>CM016614.1:73848590-74384545 GCA_005393395.2 Gossypium australe | reverse complement strand
TAGATCTTAGATCGGGCTATCATCAACTTAAGGTGAAAGAAGCTGATGTGCACAAGACGGCATTTCGTACCCGGTATGGGCATTACGAGTTCTTAGTGATGCCGTTCGGGTTGACTAACGCGCCGGCAGCATTCATGGACTTGATGAATAGGGTGTTTCAGCAGTACTTGGATCAATTTGTCGTGGTGTTTATAGACGACATATTGGTTTACTCAAGAACGGAGGAGGAGCATGATAGGCATTTGCGCATAGTTCTACAAGTGCTGAGGGAGGAGCAGTTGTATGCCAAATTCAGTAAGTGCGAATTTTGGCTTAGGGAGGTGACCTTCTTGGGTCACGTGGTGTCAGCTGAAGGGATTAGAGTGGACCCCCGCAAGGTCGAAGCGGTGTTGGAGTGGAAACCACCTCGGTCAGTGGCGGAAATTCGAAGTTTTCTAGGTCTGGCCGGGTATTATCGAAGATTTGTGGAAGGATTCTCTTTAATCGCCGCGCCGTTGACTAAGCTGTTAAGAAAAGGAGTCCCATTTGTTTGGTCAGAGAAACAGCAAGAAAGTTTTGATAAGCTAAGAAAGATTCTGACGGAAGCTCCCGTTTTGGTGCAGCCTGAGGCGGGGAAATTGTTCACGGTTTATTGTGATGCGTCCCATAATGGTTTGGGATGTGTGTTGATGCAGGAGGGGAAGGTAGTGGCCTATGCATCCCGTCAATTAAGACCGCATGAGGTTAACTATCCGACTCACGACTTGGAGTTAGCGGCAGTGGTCTTCGCTTTGAAAATATGGAGGCATTACTTGTATGGGGAAAAGTCGATAGTCTATACGGATCATAAAAGTTTGAAGTACCTCTTGACTCAAAAGGACTTGAATCTAAGACAACGTCGATGGATTGAACTGCTGAAGGACTACGACTGTTCAATTGAGTACCATCCAGGCAAGGCTAATGTGGTGGCTGATGCGTTGAGCCGAAAGGTCGTGACAGACTTAAGGGCGATGTTTGCTCGTCTTAGTCTATACGACGACGGAAGTCTTTTGGCAGAACTGCAAGTTAAGCCAACTTGGATCGAGGAGATTAAGGAAAAGCAATTAGGAGATGACAGTTTGAGCGCACGGAGATTGCAAGTTCAAGATGGTAGTTTGGAAGGGTATAGTTTGAATGGTGATGGGGTGCTGTGTTTTCAAGGACGGCCTTGTATGCCGAATGATGTGGAGTTGAGACAAAGAATTCTTCAGGATGCACATAGCAGCCCATACGCTATGCATCCTGGAGGTAGCAAGATGTACGGAGATTTACGTAAGCAGTTCTGGTGGCCAGGGTTGAAGCGCGAGGTAACTGAATTCGTGGGAAGGTGTCTCACATGTCAGCGGGTAAAGGCTGAACATCAGTTGCCATCTGGGTTACTTCAACCAGTGAAGATCCCTCAGTGGAAATGGGAGAGGATCACTATGGACTTCGTCAGTGGGCTACCCCTCACGCCTAGCAAGAAGGACGCAGTTTGGGTGATTGTGGACCGTCTGACCAAATCGGCTCATTTCATTCCAGTAAGGGTGGATTACTCGCTTCAGAAGTTAGCTAAGTTGTATGTGGCGGAAATAGTGAGGTTGCATGGTGTACCAGTGTCGATCATCTCAGACAGAGACCCCAGATTTACATCGAGGTTTTGGAGAGCACTACATCAGGCCTTGGGTACACGGCTGGATTTCAGTACAGCCTTCCATCCACAATCTGACGGGCAGTCGGAAAGAGTCATTCAGATTTTAGAGGACATGTTAAGAGGCTGCGTTTTGGACTTCGGAGGTAGTTGGGAGGAATTTTTGCCATTAGCTGAGTTCGCATACAACAACAGTTATCAGGCAAGCATTAAGATGGCCCCATATGAAGCATTGTATGGTAGGAGGTGTCGCACACCTACTTGTTGGACGGAGTTGGGTGAGCGACAGATGTTAGGACCGGAATTGGTTGCAGAAACTGAGGATAAGGTGAAGAAAATCCAAGCTAGGTTGAAAGAAGCCTCAGATAGGCAAAAGTCTTACGCTGATCTCAAACGGAGAGACATAAAATTTGCAGTAGGAGACGAAGTTTTTCTGAAGGTCTCGCCATGGAAGAAGGTGCTAAGATTTGGGAAGAAGGGCAAATTAAGCCCAAGGTTCATTGGACCGTTTAAGGTGCTGAGGCGAGTGGGACCAGTAGCTTATCAGCTCGAGTTACCTGCAGAACTGAGTCAGATTCACGATGTGTTCCATGTCTCCATGCTTAGACGCTATCGTTCTGATCCATCACACGTCTTGGCAGTGGAGGAAGTTGAGGTGAGTCCAGATTTGACGATGGAAGAGGAACCTGTGCAGATCCTAGATCGGGATGTGAAAGTTTTGCGTAGAAAGTCAGTTCCTTTAGTGAAGGTCCTATGGCGGAACCATGGAGTGGAGGAAGCTACGTGGGAGCCCGAGGATGTGATGCGACAGCAATACCCCCAACTCTTCTGACCCAGGTAATTTCGGGGACGAAATTATTTTAAGGGGGGTAGAACTGTAACATCCCTATTTAGGAGTCTTTGGCAAATTTACTGATTTCCACGTGTTTGCCTGTTAAATGCTCGTTTGATGCGTGTTGGGGCTTAGTCATAAACCCGGATTAATTTCCGGCCTAAGGCAAAAAAAAAAAATTTCTTTCTTTAGTGTCTAGGTGGAAAGAACTAAGTGGAGGAATGTTAAAAATAAATTCAGCAGGTTCTTGGCATAACGAATGCCCTGGCCGAGTGGTCTGGGGCGTTAAGGTGCAGGGTAGGTCTTCAGCAAGCCCGAGTTCGAATCGCCATGGACGCAAGGGAGCTTGTTTTTTTTTCTTTAAGCGTTAAAGGAAGGTAGTGTTTAAAAGAAAAGGCTGACGAGTTAGGTCACGAAAGGCATGTTGGAGGAGTGGCAGAAAGCTCGGGTTCATTCCTTCGGGTCCCGTGTTCGAGCCTTAGGAGCAGCACATAAGGCGTTTAAATTTTTGCTCTTAGCGCTTTAACTAGAGAAGCCTTTGGGGAGAGATTAAAAGGAAGATGTGACGCAATCCTATCACGAAAGTTCAGCGACCGAGTGTTTAAGAGGAAATGTTAACGCTTTATGTCATGAAAGACATGCTAGCCGAGTGGCTAGCGCCTGGAGGGTATTGCTCCAGGTCTTGGGTTCGAAACCCCGGGGCAAGAGACTGGTGTTTTATGTTTTTGGCTTCTGGCATTAAATGCGTGAGGAAGCCAAGCCTTGGAAGCATAAAGAGAATTTTTGACGCTTTTATAACAGATACGAAGCAGTGGTCGGATGGTAAGAAACATGAGCAGTTTCCCCCAGGTCTCGGGTTCGAGACCTGGCAACTGCATATGGGGATTATTTTTTTTTTATTTATGGCTTTGGTCGGCAGGTAGTAGCCTGCATGGGGACACGCATGCATGTAAAGCATGCTGCCCATGTCCCCTAGGTGTTGCACGGCTTTGGGGGATGGGGAAAGTACTGTTATTTTTTTTATTATTATTATTATTTATTTTATTTTATTATTTCATCTATATTTACTTATTATTTTAGATGATAATGGAAACATGGGATTAGCCTTCTCTCTTTATTTTAAGTGTTGGAAATATAAAGAATATTATGGGCATTAGTGCATAGGCTTGGGGGGGGTTTGAAATTTAGAATAACAAAGGGAGCTTGGCCGGCCGAATGCTTTGGGGCAAAGGTTCCAAATTCCATTTTCTTAAACCATGGCCAAAAATGCATTGCTTTGTTCTCCCTTCTCTCCCTTTGTACATGGCCGAATATGAAGAGATTCCTAAGGGCCTCAACATTCGGTTTTGAGAGCTTTAGAGGTGCTAAGATTTCTTAGTTTGGTCCTATTTCCCTTCAAGATTTTTACTTGGCCAAAATTCCCGAAATTTGCTTTCTTCTCTTCATCTGGTGGTAGCCGAATGTGCATAGAAGAGGAAGGGCTAAAAGTCAGCAAGCTTAGAAGATTTTGATCCTTTGCATTTAGTGTTAAGTCGAGAATTGCCTTGTAAACCCCCCTCTTCATGCGTTTCTCCTAATCACCTTAAGTGCCGAAATCAAGGTGGTTTTTAGAGACAAGGCCGAATCTTCTGGTAAGAACCTTTTTCTTTCCTTGGGTCGGTTTGAGTAATGCCGACCCTCTGCTATCCCTCTCTTAAAATTTCTTCATATTGTGACAATCGAATATTAACTTATTTCTGTTCCATATGATAGCCGAAACCTCTAAACACCAAAAGGAGTGCCGAATCGTGGTGTTTAAAGGACAAGCCAGTTGTTAAGGTAAGGGACAACAAATTCTTTGGTTGAGAATACATGCTTGGGCCGAATGGCCATGGGTCTCTAAATTAACACTAAATCCGATTTCAGGGAAGGCTATAGTTGTGAATCTTCGAGATTTGGTTAGTGACCAGTTGGTGTAAGGTGAGTGCTATATTCGGGCCACATTTTATTGGGATTTCTAATTAGGTAATTAGGGCTTTTGACTAATAAGCTATGATGGCCGAATATAGGAGTTATACGAGGACAAGTTCGGGACTTTTTAAATATCACGTAGATCCGGGATTTCTTGTAGACCTTCGATTATTTAGGTGTGTAAGCTCTTACACACTTTATTAGTAATAATTGTTATTATGATAATATTAATAACCTCTCATGTGGAAATTTTGCCTAGTAGGCATAAGCTTGGTTTTCGGGTAAGTTCCCTATTACTCGATTTATGATATATGTTGTATATACCATCATATGCTGCGAAATGCTATGCTATATACGATTGCATGATATATGGAATCTTGATACTTGTGATATGAGCATGATGATGGTGGGATTGATGAGAGGGAGTAATATTCGTGTCGACGGACACCAGTGTTTTGGTAACACATTGTGACTACGGTCACCAGAGGTTTGGTACCTCCAGAGGTTTGGCACCTCATAGCGTCTCGTCCCTGTGGCTTAGTACCACCGTGGGTTGGCCCCACAATTGAGATACGGGATCGACGCTAGTGATTTGGTATCACACGATGGGTTGGCCCCATCATTGATTGTGACTTCGGGTCACCAGTGGTTTGGCACCACCAGTGGTTTGGCACCACACGTATTGACGGATATCGTGACTATAAGTCACCAGTGGTTTGGCACCACCAGTGGTCTGGTACCACACGGGGTAGAAAAGGAGCATGGATGGCTAGGTTGGGTTGCATAATTGCATGCCATACTAATATCTTGTGTATGAGTGTTATTTCCCGGGTTGGGGATTTATACACTGAGTCTTGGTGACTCACCCCTTCCCATATCTTCTTGCAGGTGAGTAGAGCACGGATGCGGAGCCGAGGAGAGCTCGAGGCGGCCATGTTGGTTTTGTGGACTTAAAATTTTATTTTACCCCGTTTTAAGTTTAATTATTCACTACAATTCGATTGGGTTGTAATATGGCCGTTTATTATTATTTTGGATGGTTAGGTAGTTGTTTTTACTTTACTTTATAACTGATGAACTCACAAACGGTTAAGCAAATCGGTTAAAAGTAACGTTTTCAAAAAAAAAAAAAAAATAAAATAAGTACTCGTACGCGTTTCAGGGAAAATGTTACCATCGGGTAACGAGGTTTTCTAAGCTTTTGATCACGCTAATGTTCTAAAATTTAAATGGTTAAATGGTTTTAGAGGGAGAAAGGATTTTCAACTCAACCGAATCAACCCACTTGAGTTTTAACAAACACGGTTTTATACCCTTAACAAAATTTTAAATTTTCTATTAAATCCAAACCCTTCAAATTTCCTTTATTTCGTAACATACCAGATCCGGTCATGGCTTGTGGGCCGGGTTTGGGGTGTTACAGATCTAACAAATTTTGGCCCATTAATTGATCTAGCAAATTTTGGCCCATTAATCTATCTAGCAAATTTTGGCCCATTAATCACATGAGGCCTTTTTTTTTCAAATTTCACACTTGGCCAATTTATCAAAATAATTCATGTGGCCCAAAATATCACTTTTTAACAAAATAACCCATTCAGGGCAAATCCGTAATTCCCACAACCTTAATACCTGTTTCATGCATTTACACAAAAAGTGTTATTATACCGTATTTTTCGATTTTACAAATTTTACGATTTATTCTAATGCTTACGGTATAATATCTAACCCATGAGATAAGTGTGAAATTACACACTCTGGCCCATATCACAAATATCAAACTGCCCATATATCAAATATCACATTTGGCCCATAAAGGGTATTTTCGTAATTCGGTCCATAAGGACATTTCATAATTCGGCCCATTAGGGGCATTTTTGTAATTCGGACTGTAAGGGCATTTTTCATAATTCGATAATCGTACCCACTAAGGGTAATTCGGTAATTTACTCTCTAAGGGAAATTCAGAAATTATACCCACCAAGGGTATTTCGGTAATTTTGCAACCCAGGGGTATTTCAGTAATTTACCCTCTAAGGGTATTTCGGTAATTTTGCAACCCAGGGGTATTTCAGTAATTTACCCTCCAAGGGTATTTTAGTAATTTCGCAACCTAGGGAATTTCGGTAATTTACCCTCTAAGGGTATTTCGGTAATTTTGCAACCCAGGGGTATTTCAGTAATTGCACAACCCAGGGGTATTTCAGTAATTTGCACAACCCAGGGGTATTTCAGTAATTTACCCTCTAAGGGTATTTCGGTAATTTTGCAACCCAGGGGTATTTCGGTAATTTACCCTCCAAGGGTATTTCAGTAATTTCGCAACCCAGGGAATTTCGGTAATTTACCCTCGAAGGGTATTTCAGTAATTGCACAACCTAGGGGTATTTCGGTAATTTACACAACCCAGCGGTATTTCAGTAATTTACTCTCTAAGGGTATTTCGGTAATTTTGCAACCCAAGGGTATTTCGGTAATTTACCCTCCAAGGGTATTTCAGTAATTTCGCAACCCAGGGAATTTCGGTAATTTACCCTCTAAGGGTATTTCGATAATTTTGCAACCCAGGGGTATTTCAGTAATTGCACAACCCAGGGGTATTTTGGTAATTTGCACAACCCAGGGGTATTTCGGTAATTTGCACAACCCAGGGGTATTTCAGTAATTTACCCTCTAAGGGTATTTCAGTAATTTTATATTCAACGGTGTTTCCGAAGGCCTACTATCGCCTCGAGTGGCACAGAATTCTATTTGGGTCTCTTCGGAACTATTGGGTCAAAAATCCATTTTAGGCCCAAACGGGGTAATTTCGCAATTCTGGACTTAACTACTAATTTGGGCATAAAAATGTAAAACTGTCCATCTGTGTCATACTGACTAAATTGATTATAACTCGAGTTAGGAAACTCAAAATTTAGATCCGTAAAATTTCCTTGAAACTAGACTCATATATCTCCTTATTGTAATTTTTCCAGAATTTTTGGCTTAGCCATTTAGTACAGTTTATTCCTTAAAGTTTCCCTTGTTTCACTATCCAATGATTCTGTTCTCTCTTACCTTAATTTCAAATATCTCACTGTACTGTTTTCATATACTGTTCCAACTTATTTCTCTTGAAAATAGGCTCACTAAGGAATCCATATATATAAATTATAACCCATAATTCATTTTTTACAATTTTATATGATTTTTCCAAAACAGATCAGTGAACCCCAAAGTTAATCAGAACCAGTCTCATTAAAATCAAGATATCTCAGAATATAAAATTCCTTTTCCTTCTCCATTTCTTCCATATTAAAATAGACACAGTAAGCTTTAATTTTTTATCTTATTCAATTTCTAATTCCTTTTCTCCTATTTTTAGTGATTTTTCAAAAACACGTCACTACTTCTAACCGAAACTGTTTTATTACGAAATACGATTACCACTAGATCATATGTACACCCGAGTGATTACGGATGCCGATTTTTAGTTTTCTTCGGTATTTCCACCGATTAGCAGCATATTTCATACAAAATTTCAGAGAAGTGTGAGATTACACACCATTTCAGATATGTATATGGAAGGGTATGAGATTACACACCTTATTCAGAATCCGTAACGCGATGCTCTCGCGACACCAAAAATCTGAGTCACCTATTACGAGGGATAGGTTTTTTATTGAACCTTTGATAAAGTACTTCGAGACCTTGGAACCAGCATAAAATCTCTCATGGCAAATCCCTAGACTCTCAACCATGTTACAAATTAGTCCCCTTATTAGCTAGCTTAAGCTCTAGGGATTCCAAAAGTACAATTTTTTATCAAGCAAGATCATAAAAATCACTTACTTGTGAGGAGAAATGTTTGCTGAAAATTTTGAGCTCCATAACCCTTATTTCTCTTCAATTTTCGGTGGATGAAGATGTAGGAATAGTGAAAAGATGATAACATCTTTATTCCTCTTATTCTATTCATTTAAAACACCTAACATCACCAACTTTTGACCAAAATAAATGCTCTTGTCCCTATATTTTTTTTGGCCGGCCTACTCATTTAGACAAGGCCAAATTGTACTTTAAGGACCTCCAATTAATATTTCTTAGTCAATTTGCACCTCTAGCAATTAAAATTAAACTTTAGCACTTTATGCGATTTAGTCCTTTTTTTGAAATTAAGCCCTCAATCGCTAAAATTGAGACACCAAAAATTTCATGCATGTTTATAAACATGTTATACACATAGAATAACATGAAAATAATTTTCTCTATCCTCGGTTTAGTGATTCTGAGATCACTGTTCTGACTATCCCCTAAATCGGGCTATTACACCCTCCATGCATTTTTTTTTCACCTACCCCATTCTTTTCAAATCTCATCATTATATTTTTTTTTTTCACCTACTCCATTATTTCAAATTCATCATTATTATTTTCCCACTTCTTTATTATCCTTTTTCTTTTATTTCTTTCCTTTCTTTTTCCTTGTTTTCCTCCTTACCTTATCTTTTTAGTCATCATTTCATTTTTCTTTTATTTCTTTCCTTTAATAATGTCATGGTTGACACTTGGAAGAGCACACAAAAATAAATCCAAAATTTGCAAAAGATGGGATTTGAACCTCTTCCCTCAAGGTACTTCACTTGATGCCATAACCTCCTTGCCATATGCTCATTTATGCTAGCAATTTACTCTTTTATTTCCATAAGCCTTGATGCCACTTACAATCTCTCCTTAATAGGCTTAAACACAAACTTTTACTAAGGCCCAACTTGAACTCGAACCTGCATAGAACCTCGTAACTTTCTAAAATCATCTACTTAATAAGTCCAACTTGAAATAATGCCATTCTCTTGTTCTCAAAATTTTTAAACACTTCTACGCCCAAGGCCCAATGGGCCCAATCCTACTAGGCCCAATTTAGGGATGTTACAATTCAACTCTCAAATTTCGTTTTAAACACGAGTTGGCTTATCTAGTTCCCTAGTGGTGTCAACCTTGTTTTTATTCGAACTTATCACTCTTAATCGAGTGTGCCATTCACTCGATATACTTTCGTTCCTATCTCGTTATAGATAATGGGTCGAAGTTCTTTCAACCAATTCCAGCCACCTTAAGCGACGTATAAGTCCATGGGTCAATACCTACAAAGTATTGGTTCGATCTTGTCCTTAAGCTCTTCTATCCATCCTAAGCACTTCTTTCCCTTATTTCTTTTATTTCGAACCGAGCCTTCCTCTGATTGATACACAAACCCCCTTGAGCCAGCTTGCAAACTTTTATTTAGCCTACAAATAGCCGAACATCATCCATGTAACAGTCCAGTTTGTACCCTACTCGGAACAGTGGTTTCGAGACCACAAATCTGAGTTCATATAATATTTTAATATTTTTCTCTATGCCGTTAATATGTGACTAAGCATGTGTAACAGCCCGAATTTGACCCTAATCAGAACGGTAGTTTTGGGACCACGAATCTGAGTCAGAAAATATTTTTATTAATATTTTTGGTATTTATAATGTGTGAATTTGTGTGTATTAAATTTTCATTTTAAAATTTTATCGTTTGGGTGTCGAATTATTAAAATGGGCTTAATCGCGTAAAATGGAAATTTGATAGTTTAATGTACAAGGGCTGAATTGTGGTTGTCTTTTTAAATGGGAGCATTTAAAATGCAATTAACCCATTATTAAGCTAGTGGCCGACCATGTACTAAACTAAGCTTAAAGAATAGTATTGGTTAATTTATAATGGAAGGGTATAATAGTAATCAAATAATAGGTTGATATATATGTTAATTAAACATAAAAGTGAACCATGTTTAGTTCATCTCTCTTTGACTGAATACATGCAAAAAGAAAAAAAAAGAATATAGCAAGCTTGGTTCGGCCATTATTAAGCCAAAATCAAGGTATGCGATTAGTTCGGTTTTTATTAATTTTTACGTTTTTGTGATCGTTGCTTCGAAATACAAGTCGACCCATGTTAGAATTTTTGAAATTGAAGCATGTTTGATATTCGGCCATTGATGAGTGATTAGGAATTGTAATGTTTGATGGAAAAATAATAAGGTCATGTTTTGAATTAACATGTTTGAATTGGAAATTTTGGTAATTTGAGTATTTTGGGCTATATTGCAAAAATAAATTTTTGAGGGGCTAAAATGTGAAAAAAATGAAACGAATGGACTTGCATAAACTCTTTGAATATTCGGCCCTTAGGTTGTGAAATCAAATTTTGTGTATTTTGTGTTTTGTGCAAATAGGACTAAATTGTAAAAGTGTGAAACATTAGGGGAAAAATGGTAATTTGTCCATTTAAGTGTTTTAGGACTAAATTGAATTGAAATGTATTTGAATGAGCTTAATTTGAACATATTTAGATCAAGAGCAAAGGAAAAAAGAGTTGGATCGGGGAAAGATAAAGTAATCGACTAGCTGGTTTTTGTCGTCCGACGATATCCGAGGTAAGTCTTTAAGCAACTAAATACTATTAATATCGACTGTAACTTAGAATCATATGCTGAATTTGAATATATGGACTAGAAATGGGCAAAGCCGAATGTGATATATTGTTATAAAAGTGAAATTAATTTTAATGTAATTAAGATATGATATGTGAAAGCTCATGTGAATTATGTGGAATGTTTGTGATAGTCGAAATATGTAATGTGTATGAAATGTTCAGTACTATTGAGATTCGGGCTTCGAGCCTACCAGGCTTCGTGCCGGTGAGTAATTCGGGCTTATTGCCTAGAGGCTAAATGCCGGTGATTAAAATTTTAGACCTCGGGGTCTAGCAGGCTTATCGCCAGTGAGTAATTCAGACTTATGCCTAGCAGGTTTTATACCGGTGATGAAATTTCAACCTACAAGTTATAAGCTTTTCTTAGTATGTGACCAAAGAGCAAGTAAGTTGATAATATGAGTTTTAGATATTCGGCCATATAGATAAACACCTATGGGTTATTACATTGATTTTCTATACTCGAACAATAAGGTAAGTATATGTATGTTAAGTTGTCGAATAAGAATGGTATTAATTGTTCATGTACATTTGGCCTTATGTTTATGTGGCCGTATTGGGGTCATTTTGATATTAGGCATATGAACGTACGAAATGTCAAATGAACATGTGAGAATGCATCTTTTTATGTGAGATTAATAGGCACAAAGCTTATACTTATTTGTATATACATGTATATGCGATCCTATTGATTTATGTGCATCGTAAATATGAGTAGTTGGATAAGAATTTTTGTTTTATATATGAACCATATGCTGAATTGATAATTTGATTGTTAAAAGCAGATTAGTAATGATGGTTGTGTTAAATGGGGTATTAGCATTCGGCATTAATAGACTATATATATATTAAGTAAAATCTTATGTTTTTAGTAATTGTTTAAAAATGCTTGAATGATCAATGTTTCCATATAATTGCTTAAGACTTGCTAAGCTAGTTAGCTTACTCTGTGAGCTTTGTTTTTACTCTGCTTTATAGATTTTGGTCAAGCTACGAGCTCAGGGGATCGTCAACGAAGTCATCCACACTATCAATTTTACTTTAGTACTTTTGAGTTTGAATTTTGGGATTAAAGGCATGTATAGGCTAGACTATGTTGGAATTATGAATTTTGTTCTTGTATATATATATATATATATTATAGCCATGCGAAAATGACTTACTTTTAATGTCATTTGTTTGAATGTTCTATGTCCTTATTCATGGTATGTGTGTTTATTATGTTTGGGTTATAAGTACAGTTACCATGTGAGTTCTTTATAAGCATAAATAAATATATATAAAAATGAGTATATGACATGTTGTATATGTTTTGATATTAGGTGGTCAATTTGGTAGTATAAGGTTAGATTTTATTTATGTATATACACGAATATGTCTTGTGTGAATGTTCGAATTTGTACTTGTGATCGGTAATACCTTTTAACCCTAATCCAGCTACGGATACGGGTTAAGGGTGTTACATTTGATTGGTATCAAAGCTTATGGTTTAGTCGATTCTAGGACTACTGTAGCACGTGTGAGTTTAGCTATACATGCCTTAAATTATAATGTGATAGTGTGATGACTTCTGACATCTGAATTGTGTTTTTATATAGTAAATGGGTTTTGACAGAGCCGTAGCTGATGATGTCGAGAGCGTAGCTCCTAATCCCGCGCATGCGACTGCACCGGTAGACTCTCGACCTATCTCGAGTAGCCATGAGGGGGAGGCTAAGCAAGCCTTCTACCAGATGATGAACGAATGGTTCACCCAATATATCCAGACTAATCCGGCTGCGCAACCACCTCCACCCCCAAATAATCCATCTCCGATACTTTCAGTACCTCCGATGTTAGATCCGATGAGATTTAGCAGGCCTCCTGTTGATAAAATCAGGAAACACGGGGCTGAAGAATTTAAAGCTAATGATGATGATGATGCAGAACGAGCGAGATGTGGCTTGATAATACTATCCGTGTGCTCGATGAGTTATCATGTACTCCAGACGAATGCTTGAAGTGTGCTATATCCTTATTACGGGACACTGCATATCACTGGTGGAATACACTAGTATCGGTGGTTCCGAAAGAGAAAGTGACCTGGGAATTCTTTCAGACTGAGTTCCGCAAGAAATATATCAGTCAGAGATTCATCGATCAAAAGCGAAAAGAATTTCTAGAATTGAAACAGGGTCGTATGGCCGTGACTGAGCATGAACGGAAATTTGTAAGACTGAGCCGATATGCTCGTGAATGTGTGTCAACTGAGGCTACTATGTGTAAAAGATTCGAAGACGGTTTGAATGAAGACATTAAGTTGTTGGTCGGCATACTTTAGATTAAAGAGTTCGTGGTACTTGTTGAACGAGCTTGTAAAGCCGAAGAGCATGGGAAAGAGAAAAGAAAAGCTGAATTTGATGCTAGAGACATTCGAAAAAGATCATCGAGTAAGACTTTTCATTCTGTATCAAAGAAGTTCAGAGATGAATCTAGTCGACACAAAGCTACTTCAGACTTTCCTAGACGAGATCGAGATCGACCTTCCGCGGGTTCCTGAGCTACTTCGATGGCTAGCGTTGGTAATGTTCAGCAGAACTGGGCTGAGTGCAAGCATTGTGGAAAGTGGCATTCAGGAAGTTGTAGATTGCATGATCGGTCCTGTTTTAAATATGGATCGCTGGATCACTTTATTCGAGAGTGCCCGATGTTAGCCGAGCAAAATACTATTTAGAATGCCAGACCGAGCAATGTATCAGTGCGTGGTAGACCACCCAGGCATTTGGGGAATGTAGGTGGCAGTCAGAGAGGAACAAAGGATACTGCAGTTCGATCAGAGGCTCGCACACCTGCTAGGGCATATGCTATACGCGCTTGAGAGGATGCTTCTTCTCCAGATGTTATTACCGGTACTTTCACTCTTTATGATACTATTGTTGTTGCGTTGATTGATCCTGGTTCGACTCATTCTTACCTGTGTGAAACGTTAGTATCCAGTAAGACTCTGCTTGTTGAGTTTACTGAGTTTGTGATTCGAGTATCAAACCCCTTGGGTCGGTGCGTTCTGGTTGACAAAGTGTGTAAAGGTTGCCCGTTCATGATTCGGGATTCATGTTTCCCAGCCGATTTGATGTTGTTGCCTTTCGATGAATTCGATATAATTCTGGGAATGGACTAGTTGACTTTGCATGATGCTGTTGTTAATTGTAAAAGAAAGACCATTGATTTGAGATGTCAGAAAGGTGAAATTATTCGGATTGAATCTAATGATCCGAATGGGTTACCAATGGTAATATCTTCGATGCTAGCTCGGAAGTATATGAGAAAAGGGTATGAAGCTTACTTTGCTTATGTGCTTGACAGTAAAGTGACTGAAAAGAAGATTGAATCCGTTCCAGTCGTGTGTGAGTACCCAGATGTGTTTCCCAAGGAATTACCGGGTTTGCCACCTATTCGAGAGGTAGAGTTTGGTATTGAATTAGTACC
Organism: Gossypium australe; assembly: GCA_005393395.2. NCBI lineage: Eukaryota > Viridiplantae > Streptophyta > Magnoliopsida > Malvales > Malvaceae > Gossypium > Gossypium australe. The sequence goes on along the minus strand of CM016614.1, from coordinate 74,370,146 downwards.
AGGGACGACTCCAATTTCAATAGCTTCGTATCGGATGGCACCTACAGAATTAAACGAGTTGAAAGAACAGTTGCAAGAGTTAACAGATAGGGGCTTTGCACGACCGAGTTTCTCTCCCTGGGGTGCACCAGTCTTATTTGTGAAAAAGAAAGATGGAACTATGCGAATGTGCATTGATTACTGAGCTAAATAAGGTGACTATAAAGAATAAATACCCGTTGCCCCAGATTGACGACTTGTTTGATCAGTTGAAAGGGCTTCAGTGTTTTCAAAGATAGATTTGAGGTTGGGCTATTATCAGTTGCGAGTTAGAGATTCAGATGTGCCAAAAACTGCTTTCCGGACGAGGTACGGACACTTTGAGTTTTTGGTTATGCCTTTTGGACTTACTAATGCACCTGTTGTTTTTATGGATTTAATGAATCGGATCTTCAGACAATATTTGGATCGATTTGTGGTATTATTTATAGATGATATCCTGATTTACTCCAGAGATGAAACCGAGCATGCTGAGCACCTGAGACTTGTGCTACAAACTTTGCGGGATAAACAGTTGTATGCAAAGTTTAGTAAATGTGAGTTCTGGTTAAGTGAAGTCAGTTTTCTGGGCCACGTTGTTTCTACAGCAGGCATTCGGGTTGATCCGAATAAAATATCAGCTATACTCGATTCGAAACCACCGAAAAATTATTCTGAAATTCGAAGTTTTCTAGGACTTGCCGGATACTACAGACGATTTGTGAAAGATTTTTCTATGATAGCTACACCTTTGACAAAGCTATTACAGAAAGATGCTAAATTTGAATGGTCGGATAAGTGTCAGAAAAGTTTTGATCAGTTGAAAGCTCTTTTGACCGAAGCTCTAGTGTTAGTCCAGCCTGAATCGGGTAAAGAATTTGTTGTGTATAGTGATGCATCTTTGAATGGTTTGGGTTGCGTTTTGATGCAGGAAGGCAAAGTTGTGGCTTATGCTTCAAGACAGTTGAAGCCACACGAAAGAAACTATCCGACCCATGACTTGGAGTTGGTGGCCATTGTATTTGCGTTAAAGATTTGGCGTCATTATCTGTTCGGTGAGAAATGTCATGTTTATTCAGATCACAAAAGCCTGAAGTATTTGATGACTCAGAAAGATTTGAATTTGAGACAACGCCGATGGTTAGAGCTGTTGAAAGATTATGAGCTGGTGATCGACTATCATCCGAGAAAGGCTAATGTTGTTGCAGATGCTTTAAGTCGAAAGTCTTTATTTGCTCTTCGTACGATGAACGCGCATATGATCATGACTGATGATGGTTCGATAGTAGGTGAATTGAAAAGCAAGACCGTTGTTTATTCAACAAATTAGTGATGCTCAGAAAGTTGACAGAGATTTGTTGGCAAGACGAGTTCAGTGTGAAAGAAAGGTTGAGTCAGAGTTTCGAATTGATGAGAATGACTGCTTGAGGTTCAAAGGCTGAATGTGCGTGCCGAAGAATTCAGATTTGATTCGAATAATATTGAATGAAGCTCACAGTAGCCTATTGTCTGTACATCTAGGTAGCATGAAAATGTATAATGATTTGAAACAGTTCTTTTGGTGGCCTGGTATGAAACGGGACATATCTGAATTTGTTTCGAAGTGCTTAGTTTGTCAGCAAATAAAGGCTAAACATCAACTGCCTTCTGGGTTACTTCAGCCGATCATGATACTTGAATGGAAATGGGACAGGATTACTATGGATTTTGTATCCGGCTTGCCTATGACACCGAGCAAGAAAGATGCAATTTGGGTTATAGTGGAAGACTAACCAAATCAGCTCATTTTGTTCCAGTTCGTACAGACTATTCGCTCGATAAACTTGCTGAGTTGTATATATCTCAAATTATGAGATTGCACGGTGTGCCAATTTCCATTGTTTCGGACAGAGATCTGAGATTCACGTCGCGGTTCTGGAAGAAATTGCAAGATGCCTTAGGTACCAAACTACACTTTAGCACGACTTTTCATCCGCAGACAGATGGTCAATTCGAACGAACTATTCAAATACTTGAGGATATGTTGAGATGTTGCATCCTCGAGTTTAAAGGTACGTGGGAAAGATACTTACCTCTGATTGAATTTGCTTACAATAATAGCTTTCAATCTAGTATCAAAATGGCACCCTACGAAGCTCTGTACGGATGTAAATGTCGTACACCACTATACTGGACTGAGCTCACCAAAAATAAGATACACGGGTTGACTTGATTAAAGAGACTGAACAGAAAGTGGCAGTGATCCGTGATAGTTTGAAAGCTGCATCAGATCGTCAAAAGTCATATGCGGATTTGAAACGTAAAGACACTGAGTTTCAGATTGGAGACCGAGTATTCTTGAAAGTTTCACCGTGGAAGAAAGTACTCAGATTCGGTCATAAAGGCAAGTTGAGTCCAAGATTCATTGGACAGTATGAAATAACAAAGCGTATCGAGCCAGTTGCTTATAGACTGCAGTTACCACCCGAGATAGAAATGATTCATAATGTCTTCCATGTTTCGATGCTTCGTAGATATCGATCAGATCTGTCACATGTGATTGCCTCGTCTGAGATTGAAATCTGATCTGATATGACGTACGAGGAGGAACCGATCCGTATCTTAGCTTGTGAAATGAAAGAGTTGAGAAATAAGAAAATTTCGTTAGTAAAGGTATTATGGAATCGTCATGGAATAGAAGAGGCTACGTGGGAGCCTGAGGATTCAATGAGACAACAATATCCGACTCTATTTAACGGTAAGATTTTCGAGGACGAAAATCCCTAATGGGGGAGAGTTGTAACAGCCCGAATTTGACCCTAATCATAACGGTGGTTTAGGGACCACGAATCCGAGTCAGAAAAATATTTTTATTAATATTTTTGGTATTTATAATGTGTGAATTTGTGTGTATTAAATTTTCATTTTAAAATTTTATCGTTTGGGTGTCGAATTATTAAAATGGGCTTAATCGATTAAAATGAAAATTTGATAGTTTAATGTACAAGGGCTGAATTGTGGTTGTCTTTTTAAATGGGAGCATTTAAAATGCAATTAACCCATTATTAAGCTAGTGACCGACCATGTACTAAACTAACCTTAAAGAATAGTATTGGTTAATTTATAATGGAAGGGTATAATAGTAATCAAATAATAGGTTGATATATATGTTAATTAAACATAAAAGTGAACCATGTTTAGTTCATCTCTCTTTGACCGAATACATGCAAAAAGAAAAAAAAGAACATAGCAAGCTTGGTTCGGCCATTGTTAAGCCAAAATTAAGGTATATGATTAGTTCAGTTTTTATTAATTTTTACGTTTTTGTGATCGTTGCTTCGAATACAAGTCGACCCATGTTAGAATTTTTGAAATTGAAGCATGTTTGATATTCGGCCATTGATGAGTGATTAGGAATTGTAATGTTTGATGGAAAAATAATAAGGTCATGTTTTGAATTAACATGTTTGAATTGGAAATTTGGTAAATTTGAGTATTTTGGGCTATATTGCAAAAATAAATTTTTGAGGGACTAAAATGTGAAAAAAAATGAAACGAATGGACTTGCATAAACTCTATGAATATTCTACCCTTAGGTTGTGAAATCAAATTTTGTGTATTTTGTGTTTTGTGCAAATAGGACTAAATTGTAAAGGTGTGAAACATTAGGGGCAAAATGGTAATTTGTCTATTTAAGTGTTTTAGGACTAAATTGAATTGAAATGTATTTGAATGAGCTTGATTTGAACATATTTAGATCAAGAGCAAAGGAAAAAGGACTTGGATCGGGGAAAAGCTAAAGTAATCAACTAGCCGGTTTTTGTCGTCCGACGATATTCGAGGTAAGTCTTCAAGCAACTAAATACTATTAATATCGACTGTAACTTAGAATCATATGCTGAATTTGAATATATGGACTAGAAATGGGCAAAGCCGAATGTGATATATTGTTATAAAAGTGAAATTAATTTTAATGTAATTAAGATATGATATGTGAAAGCTCATGTGAATTATGTGGAATGTTTGTGATAGTTGAAATATGTAATGTGTATGAAATGGTTCAAATACTATTGAGATACGGGCTTCGAGCCTACCAGGCTTAGTGCCAGTGAGTAATTCGGGCTTATTGCCTAGCAGGCTAAATGCCGGTGATTAAAATTTCAGACCTTGGGTCTAGCAGGCTTATCGCCGATGAGTAATTCAGACTTATGCCTAGCAGGTTTTATACTGGTGATGAAATTTCAACCTACAAGTTATAAGCTTTTCTTAGTATGTGATCAAAGAGCAAGTAAGTTGATAATATGAGTTTTAGATATTCGGCCATATAGATAAACAGCTATGGGTTATTACATTGATTTTCTATATTCGAACAATAAGGTAAGTATATGTATGTTAAGTTGTCGAATAAGAATGGTATTAATTGTTCATGTACATTCGGCCTTATGTTTATGTGTCCATATTGGGATCATTTTGATATTAGGTATATGAACGTACGAAATGTCAAATGAACATGTGAGAATGCATCTTTTTATGTGAGATTAATAGGCACAAAGCTTATACTTATTTGTATATACATGTATATGATATCCTATTGATTTATGTGCATCGTAAATATAAGTAGTTGGAAAGAATTTTTGTTTTATATATGAACCATATGCCGAATTGATAATTTGATTGTTAAAAGCTGATTAGTAATGATGGTTGAGTTAAATGGGGTATTAGCATTCGGCATTAATAAACTATATATATATATTAAGTAAAATCTTATGTTTTTAGTAATTGTTTAAAAATGCTTGAATGATCAATGTTTCCATATAATTGCTTAAGACTTGCTAAGCTAGTTAGCTTACTCTGTGAGCTTTGTTTTCACTCTGCTTTATAGATTTTGGTCAAGCTACGAGCTCAGGGGATCGTCAACGAAGTCATCCACACTATCAATTTATTTTGGTACTTTTGAGTTTGAATTTTGGGATTAAAGGCATGTATAGGCTAGACTATGTTTGAATTATGAATTTTGTTCTTGTATATATATATATATATATATTATAGCCATGCAAAAATGGCTTACTTTTAATGTCATTTGTTTGAATGTTCTATGTCCTTATTCATGTTATGTGTGGTTATTATGTTTGGATTATAAGTAAAGTTACCATGTGAGTTCTTTATAAGCATAAATAAATATATATAAAAATGAGTATATGTCATGTTGTATATGTTTTGATATTAGGTGGTCAATTTGGTAGTATAAGGTTAGATTTTATTTATGTATATACACGAATATGTCTTGTGTGAATGTTTGAATTTGTACTTGTGATCGGTAATACCTTTTGACCCTAATCCGGCGACAGATACGGGTTAAGGGTGTTACAGCATGTGTTAAATTTTCGTAAGTTAATTTGTCCATCTGTGTGTTTAATTTGACAAAAGGATGAAATTGCATGAATGTGAAAGTTGCTTGCTATTTGTTAAAGTATCAATGTGTTGTGGCTTTGTTAAGGTGGAGGCCTTATGTTGTTATTATACCAAATTATAGATAGTGGATGGATTAAAGTCTTAAATGCCCATATTGTATAATTTGTTTTAATTATATGAATGAAGGCTATTTTGGTAATTGAATTATTAACATTATATTAGTAAAATAGTATGAAAATGGACATTATTTCATGTCTTCATCCATCGAAAATCAAAATAAAAGAAAGGTTTAAAAGCTTTCAAATTTTCGGCACATAAAAGCTTGAATTCAAGGTAAGTTTTTAGTCGATTTTTGATAATTTCTACGTTTTTGCAATCGTTGCTTTGAGAGCTACAAAACCCATGTATTAATTTTGTAAATTGATGATGTTTGTGTGATATGCTATTGATGATATGTTGAGCTTTGAGATGAGTTTAGTTGTTAAATGAAAGATTTGAGTTAGATGAACATGTTTTGTTCTTGAAGTTTTGATGAATTTAGCTAAATAGGGCTAAATTGTGAAAATAGCAATTTGAGGGACTAAATTGCAAATTTGATGGAAAATATGGGCTTGTATGATATATATGTACATTCAGCTAAGCATGAGTGTGGGTTGATTTTGTGAATTAGATGTTTTGAGAAAAATGGACTAAATTGATAAATTATGCAAATGTGAGGGTTAATTTGTAAATAGCCCTAAATATGTGTGTATGGATTGAATTGAATGAATTAGTGAATAAAAGGGTTAATTTTGAATATGTTTAGATCAAGAACCGAGGAAAACGGACTTAGATCACTGGAAAGCGAAAGTAAACGAGTAGCCGTTTTCATTCCGATAGATCGAATCCGAGGTAAGTCACTATGCAAATAAACGTACTTGTATGAAATTATAGTTGCTTATATGACTAATGTCAGTAATGAATGCTAATGAGAGGTTATGCATATGAATTCCAAGATAAGTTCGATATAGTCACTAAGTCCGAGAAGTCCTGTACGAACCTAGGAATAGATAGGATTAGCTATGTCATGACATAGGTATCTGTTCTGTTTTTATCATGTAAGACCACGTCTGGGACGTTGGCGTTGATTTGAGACTCGTGTAAGACCATGTCTGGGACGTTGGCATTGATATGAGCTTTACGTGTAAGACCACGTCTGGGACGTTGGCATCGTTATGATCCTTACGTGTAAGATCATGTCTGGGATATTGGCATCGTATTGATTCGTATAAGACCCTGTCTAGGACAGTGGCATCGATATCAGAGTGCATATAAGACCTCGTCTGGGACGTTGGCATTGTACGACTATTCCAAACTTTCTGAGTATCCTACTAGATTCCTTACGGTTCAACGGGCAAGTCTGTGATACTAATAGCAAATCCGAGCTTTGATAAGTTAAATGAGTGAATATCCGTTACAGGTACGTTGCTTATGTACTAATTGTGTATATAAGGTAAGTATCCATGTGAGCATATTATGATGTTAAGTATATGGTATGTGATTTGGAAATATGGTAAGTTATATGATACTACCCTGGTCGCATCATGGTTCGACTCTTTCCGACGCCATCGAGAGTGGCCTAAGCTCGAGGGGCCAATGCAAAATGAAGCTATTTCAGCTCATTTTCAGCTAAATTAAATTTCCTTCCTATGTGGTTCAGCTCACATGAGTTCATCTTAGCTCATTGAGCTCGGTTTAAGTTCACATTCAGTTCATTCAATTTTTGATTAGTTTGATTTAATTCATGCACTTTTATTTTGCTGCATTAAAACTTTTAAATTAGCTTTAAATAAAGATGTTTAGTTTAAATAGATAAGTTGTGTTTAATAAGAGGCTTATTAATTAATCTAGTTACTAGGATGTTTTTAATGAAGTATGAGTTTAAGTTAGTTTAGTTCTACTTCCATAAATTAACTAGTTGCTGCATTAATTGAAGTCTTAACTTCTAGTTCATTTATTAAGTCAAGTTTAATGTGTTGAGTTAAATTAGTGTTTAATAAGTGTTTAATGTGTTAAGTTAAATTAGTTTCTTTAATAAGTGTTTAATGTGTTTAAGTTAAATTAGTGTTTAATAATTGATTAAATATGGTTAATATGTTTGTTTAATGTGTTTGAATGTAAGAAACCTTTCAGCTGGAAACCGTTACACTTATGGGATGTTACAAAGAGTTTAATGTGACTTTTCAAGTGAGAATCAGTTACACACATAAAGGAAGCATTTTCAACATTAAAAGGAGTTGTTATGATAATTGAAGGAAGCATTATACATCAATTAATTTCAGCAGCAACCTCTTCTTCTTCCAATAACCGTTTGAAGCTTAAAGGTCACACATGAGTTACAAATTTTTATTTAGTTGCTGGAGACTTTTCAGCTAGCCAAGGACAACTCAAGGGAGATATTTTAAAAGCATTCAAGATGGACATTTAAGCCTTTTAAAACACCATTAGTTGCTGGAGACTTTTCGGCTAGCCAAGGACAACTCAAGGAACTTTGTTTTGAACTTTGATTATATTTTATGAACTTTTGTTCATTGAGTGAGATTATTCTCCTCTCTATCTTTCGTACGAGTTTTGATTTCGACTTATCAAGTTTTCTTGCTTGTGGTGTCAATCGTTCTCTTCCATCAACTTATACCATAGGTTCTTATCTTTATAGATAACGGGTCTCAGTCCATCATCGACTACCATTTTTCCACCTTCAACAAATATAAACCCGGGGTGACACTTTATTAGTGTTGAATCGATTCTTTGTTTAAGTTCATTCAGCCATTCCATCAACTATCACCTATCATTTATCTAAACCATCACTTATCCATCTATCCAATTCCATTACCATCAGCCTATCATTGTTTATTCAACCTTAAACTGAATCCCATCTTCTTTCCCTTCATCTTAAACTGAACCTATCCTTTTAATTATCCAAATCAACTCTTTCATTTAAACACCTCCATTCCTAACTTAAACCCACCTTCTAAACAAATTCACCTAAAGCTTCCGCAAACTCATCCATATTTTTCCGATTATTTTCCAAAGACTTGATTCCTCCTCGTAGACGATTGGGCAATTCACATACGACTCGAGTCAACCCGAGGCAGATCGTATCATTTGGTATCAGAGCTACCAAACGAGGATTTTTGACGACATACGTGAAGCCAGAATAGGTTCGTGAAGAAATAAAAAAATCGAAAAAAATCGAAATTAAAAAAAGTTGTATTTTATTCTTCTTGTATTTCCATTATAATTGTATTTGAAGTTAAAAAAATAAGAAAAAAAGTAAAAAAAAGTGTGAGAAGTTTTGCAAGTCTTGTTTGCTTTCATTCTCTTCTACTATTCCCGATCACCGAGATTAGATTTTGCCCATTCCTTCAAAACCACAACGCCGCACACACCCAAAATTTTTTCTCTTTACCTTTAGCCTACCCGATACCCAACATTTTCTTTGTTTAGCCTCCCCGTACACCTAACATTTTCCCTTGTTACCCACTTTGAAGCCGACCCTCAAGTAGCAAATAAGTCTTTCGAAATAAAGTACGAATTTGAGAGAGCAGAGAGAGCGGTAAAAGGCACGAGTGTACTCAATAGAGAAAAAGCCTTATACGAGTGAAACACGAGTGTGAGCGATTTTTTTCTTTGTGAGTGACTTGAGAATTTTGTGGTGAGGATTTAATTTTCTGTTTTATTCTTTTTGAAAATCTTTCTTTTTAGAAAATAAAATGAATCAAGAAGCGTAGTCAGAATTTGATTATCAATACTTGTTGAACGGGATGCGAAAAGTCATGAATGCCAAGTTTGACAAGTTACATCAGTGGTTGGATCGAATCGACGAATGAGACCAATAAGAACGACTTTCTTCAAATCGAAGGTCGGAGTCAAGGTTGTCTCGAAGACACGCTTTCGAAGATTGTTCAAAAAGAGATTTCGATCGAGATTATGGTTCGTATAGAAGTTCGAGACGGTATGAATCAAACCGCAAAGGTGAGACCTCTCATGATTACCATCGAGAAGGTATGATTTCTTCTTCACAAGCTTCAACATATCCATCCATGGAGAAATCTTTATGGAGAAGTGAACGTGGTTCATATACGTCAAAGAATTCATTCACGAAAGATCGTTCTCGAAGTAGTCCAGATCATGATTCTTATTCGACGAAGGATTCAAGACGAAGCAAAACAAGTTTTGAGTTTGAAGCCTATCAAGATGATGAACGAGAAAGCACGAGTTGTTCGTCTTATGATTCAAAGACGTCACGCATGAAGACTCTTTCACAAAGAATCGATCGAGATATCTATGAAAACATTGCCTCGATCCTTGAGTCAAATTTTTCTCTTTTCGACTCTTTTGAACCATCCACTTGTTGTAATCAAAATGGAAAGGAAAAAGAAAAAGAAAATAAATGTGAAAAAAAATTAAAAAGAGTTGGAGAGAAAAGAAAATAGAAATGAGAGTGAAGAAAAAGAAATTGAAAAGGAAGAAAAAGAAGTTGAAAAAGAAAAAGAGATCGTGAAAGAAAAGAAAATGAAGAAAAGAAAATTGAGATTGAGAAAAAAATTGAAAAAGAAAGTGAAAAAGATCTTGAAAAAGAAACGAGAAAACAAGATAGCAAGAAAAAGAGAGTGAATTTTCAACTAACCCATTTGAAGACTTCTCTTGTTCTGTTTCTTCTTTTCAGGTTTCTGAGAAATTGAGTAACAATTGCCAACTTCAGTACTTTCTGATGAACGACGTTTTCGTGTGATCAACAAAGGTAAAGTTGAAAGGGAAGTTGAATCACCCGAACAGGAAGGTAAGGAAGGTAAGTGTTTTGAAACAATTATGTATCCACTAAATTCTTCTAATGTTTGTGAATATGTGGATAATATCGTCATTAGCCATCTCTCGATTCATTGTGATGTTTTAAATGATGGTAAGACGAATTTGTCAAATCAGAAACATTGCATTGCAAAATGTGACGGTGGAGTAACGAATGTCCAGCAAGTGCAAGACTCGAGTAAGTATGACGATGAATTTTCTCTTATCCCAGTTTCGTTGATTGTGGTTATTACGAGCTTTGTTCATTGTCTAATGCAGAATCTTTGAGTTTTTGCAAATCAGTTTGATTGCTTGATCTTGAATGTGCATAAGTCTTATTGGTTTAACATGTTTGGTTTTTCTAAACCCTTGTCACATCTTCAGTTTAATAATCAAAATCATGTCTTTAAACCGGGACTATGTTTTATATCATTTGGTATGCCTTGTTGGAAAATCAAGCAATGACAATTGTGCTTGAAGAATTTCAATCATTTTGATACTTGGTTTTGATTAAGGTTACGAAATTTGCCCATTTTGTGTTCAATTTTTATTCGCTCCTTAAAAAATTCTATGGTTGCACTTGAAATTCACATTCCATTTGAAAAGTGATGAATCAAACGTGAGGCTTTGACTGCATTATCTTTCAGAAGAGAGAAGGTTTGTATTGCTTGATCACGGTAAGACTGATCTTTTTCTTTCTGACTATAAAGGTAAGTCTTCTAAACTTGTTGACACCTTTGTAATCTTTTTGAAAAGTGACGAGCTTTGCGTTGATGAACTAGTTTGTGTAAAACATTTAGATCATGTTATGATTAATCGTTCTATTTTGCCTGTTTGTGATCTATCTATTTCGTTGAATGATGACAGGATTCTTGAGTTTGATAATTTTGATAATTTTCATGTGAAAGAATCTATATTGCGTCACATGTGTGATCTATGTAAAAATTTTGAGATGTCTTTGTTCTCTTCGGTTGTTGATAGAACACATGATGCCGATTTTCATCATTTAGATCATGAAATGTTTGAACGTCCTATCCTGTTTAATGATGGTCTACTTGTTGACAAAAGGAATCTTGTGTTTGATAATTTTTGTTCATGTGCGAGTGATTACATATGTCGTTCAATGCAAGATTTGGATGTTCACTTTCAAGTGCCATATGCATTTTCTCAACTATCTTGTGATGAATATATCTATCATTTGATGTGTTACTCGCATGTTGATTTTGACTTGTGGAATCCATTCGAATTGTATGCATACCATGAAACTTATCCAATTCAGATTCAAATATTTGATAAGGCTATGTACCTTTTGTATGATAATGCGAATATGCTCCTTTGCGTTCGATCTATTTGTTTTGTTTTGCTCATGTTTCGATTGCAAGTTTGTTTGACACAACTCTTGCTTACAGGTGTCTCGATTATCATCCTCCCTGTTTGATTGAGGAAAGCTGATCAAAAGGAATTCTACTAGAGAGAACCATCAGCTCGATTCGAGGACGAATCGCTTTCAAGAGGGGGTATGATGCGATCCTGGTCGCATCATGGTTCGACTCTTTCCGATGCCATCGAGAGTGGCCTAAGGTCGAGGAGCCAAAGTGCAAAATGAAGTTGATTTCAACGCATTTTCAGAACTTCCTTCCTATGTGGTTCAGCTCACATAAGTTCATCTTAGCTCACTGAGCTCGGTTAAGTTCACATTCAGTTCATTCAGTTTTTGATTAGTTTGATTTAATTCATGCACTTTTATTTTGGTGCATTAAAACTTTTAAATTAGCTTTAAATAAAGGTGTTTAGTTTAAATAGATAAGTTGTGTTTAATAAGAGGCTTATTAATCTAGTTACTAGGATGTTTTTAATGAAGTATGAGTTTAAGTTAATTTAATTCTGCTTGCATAAATTAACTAGTTGCTGCATTAATTGAAGTCTTAACTTCTAGTTCATTTATTAAGTCAAGAGTTTAATGCGTTGAGTTAAATTAGTGTTTAATAAGTGTTTAATGTGTTAAGTTAAATTAGTTTCTTTAATAAGTCTTGATCGCTGGAATCAGAGTCTTAAAATTTATAAAGAGAATGATCGAACCTGCAAACTAACTCTAACAACGAGTAAAGGCAAGTGTACCTATCTACAGTAATATAGCTTAGGCAAGACCGGATTGTCGAACCCAAAGGAACTAAAAGTACTAATACTAACCTTCTTTTTATTATCTAGCCTAAAATAAGTGAAGTTGTTTAGACTTAACTACTACTAAGCTAAAGACGCAAAGACAAAAAGAATGAATTGGGAAATAACTTGAGGGAAGACTCAGTCGATTTAAGACGATACCCTCAGGAAGAATCCACCTAGACTTCACTTGTTATTTAACACTGAACCATACGATTTATTCACTTGACTTGATCTATAGGTCTCCCTAATGTATATTAAACCCTCTCTCGAGGCGAATAACGTCTAACCCTAGGTTAATTAACGGAAATCTCTTTCTCACTTAATAACCCCCTAGAATAGCAGTAAATCGATCTATGGATTCCCATATTAGGTTTCACCCTAATCCGGAAAAATCTCGTCACCCTATATCTAGGCGCGCGAACGACTCCGCTTTAATTATGCTAGATCTATTCTTAAGCAGGAACTTTTGCTCCTCCATCTAAGAACATCTGTCTTGAATCAATATCCCGGAAACATTAACACAAGAATTAAGCACACATAATTAAGAACAAATCAAGTATTTATCTTATAGTTCAGAAAACAATAACAAGATTCATCTAGGTTTCATCCCCTTCAGGTATCTAAAGGGTTTAGTTCATAACAAATAAAGAAAACATCTCAGAAGAAAAGATAAAACAAAACATAAGAAATCCCTAAAACTCCCTGAAGTAATTGAAGGAGAGATCCGCCGTCTTGGGTAAAATTTCGGCTTCTAGAGATGGATCAACTGGCTATCTTGAGTGATTCCCACAATTCTGACCTTTTCGGCTTGGCTCTTTGGCCTAGCTAACCGCCCCCTTCTCAGGTAACACTTAGGGGGTTTATATAGGCTCTTGGAATGTGTTTCTTCACCCTAAAGTATCCAAATTCGAATGAAATTGCTTTTTGCCACGATAGGGACACGGCCATGTCACACGCCCGTGTGACTAATCTTCAAGCCGTGTTCAGACTTCTTTAATGAGGCATGGCCGTGTGACTCGGGGGTAAGGCCGTGTTCTAGATGATCAATGCAGCACGGCCGTATGGGCTTAAGTCCAGGCCGTGTGGATTTCATGATATGTCCCATTTACTCCGTTTTGGGCCCGTTTTATGTTCTTTTCGTCCTAGGGTGCTTTCCTGGGTATAAGACATGAAAAGAAAGGATTAAGAGCACCTTTTTTATATCAATCAAGGCTTAAATCATCCAAAAGCATACAAAATGTGGGATTAAAATATGTTGCTTTTACGGTTTATCAAATACCCCCACACTTAAGCTTTTGCTTGTCCTCAAGCAAAATTCTCAACTTACAATTAAGGCAAACTTTCCATGATTCATAATTCCTATCAATAATGTCTCATCATAATTCATAGATAATTTATACATGGATGATCTAACTCGAAGAGTCCTAAAGATTCAAACAGTCAAAGTCATACATTTGTAGCATAAAAACATAGGTGTCTCCCCTTATCTAAATAATTACCTTTGATTCAAAATCGACAAGGATTGACATCCTCACTAAAGATTCTCTCAAATCACTCGAGGTGTTTAAGGTTCAAAATTAAGCTCTCAGAAGTCGAACCTGAAAAGTTAATCCCGTAGGCTTGCCTGAAAATCAAATCTCCACCACTGTAAAATGAGATGATACACAAATCAAAAGGTCTTTAACAGGGTTGTAACAGGGCTAGGGTTAAAGGTGTGGATAAAGGCTGAAATTAGAAGGTTAGAATCGAGACTGACTAGACAAACTGCCTAACTAAAAAATATAAACTGATCCTAAATAATTACATCAATTGAAAAATAATAATACGAGCTTTTTCCTTAAGATGTGGAATTTCAACATGTAAGCTCACTTAGTAGAACTAATGCTGAATAAACTTCGTTTTTTTAAGAATAAATCATAAAAGATGAATTTAATTACTGAACTAATTTAATTAGGTAACTTAATCAAATCATATCTCGATCAAAGGGTAGTCAAAAGGAATGGTGATAACAAATACAAAGGGGTTTTGGGTTAATAGTAGCTGGTAAGTCAATAAAAGGGTTGTTAGGATCAACGGGGTTCACTAGGGTTTAATTTATGGAGGTAGGCTTTTTAGTGGAGTGAGTGAGTTAAATCCTAGGTGCCTTTATCATCTCTGTATATCAAATCATAGATGTGGTCTCAACATGTATAATCGAGGCAAGTTCTAGAATAACAGTTCATAGTTGACACACTCATAATCAATAAAGTGAGCATGGAAAAGAATATATGCTCTAATGGGCTCAAAATCTCACAAAAATTATGGGTGTTTTGACATCAACCTTGTAAATTTCAAACTTCCAGATAATATTCAGATTCAGCTCAACAACCTAGCAAAGATTTTAATTCTGAAAAATAGACGTATCATGCTCGATTCTCTAATATTCTTCTAATTTAATCATCAATTCACAATTAACTATGACTTAATTTAAAACATATCAATAAAAAACATAGACCATCAGAAATTTCATCCTACTTAGTAATATGAGGAAATTACTTAAAAACAAGACTAAATTCAGGGATTTGAGAATAATGAAGAAAGTTAGGCCGGATTTGAGAATAATGTAGAAAGTTAGGCCCTTTCTTCAAATAAATATTCACCCCCACACTTAAGATGTACATTGCCCTCAATGTACAAAGACAGATATAAAATTTAAGAGAGAGGGAGAGGTGAAACTTCCTGAATTATGGATGAGATCCCGGAGTTGGAGGAGTCGGTCTGGATGACGATCTTGAGCTAGATGAAGAAATTGGGGAGCTCGTAAATAGTTAGCTAGGAGTTATTAAGACACATTTAAAATAAACGAAATATATAACTAAAAATAAGAAAGAAAAAGGAAAGGAGACTAAGAAGGAAAATAAACTAAGACTGGAAGATAATAGGGCTTGAGAATCATTATTGGTAGATGGTTCGTGAGGTGGGTGTGACTTCTAAGGTGACGGAGGTGCTGGCGGTGGCGGAAGTGGCGTGATTCCCAAGCAGCCTTTACAATCTAACACTAAGAAATTAAAATATATTAAGCATAAGATTGTCAAAGAGAAGAAAATTGAAGCAAAAGAGAAAAGAAAAATAAAAACTAAATGGTCTCAAAGACCCTTGGCTTGTTGTTTGGATGAAGCGGCCGGCATGAGCTTATGTATAGGGGTCACCCTTGGTGAGATTATGCTTGGCTTCTTCCGCTTCTTCGACATAGTTTTGGTGTAGCTCAAGGGTTGGAGAGACTTGTTATGGAGGGGAAATCTGAGGATAGGGAATAAGAAAAGAGGTGGGAAGTAGAAGAATGGGGAGGGGGTTGGTGTTTAAATAGAGGCTCAAATCTGGTACGTTCCTACGCCCGTGGTGTGAGGGCGTGTCGATGCACACAGTCACTTAGCACGGCCGTGTGTCTAGGCATGTTGTTTCTCCATGCCCATTTTTCAGCCGGCCACGCCCGTAGGGCACAAGTCAGTATGTTGGCACGGTTTTAAGGCACGGGCGTGTTCTGCCCGTGGCTTGCAAGTCAGTAGCTTCACACGATCGTAGGGCACGGCCGTGCCATTTTGTTGGTGCCCATGGGGGAGTGGTTAGATCCGTGACGTCGAGAATTAGGTGGGATTTGATTCAAATTACCTCTGCTATGTCAGTATGGGGATTCTGGTGGTCCACACGGCCACGGCCACGGTCGTGTGGCTTGGAAATTTGCACTTTTGTGTTAGTTTAAAACTAAATTTTCACAAAAGAAGGAAGGAAATAAAGCAAAATGTGAAAATACATTGGGTTAGTGCTCAGGTTGCCTCCCGAGAAGCGCTCGTTTATAGTCTTAAGCTAGACTTTCCTTGTAAAAAAAAAATAGGGAGGTTTAAAGGTTTGAATATCTTCCCTCATGCTTACAGTTCTACTTTCTTGATAAAATTTAAGTCGAGAAGCGTTTACCTTAAAAGTGTCGAATGTTGGATTGCTGACCTCGACTGTTTCGTGTGGGAAGATTTTATGTACCTTTAGAGGAATTTCTTCGTTTACTTTCAGGTCTGATGTGGTGATGTGAGGGTCGGCTTTGTCTAATAGCACCTGGTCTCCTATTTTGAAGTGATTCGATGTTCCTATGAGCTCTTCTGGAGGCTCCTTAGGTTTTACTTCGTTTCGTTCCCGTTCTTCTGAATTATCAACCTTAAGGCTTCGTTCCTTATGTAATTTTTCTCTGTTGGTGCTAGGTTCGTGATTCGGCTCAGGTTTGTATCCTTGTAGTGTTTCCTACGATGAAGGTTGCACAAATTGATTATCAACTGAATTGACTTTCTTACCTTCATCGATTGTTGTCCTGGCCGAGTCAAGAGCTTGAAGACTGATTGATTCGTCACCTACACAAAATATAAGTTCTCCTATTGCAACATCAATTTTAGTCTTGACCGTTGCTAGGAAGGGTCTTCCTAAAATTAAGGGGATTGAATTATCCTCATCCATGTCTAAGACAACAAAATCTACTGGGAAAACAAATTTATCGATTTTGACAAGAACATCTTCGATAATGCCCTTAGGAATTCTAACAATTTTATCAGCTAATTGAATGCTCATCCTAGCTTGTTTGGGTTTCACTAGACCTAGTTGTTTAAACATTTTGTAAGGCATGACATTTATACTTGCCCCTAAATCAGCTAACGCATTATCAACATTTAGTCTACCAATTAAATAAGGTATAGTAAAACTCCCTGGATCTTTTTGCTTCCGCGGTAGTCTATTCTTTAACATTGCTGAGCATACTGCGTTCAATTCCACATGTGGCTCTTCATCTAATTTGCGTTTGTTCGTCAAGAGCTGTTTTAAAAATTTCCTCGAATCTGGCATCTGGAAAAGAGCTTTAAGAAGAGGTAGGTTAATATGTAATTTCTTTAAAAGTTTAAGAAACTTACCAAACTGTTCTTCTGTATCATCCCTTTTCATTGCTTCGGGGTAAGGTATGCTTGGTTGGTATTCTTTGATTTCTGGTTTTGGCTTTTCCTGTGTTGCCTCAATTTTTCCTTCATCTACCTCGTTCTTTTGTATTGGATTAGGTTCGTCTACCCCTGTGCTATTATGAGCTGTGATGGCTTGGATTTGCTCCTTTGGGTTAATCTCAGTGTTACTAAGTAGACGTCCTTGCGGTCATTCGGATATTAACTTTGCAAGTTGTCCGACTGCTTTAGTGACTTCCCCTACTGACTTAGTAAGTTCCCTGATTCGGTTCTTGGTCTCCTCAGTCGATGTTTGTTGACTTTTAAGTGTTTTCTCAGTATCTTGGAGACGATTTTCTGTGCTTGCCATGAATTTTGTCAGCATCTCTTCGAGGTTTGGCTTTTTCTCTTGTGGATATGGTTGATTTTGGAAATTTTGAGGAGGAGGTTGTCTTTGATTTCCTTGACCTCCCCATGAAAAATTTGGGTGGTTCCTCCAACCTGGATTATAAATATTACTATAAGGATTATTATTGGATCTGTAATTATTACCTATATAGTTCATCTATTCGCTCTCTGGGCCCGGTTGGTAGGGTGGGTACTCAGGATTCGCCACAGTTCCACTTGTGTCGCATTGCATGACTGGATGTACCTGCGAAGAACACAAACTATCAAGCCTTTTATTTATCATCTCTATCTGTGTTGATAGTGTGGTCACTGCATCAAGGTTGTAAACTCTGGCTGATTTTGTTGGTTTAGTCCTTGTAACTTGCCACTGATTGTTATTCAGTGACATCTCTTCAATGAACTCGTAGGCTGCTTCAGGAGTTCTGTTGTTCAGAGTTCCACCGGCGGCTGAATTAATTAATTGCCTTGTTGAGGGGTTTACACCATTATAGAAGGTTTGGACTTGTAGCCCATAAGGGTAAACCGTGGTGCAGACACCTTCTCAAGAGATCCTTGTATCTCTCCCATGCGTTGTATAATGTCTCTAAATCTATCTGCACAAAAGAAGAGATATCATTCCGTAATTTGGCCGTTTTGGCCGGTAGGAAATATTTTAAAAGTAATTTTTTGGTCATTTGTTCCCATGTAGTGATTGACCCTCATGGTAACGAGTTTAACCACTGTTTGGCTTTATTTCTTAATGAAAAGGGAAATAACCGAAGACGTATGGCATCATCAGAAATGCCATTTATTTTGAAGGTATCACAGAACTCTAAAAAATTAGCTATATGAGTGTTTGGGTCTTCATCCTGCAAACCATCAAATTGTACAAATTGTTAATCATTTGTATTGTGTTAGGCTTTAATTCAAAATCATCAAATTGTACAAATTGTTAATCATTTGTATTGTGTTAGGCTTTAATTCAAAATTGTTAGCAGCTATAGCAGGCCTAACAATACTCGATTCTGCTCTTGTTAAATGCGGTTTAGCATAATCAAACATAGTACGTGGAGCATTGTTTTCTCCCACATCACATGGTTGTGGATTATTCTCGTCCATCCCTTCAGTAGGATTGGATCTGCCTTCTTGATTTTCCTCTATGTAATTCAGGGCTCGCCTGATTTCTCTGCGATTTCTTCGAGTGGTAGCTTCAATATCACTGTCGTATGCTAAAGGTCCTCTCGGGTTCCTTCTAGTCATAAACTAGAGGTACCTGCTGGAAAAGAAAGAGAATTTAGCAAAAACCAAAATTTAACCTAAAAATAAAATAAAATTGCGAAAAATAAAAATAATGGCTAAAGTAATAAAAATAGAGCTTTCTTAATATTTTAGTTCCCCGGCAACGGCGCCAAAAACTTGATCGCTGGAATCAGAGTCTTAAAATTTAAAAAGAGAATGATCGAACCTGCAAACTAACTCTGACAACGATTAAAGGCAAGTGTACCTATCGACAGTAGTATAGCTTAGGCAAGATCGGATTGTCGAACCCAAAGGAACTAAAAGTACTAATACTAACCTTCTTTTTATTATCTAGCCTAAAATAAGTGAAGTTGTTTAGACTTAACTACTACTAAGCTAAAGACGCAAAGACAAAAAGAATGAATTGGGAAATAACTTGAGGGAAGACTCAGTTGATTTAAGACGATACCCTCAGGAAGAATCCACCTAGACTTCACTTGTTATTTAACACTGAACCATACGATTTATTCACTTGACTTGATCCGTAGGACTACCTAATGTATATTAAACCCTCTCTCGAGGCGACTAACGTCTAACCCTAGGTTTGTAACATCTCGAAATAGGGCCTAAACAGAATAGTGGTTGCGAAACCACGAATCTGAGATAGAAAAGTTTATTACGATTAATTATTATGATTTATTGAGTGATTAGATGCATGCGTTAGAATATCGATAGAAAATTTCATGAATTGCATGTCTAATTTGCCTATTAGGACTTAATTGTAAAAGTTGATAAATATGAGTTTTAGGTGTTAAAGGATTTAATTGAAGAGCATAATTGAAGTAGAGGTCTTTAAATGGTAATTATACCATTAGGTTTTCATGGACAAAAATGGACATATATAGGTAGAAAGAACCAAAGTTTTTAATGAAGGGTAATTTCGTCATTTCGTAATAAAAAGAAATTAAAAGGGAAAAAGATGGCAAAATGTGCTCATCTTCTCCATTAGGCCGAATTTTCAAGGGTTCACCATAGCTAGGGTTTGTTTCAAGCTTCCAAGCTCCATAGTAAGTGATTCCAAGCTTCGTTTTTAATGTTCTTTACATTTTTGAAGCCCCGGTAGCTCGGTTTAGCTTATTCTATCAATAATTCATGCTAGGGTTCATATTTGGAAAGATACCCATCGGTGAAATGTGTTTATTTTGATGTTTCATGATAGAATATGAAGTCTGAAATTATGTTAAACAACTTTTGCTAAGTGATTTTAAGTCAAAACAAGTAAAACGACTTAATCGGTAAAAATACCTAATGTTCATAAGTACATGTTAGAGTGAGTGTAACACCCCTCACCCGTGTCCAACTCCAGAACAGGGTTCGAGGCGTTACCGTACTTCAACATTCACAATCATACAAAACTGGGTTACCAAATTTCGCCCAAAATTTAAAACTTTTCAAAGACATGCATTTGACATTGTCATCTATTTAATCACTTATACCACATAACAAGACATTAACACATACCATGGACAAATAGGCTTATAAGCCAAAATCATTATAAGCCACATCTCATGGCCATAAACAACAAATCACTATATGCCAATACATTTGGCTAATCACAACAACATCCATCATAGAAAAACTAAGTCCCTATACATGCCACTCACTTGAAAACATTTAACATACACATACCAATACTCCAAGGATAATGACCCGATAGTGTGATACTGCCTCCGACGATCTCCAACGCTGAGCTGGCCCGACAAAACTAAAATAAATGGAAAGGAGGGAGTAAGCTTTACGCTTAGTAAGCTCGCATGAAAATAATAAGCAATGTGATAACATGTTATTTTCATAATCTTCCTATTTATTCAAATTCCAGTTAAGCTGTTTTCTTGAGTCACAGTCATTAAATTATTTATAACTGGAGTTACGGAAGTCCAAATTAAGATCCGTAAATTTTCCATGAAACTAGACTAACATATCTTTTTACCATAAAAGTTTCAGAATTTTTGGTTTAGCCAATTAGTACAGTTTATTCTTCAACGTCTCCCCTGTTCTGCTATCTGACAATTCTGACCATTCTTTGCTAAAATTTAATTATCTTTTTTGTACAGAATTCAAATGATGTTATAGTT
Source organism: Gossypium australe (assembly GCA_005393395.2). Taxonomy (NCBI): domain Eukaryota; kingdom Viridiplantae; phylum Streptophyta; class Magnoliopsida; order Malvales; family Malvaceae; genus Gossypium; species Gossypium australe. The sequence continues at coordinate 74,349,040 of CM016614.1, read as the reverse complement.
TGCTTCTTCTAAAACTAGACTCAATAAGAAATCTAATCATATAAATTATGTCCTAATATTATTTTAATACAATTTGCAATGATTTTTCCAAGTTAGAACAGGGGATCTCGAAATCACTCTGAACCAGTCTCACAAAAATATAAATATCTCAAAATATACCAATACTTTGCTTTCTCTGTTTCTTTTATATAAAAATACACTCAATAAGATTTAAATAAATGTCTCATACAACTTATAATTAAATTTATACCATTTTTGGTGATGTTTCAAATTCACCTCACTGCTGCTGTCCAAAACAGTTTTATTGTAAAATTTTGGTTTCTCTCACTTTAGTTGTGTTCATCACTTGCCTATACCAATCTTTCCAATTTCCGATTACATATCAAGCATATTGTTCATACGTACATTTGCCACATTTCTCAATTGGTCACATTCACACTTGCACTTATTCATAACATGATCACACCAATCATCATTAGTAAATTATCTCGTTGAACCCCTTCGGAAAACACCCGATACTCGGTGGTCTCAGCACATGGCTCCACCCACACATAATTCGGCTTTCCTGTATGCATGGTGAAGGTCCCTTATCACCCATGTGACCTAGCCATTCCATTTCGTAGCTCTCTTGTCTACATGGTGTCCAACACTAGGAACCACTCATGTGACCTAACTACTCATAACCTGTAACTTTCTTGTACACATGATATACACACAGTATTACACATGTGACCTAGTTACATATGAAATTATTATCCCGTAGCTTTCTTGCACACATGGTGAAAATCCCTTATCATCCATGTGGCCTAGCTACATATCAAATTTTGCCATCTCGTAGCTTTCTTGTGCACACGGTGAAGTTCCCTTATCACTCGTGTGACCTAGCTACATATTGTCCTTATCTCTCGGTTTTCCGAAGGTTCAATCAAGAATTTCGCATTCCATACATTTTCATATTGTAGTTATCACCCAATGATTTCCATAATATCTAGCAAAATAATTACTGAACAAGTAAAATAAATGCATTATTTACATATAAACTTTCCATTTCACATAATAACCATAGTCATAGAAAACACCTTTAAGCACAACATTTCAACCCATTTTCCATGTCACCTATGTCACCTTTTATCATAAACATATTATTAAATCAATTCACCAACATAATATACTAAACATGTAATTCAGAAAAATCAATTTAATACCACAATTTAGGTTTCAAATATACATTACGACATTATTGCATTATTATTAACACACCAACTTACCTCGAATGTCGAAACGACCATTTTACCAACTTTCCCGATTTTCGATTTTCCTCCAATTCTATGTCCAAATCTCTTTTTTTCAGGGTCTAAAACATCACATTTCACTTATTTAATTAATGTATTATTCAAAACAGTCCTTAACTCAACTTTTGCAAAATTAAAATTTTGCTCCTAAACTTTTACATATTTACACTTTTTCCCCAATACTCGAAAATTAAACTTCAGCCCTTATTCTTATGTTTTATAACATGCTGATTATTTTTCTCTTCTATAGTAACATAAAATTCTCACTCTAACATGTACTTATGAACATTAGGTATTTTTACCGATTATGACGTTTTACTCGTTTTCACGTAATACCGCTTAGTAAAAGTTGTTTAACATAATTTCAGCCTTCATATTCTATCATAAAACATCAAAATACACACTTTTCACCTATGGGTAATTTTCCAAAGATGAACCCTAGCATGAATTATTGGTAGTATAAGCTAAATCGAGCTACCGGGACTCCAAAACCGTAAATAACTTGAAAAACGGGGCTAGAACGGACTTACCATGAGCTTGGAAAGTTGAGAAAACCCTATCCATGTCTTCTCTTGGTAAATTTCGTCCATATGAAGAAGATGGACATATTTGGCATTTAAATTTTGTTTTTAATTCATTTAATTCACTAAATTACCAAAATGCCCCTTAAAAAAATTCTTTTGAAACATACCCATCCGTGTCCATTTTTGTCCACCAACTTAACCAATGGTCTAATTATCATTTAAGGACCTCCAATTTAAAATTTTATAACAATTGGACACCTCTAACATGTAGAACTCAACTTTTGCACTTTTTACAATTTAGTCCTTTTGACTAAATTGAGTGCCCAAACGTCAAAATTTTCGAATGAGATTTTCACGAAATCATTCCATGAAATTGTAGACCATAAAAATATAAATAAAATAAATTTCTCAACATCGAATTTGTGGTCCCGAAACCACTGTTCCGTTTAGGCCTTATTTCGGGATGTTACATTTCTCTCCCTTAGGGATTTTCGTCCCCGAAAATCTTAACAGAATGAGGTTTAATATACTTCTCATGATTTCTAACATCACTAAATAATCTTTTTCAAGACGATATTTTCAGAAACATTCTGTCATCGATCTGAATCCTAATAGAACTCAGTGAATTCTGTCAAACAAAGAATCGAAACATATTGAAATTATTATGCTAGTTCCATCAAACTTTCGAAAACAACCCACTAGCATTTCTTTTGGCTCCCCACAGATCAATCGATGATCACTCACAATCTTTCAATAGCTTAATTCATCACCACTGTCTTAAACTCAAATTTTGCTATGCCATCAGATATATTAGACTCTCGAAAACAAGAAACATATGACAATCCTCGTTAAACAAACAGTGTCATCAAAATTTTCAATACAGACATAATAATAACCATATCTAAATTACTAATCGAACAGATCTTTTTAATATAATATTAACTGTTTGAAAACATGAACCATTACTTTACATTTTAGAAAATATACACATTCAAATCCGTTCATTGGTGCGTCACTGAAAAATTATAATTCCATTGTGTTCCAAAGTCGATTATAACAGAGATAAAACATATTCTATACAAATATAAACAGAATAATAGCCAAAAGAAACAGTAGAATCATTTCATATAAGTTCACTGTCACTCTTATCTCAGACGTAATGGAATTAAATTTCAATAAAAGATAGTGGAATACCAATCATAGATCAATCAAACTGACGATTCTTTACTCAGAAAACAAGCAATCATAATTGTCTCTGAAAAGATACGAAAACATAAAATGCCCAGAAGAGATAGTCATAAACTGCTCAACTATGACTGTCATATTTAAACATCTTCACATGTCAAACATCATTCTTCTGACTAATTTTGCCCTCACTAATTTCCACATTATTTCTTTCACTAAAGAAAATCAGTTCAGAAAAATTTCAGTTAATACTTCCTTTCAGTATCTTATTTGAATAAGTCGATTTATCAAAGTTAAATTTTTCACTAATTATGATATTGTATAAACCAAATAATTCTTGAGTCAATATGATATTTCTGTAATCCTGTCCTTCATTTTTCAACCATCCTCAGTCTTTGATCATATCTATAGTTATTCTATAACTGAACTCTTGGATTCCACACTTAGGAACTTAATCAACATGATTCTCATGAATTCCCGTTATAAACACCTCATCGGTAAGGGGGTGAGGTCTTACAGCCTCTAACTCGATCCTCACACATATATATATACATATGACACATATTTCATTATCAACATATGTCATTATAACTATACGACCCACTTCGAACAATTTATCATTCATATTTGCCTGACATAAAATTTTAAATTATCTCATTCAAACAAGTGCACTCATTCATACATTCTACAAAATTTGAATAACTTACTTAGCACATTCACTAATCAATTTTTGTCAAGCATGCTACAGTATGTGAAGGTCAGAAAAAATATGAATAAGCATATTACTGTATAAACTTTTATTTAACACATTATCATATATACACATTACGAATTCTTATTCATACTTTTCCGAGTTTAACTCATCATTGCTACACTTTATTCAAATACTTCAATATCACTATTAAATGGTCGGATATAGCTCGGTTGGAGAGTACTTCTCTTTTAATAATATTATCCTCAATCACGTCGGAAGGCATCACACTATCACATTTGGTGGCATGTATAGCTAGACTCTCACACTTGCTATGTTAGTCCGAGAACCAACTAAACCATAGCTCTGATACCACTAAATGTAACACCCCTCACCCGTGTCCAACTCCAGAACAGGGTTCGAGGCGTTACCATACTTCAACATTCACAATCATACAAAACCAGGTTACCAAATTTCGCCCAAAATTTAAAACTTTTCAAAGACATGCATTTGACATTGTCATCTATTTAATCACTTATACCACATAACAAGACATTAACACATACCATGGACAAATAGGCTTATAAGCCAAAATCATTATAAGCCACATCTCATGGCCATAATCAACAAATCACTATATGCCAATACATTTGGCTAATCACAACAACATCCATCATAGAAAAACTAAGTCCCTATACATGCCACTCACTTGAAAACATTTAACATACACATACCAATACTCCAAGGATAATGACCCGATAGTGTGATACTGCCTCCGACGATCTCCAACGCTGAGCTGACCCGATAAAACTAAAAGAAATGGAAAGGAGGGAGTAAGCTTTACGCGTAGTAAGCTCGCATGAAAATAATAAGCAATGTGATAACATGTTATTTTCATATTCTTCCTATTTATTCAAATTCCAGTTAAGCTATTTTCTTGAGTCACACTCATTAAATTATTTATAACTGGAGTTACGGAACTCCAAATTAAGATCTGTAAATTTTCCATGAAGCTAGACTAACATATCTTTTTACCATAAAATTTTCAAAATTTTTGGTTTAGCCAATTAGTACAGTTTATTCTTCAAATTCTCCCCTATTCTGCTCTCAGACAATTCCGACCATTCTTTGGTAAAATTTAATTATCTTTTTGTACAGAATTCAAATGATGTTATAGTTTGCTTCTTCTAAAAATAGACTTAATAAGGAATCTAATCATATAAATTATGTCCCAATATTATTTTTGTACAATTTTCAATGAGTTTTCCAAGTCAGAACAGGGGATCTCGAAAACACTCTGAACCAGTCTCACAAAAGTCTAAATATCTCAAAATATACCAATCCTTTGCTTTCTCTGTTTCTTTTATATAAAAATACACTCAATAAGATTTAAATAAATGGCTCATAAAACTTATAATTCAATTTATACCATTTTTGGTGATTTTTCAAATTCACCTCACTGCTGCTGTCCAAAACAGTTTTATTGTAAAATTTTGCTTTATCTCACTTTAGTTGTGTTCATCACTTGCCTATACCAGTCTTTCCAATTTCCGATTACATATCGAGCATATTGTTCATACGTACATTTGCCACATTTCTCAATTGGTCACATTCACACTTGCACTTATTCATAACATGATCGCACCAATCATCATTAGTAAATTATCTCGTTGAACCCCTTCGGAAAACACCCGATACTCGGTGGTCTCAGCACATAGCTCCACCCACACATAATTCGACTTTCCTGTACGCATGGTGAAGGTCCCTTATCACCCATGTGACCTAGCCATTCCATCTCGTAGCTCTCTTGTCTACATGGTGTCCAACACTAGGAACCACTCATGTGACCTAGCTACTCATAACCTGTAACTTTCTTGTACACATGATATACACACAGTATTACACATGTGACCTAGTTACATATGAAATTATTATCCCGTAGCTTTCTTGCACACATGGTGAAAATCCCTTATCATCCATGTGGCCTAGCTACATATCAAATCTTGCCATCTCGTAGCTTTCTTGTGCACACGGTGAAGTTCCCTTATCACTCGTGTGACCTAGCTACATATTGTCCTTATCTCTCGGTTTTCTGAAGGTTCAATCGAGAATTTCGCATTCCATACATTTTCATATTGTAGTTATCACCCAATGATTTCCATAATATCTAGCAAAATAATTACTGAACAAGTAAAATAAATGCATTATTTACATATAAACTTTCCATTTCACATAATAACCATAGTCATAGAAAACACCTTTAAGCACAACATTTCAACCCATTTTCCATGTCACCTATGTCACCTTTTATCATAAACATATTATTAAATCAATTCACCAACATAATATACTAAACATGTAATTCAGAAAAATCAATTTAATACCACAATTTAGGTTTCAAATATACATTACGACATTATTGCATTATTATTAACACACCAACTTACCTCGAATGTCGAAACGACCATTTTACCAACTTTCCCGATTTTTGATTTTCCTCTAATTCGAGGTCCAAACCTCTTTTTTTTGGGGTCTAAAACATCACATTTCACTTATTTAATTAATGTACTATTCAAAACAGTCCTTAACTCAACTTTTGCAAAATTACAACTTTGCCCCTAAACTTTTACATAGTTACACTTTTTCCCCAATACTCGAAAATTAAACTTCAGCCCTTATTCTTATGTTTTATAACATGCTGATTATTTTTCTCTTCTATAGCAACATAAAATTCTCACTCTAACATGTACTTATGAACATTAGGTATTTTTACCGATTATGACGTTTTACTCGTTTTCACGTAATACCGCTTAGTAAAAGTTGTTTAACATAATTTCAGCCTTCATATTCTATCATAAAACATCAAAATACACACTTTTCACCTATGGGTAATTTTCCAAAGATGAACCCTAGCATGAATTATTGGTAGCATAAGCTAAATCGAGCTACCGGGACTCCAAAACCGTAAATAACTTGAAAAACGGGGCTAGAACGGACTTACCATGAGCTTGGAAAGTTGAGAAAACCCTATCCATGTCTTCTCTTGGTAAATTTCGTCCATATGAAGAAGATGGACATATTTGGCATTTAAATTTTGTTTTTAATTCATTTAATTCACTAAATTACCAAAATGCCCCTTAAAAAATTCTTTTGAAACATACCCATCCATGTCCATTTTTGTCCACCAACTTAACCAATGGTCTAATTATCATTTAAGGACCTCCAATTTAAAATTTCATAACAATTGGACACCTCTAACATGTAGAACTCAACTTTTGCACTTTTTAAAATTTAGTCCTTTTGACTAAATTGAGTGCCCAAACGTCAAAATTTTCGAATGAGATTTTCATGAAATCATTCCGTGAAATTGTAGACCATAAAAATATAAATAAAATAAATTTCTCAACATCGGATTTGTGGTCCCGAAACCACTGTTCCGTTTAGGCCTTATTTCGGGATGTTACAGTGAAAATTTGATGTTGTCATAGAAGGGAAAAATGATCAGCATGTCATAAAATATAAGAATAAGGGATAAATTTTAACTTCCAAGCTTTGGGGAAAATGTGTAAATATGTAAAAGTTTAGGGGCAAAATTGTAATTTTGCTAAAGTTAGAGTTAAGGGTTGTTTTAATAAATGTGAGTATTAAATAAGCTAAATTTGCTATTATAGATCAAGAGGAACGAAATCCAGAGTTAGATCAGGGAAAGAAATTGATAGTGGACTAAATCGATATAGTTTATCGTATTTTGTTTCGAGGTAAGTTTGCGGTAAATAAATGCAATATTCTATTATTTTACATTTAATACCATTAAATTCCAGCATTTACATATTTATTCTGTAAATTTATTATTTAAAGACTCAAGTGTGAATTGACGAAAAAGCTATCTCAGAAAGTTCCGGTTGAACCTTAGGAATGTGTAGGATACAAATGTCATGACATTAGGGTTTAAGGAAATCATGTAAGACCATGTCAAGACATGGCATTGATAAGTTTCTATAATGCAAAGGTCCCATGTAAGACCATGCCAAGGCATGGCATTGGTGAGTTCATAAGGCAAGGATACCACGTAAGACCATGTCAAGACATGGCAATGGTTAAGTTTCATAAGGAAAGGTACCCGCGTATCCTTAGTATTCCAAGTGGTTCAACGGGAAAATTCAAAGAGTATACCAAAGGAAAGGTACGACAAGTTCAAGCTAAAAAGGAACAGGTAAGAATTTAAGACCTAAGTATATTAAATTAAAGGCTTAAATAATCTTGGTAAGAAAGAAGATTAAGATAATTCATTAAGAATGTTGTTATTTATTTACATGTAAACTTACTAAGCTTTATGCTTACTCCTATTCCTTTCTCTTTTTTTTATAGTATTACAAGCCAACTCGGGGATCGCAAGGACATCGGAGTTCGTTACACACTATCAAATGATTATATTGGTATTTTGTGACTTGAACGTTTTAAGTTATGGCATGTATAGGGACTTAGCCATTTTTTGTGTATGTCCTTATGATATGCCTTAATATTGGCTTGTAAATTCTTGATAATGATTAGCCATTAAAATGGTTAATTAAGAACATGTTTTGGATGTTATGTATGTCTAGATGATAGTTTTTGCGAAGAAATTATGAAAGAGTAAAAAAAATCTGTAGGGGAACAGTTTTAGACAACAACTGTGACGTGATTTTGAAAAATCACTAAAAATAGTATAAATGGAATTATAGTGTTAATAAGATATAGAATTAAAGCTTATTGAGTATGTTTTTATATGAAGGAAACGGTGTAGGCAAAAGAGTTGTATATTGTGAGATAATTGATTTTTGGTGCAGAGGGGTTAGAACTGTCGAACTGTGTAACAGTGGAGACTTTAACTAATAAACTGTACTAATTGGCCACACCAAAAATTATGGAAAAATTATAGTAATAAGATATATGAGTCTAGTTTTAGGGAAAATTTACGGATCTAAATTTCGAGTTTTTTAACTCGAGTTATAGTCAATTTAGTGAACATGACGTAGATGGACAGTTTCAATTTTTATGCCCCAAACTAGTAAGTTAAGTCTAGTAATGCCTCGTGCTCGACTCCGGCAACGGTCTCGGGTAACGGGTGTTACAAGGTTAATTAACGTAAATCTCTTTCTCACTTAATAACCCCCTAGAATAGCAATAAATTGATCTATGGATTCCCATATTAGGTTTCACCCTAATCCGGCAAAATCTCGTCACCCTATCTCTAGGCGCGCGAACGACTCCGCTTTAATTATGCTAGATCTATTCTTAAGCAGGGACTTTTGCTCCTCCACCTAAGAATATCTGTCTTGAATCAATATCTCGGAAACATTAACACAAGAATTGAGCACACATAATTAAGAACAAATCAAGTATTTATCTTATAGTTCAGAAAACAATAACAAGATTCATCTAGGTTTCATCCCCTTCAGGTATCTGAAGGGTTTAGTTCATAACAAATAAAGAAAACATCTCAGAAGAAAAGATAAAACAAAACAAAAGAAATCCCTAAAACTCCCTGAAGGAATTGAAGGAGAGATCCGCCGTCTTGGGTAAAATTTCGGCTTCTAGAGATGGATCAACTGGCTATCTTCGACTGATTCCCACAATTCCGACCTTTTCGGCTTGGCTCTTTGGCCTAGCTAACCGCCCCCTTTTCAGGTAACACTTAGGGGTTTATATAGGCTCTTGGAATGTGTTTCTTCGCCCCAAAGTATCCAAATCTGAATGAAATTGCTTTTTGCCACGATAGGGACACGGCCATGTCACACGCCCGTGTGACTAATCTTCAAGCCGTGTTCAGACTTCTTTAATGAGGCATGGCCGTGTGACTCGGGGGTAAGGTCGTGTTTTAGATGATCAATGCAGCACGGCCGTGTGGGCTTAAGTCCAGGCCGTGTGGATTTCGTGATATGGCCCATTTACTCTGTTTTGGGCCCGTTTTATGTTCTTTTCATCCTCGGGTGCTTTCCTGGGTATAAGACATGAAAAGAAAGGATTAAGAGCACCTTTTTTATATCAATCAAGGCTTAAATCATCTAAAAGCATACTAAATGTGGGATTAAAATATTTCTTTTACGATTTATCAAGTGTTTAATGTGTTTAAGTTAAATTAGTGTTTAATAATTGATTAAATGTGGTTAATATGTCTGTTTAATGTGTTTGAATGTAGGAAACCTTTCAGCTGGAAACTGTTACACTTATGGGATGTTACAAAGAGTTTAATGTGACTTTTCAAGTGAGAATCAATTACACACAGAAAGGAAGCATTATTCAACATTAAAAGGAGTTGTTATGATAATTGAAGGAAGCATTATACATCAATTAATTTCAGCAGCAACCTCTTCTTCTTCCAATAACCGTTTGAAGCTTAAAGGTCACACATGAGTTACAAATTTTTATTTAGTTGCTGGAGACTTTTTGGGTAGCCAAGGATAACTCAAGGAACTTTTTTTTTGAACTTTGAATATATTTTATGAACTTTTGTTCATTGAGTGAGATTATTCTCCTCTCTATCTTTCGTACGAGTTTCAATTTCGACTTATCTAGTTTTATTGCTTGTGGCGTCAATCGTTCTCTTCCATCAACTTATACCATAGGTTCTTATCTTTATAGATAACGGGTCTTGGTCCATCATCAACTACCATTTTTCCACCTTCAACAAATATAGAACCTGGGGTGACACTTTATTAGTGTTGAATCGATTCTTTGTTTAAGTTCTTTCATCCATTCCCATCAACTATCACCTATCATTTATCTAAACCATCACTTATCCATCTATCCAATTCCATTACCATCAGCCTATCATTGTTTATTCAACCTTAAACTGAATCCCATCTTCTTTCCCTTCATCTTAAACTGAACCTATCCTTTTAATTATCCAAATCAACTCTTTCATTTAAACACCTCCATTCCTAACTTAAACCCACCTTCTAAACAAATTCACCTAAAGCTTCCGCAAACTCATCCATATTTTTTCGATTATTTTCCGAAGACTTGATTCCTCCTCGTAGACGATTGGGCAATTCACATACGACTCGACCCAACCCGAGGCGGATCGTATCGCGGATCTTATCATTATAGCTAAGCATATGAGCTCAAGAAAGAATGAAGTGATTTTTGTCATGAGAACCATATTGGTTATCTTATTTATTCGGTTATGTGCAAATCATGCTAAGTTTGTTTGTATATTGACTTACTAAGCTTTTGGAAAGCTTACTCTGTGTGTGTGTTTTCTCTATTTTATAGGTCGTCAAAGCTACTAAAGGCTCGGGACCGTCGAGGATCGTCATCACACTACTAAATGCATTTTGGTACATTTTGGAAATGTATATATATATATATAGATATGGCATGTATAGGCTAGTTTTGATATAAGTTGATTTATAGACTTGGTCATGAGATGTGACTAATTATTGGTTTATATTCTGTCTTGATAAATGTGGTATGTGTAGTTGTTTTGGTATGGTTTGATGCTCATGAAATGGTCAAGTTTTTGGGTAAGTAAATGAATGAAATATGCTTTAGTTTTATATATGTTATGTCTTGAAAGTTGACATGAATGAAATGGGTATCGAATGTATAGATTGAATGGTCAATTTAGTATGTTTTTGGTTGCCATACATGCATGAAATGGAATGGTAAATTTTACTTGTAGGTATGGCCCAAGTGTGTGGCATTTTGGCCTTGAAAATGGCCTATAATGCCACACGGTTGCGGCACAAGGGCGTGTCTAGTGACCGTGGGCTAAGTCAATAGCTATCATAAGAGTACACGGTCTTAGCACACGGTCGTGCCAGCTGCCTAGCAGCCGTGCGAATTTTGACAGGATCGACCACGGCCAAGTCCCATAGGCGTGTTAGGTGGCCATGGGTGTATAGTTAGTTTCGACCACGAGGAGGACACACGGGTGTGTCTAGCTGCCGTGGGAGTCACACGGCCTACCCCCACGGGCGTGTAACCCCTGAAACTTAGAAAAAGTTTTAAATTTCTAAAATTCTGTATGTGTTTTGATTTAGTCCCGACTCGATTTATAAGCATGTTTAAGGTCTCCTAGACCGTATTAAGGGACACTATGCTTGAGATTGATAAATGAATGTATGAAATTCTGTAAATGTTTTTTTGATCTATTCGGTAACGCTCCTAACCCTAATCCGGTGACAGACACGGGATAGGGGTGTTGATCGCTGAAATCAGAGCTTTAAAATTTATAAAACAAATGATCAACCTGGAAACTAACTCTGACAACGATTAAAGGCAAGTGTACCTATCGAACAGTAGTATAGCTTAGGCAAGACCGGATTGTCGAACCCAAATGAACTAAAAGTACTAATACTAACTTTCTTTTTATTATTTAGCCTAAAATAAAGTGAAGTTGCTTTAATCTAAATTAACGACTACTAAGCTAAAGACGAAAAGACAAAAAGAACGAATTGGGAAATTACTTGACGAAAAACTCAGTTGATCACGACGATACTCTCAGGAAGAATCCGCCTAGACTTCACTTGTTATTTAACACTGAACCATACGATTTATTCACTTAGTTTGATCCGTAGGACTCCCTAACGTATATTAAATCCTCTCTCGAGGCGAATAACATCTAACCTTAGGTTAATTAGTGGAACTCTCGTTCTCTTATAATAATCCCCTAGAATAGTAGTAAATCGATCTATGGATTCCCATATTAGGTTTCACCCTAATCCGGCAAAATCTCGTAACCCTATCTCTAGGCGTTCGATCAACTCCGCTTAATTATGCTAGATCTACTCTTAAGCAGGGCCTATTCCTCCTCCACCTAAGCACATCAGATTTGGATTAAGCATGCATAATTAAGAACAAACTAAGTATTTATCATATAATTCAGGAAAAAATAACAAGATTCATCTAGGTTTCATCCCCTTCAGGTATCTGAGGGGTTTAGTTCATAACAAATAAAGAAAACATCTCAAGAGAAAAGATAAAACAAAACATAAGAAATCCCTAAAACTCCCTGAAGGAACTAAAGGAGAAATCCGCCATCTTGATAGAATTTCGACTTCTTCGAGCGATTCCCTCAACTCTGACCTTTCCGGCTTGGCTCCTTGGCCTAGCTCGACGTCCTTTCAACGGTGGTACTTAGGGGGTATTTATAGGCTCTTGGAATACGATTCTTTCTCCCTAAGTATCCTTTTCCGATTGAAATTGTCTAAGTCCACGACAGGGGCACGGCCATGTCACACGCCCGTGTGACTCATCTTCAGGTCGTGTTCAGATTTCTAAGTTGAGGCACGACCATGTAAATCGGGGTGAAGCCGTGTTCTAGATGCTCGTCGAGGCACGGCTGTGTGCTCTTTGGGCCAGGCCGTGTGGATTTCGTGATATGGCCCATTTACTCTGTTTTGGGCCCATTTTGTGTTCTTTTCATCCTCGGGTGCTTTCCTGGGTATAAGACATGAAAAGAAAGGATGAAGAGCACCTTTTTACATAAATTGAGGGATAAATCATCCAAAATCATATTAAATGTGGGTCTAAAATATGTTATAATTACGATTTATCAAATACCCCCACACTTAAGCTTTTGCTTGTCCTCAAGCAAAATTCTCAACTTACAATTAAAACATACTTCCCATAATTCACAATTCCTATCAACAATGTCTCATCAGAATTCTTAGATAATTTATACATGGATAATTCAATTCAAAGAGTCCTAAAGATTCAAACAAGATAAGTCATTCATTTGTAATTTGAAAATGTAGGTGTCTCCCCTTATCTGAATAATTACCTTTAATTCGAAATTGACAAGAGTTGACATCCTCACTATAGATTCACTCAAATTACTCAAAGTGTTTAAGGTTTATAAAAAGAAACACTCATACATCGAACCTGAAAAGTTAATCCCATAGGCTTGCCTGAAAATTAAATCTCCACCACTGTAAAATGAGATGATAAACAGATCAAAAGGTCTTTGTTAGGGTTGTAACGGGGTTAGGGTTAAGGTGTGGATAAAGGCTGAAATTAGAAGGTTAGAATCGAGATTGAATTGACAAGTACTTACCTACTGAATACTGAAACAATATTTACATTAACTGATAATAATAATCCTAACAATACGAGCTTTTCTTTCGGAATATAAACTTTAACTGTATAAGCTCACCACTAATACTGACTATACTTTGATTTTTCTTAAGACTAACAATGATGAATCCAATTCATAGCATAATATAATTCGGTAACTAATCAAATCATATCTCGATTAAAGGGTAATCAGAAGGAAGGGTGATAACAAATATAAAAGGGTTTTGGGTTATTAATAGGTGAGTCAATAAAAAGGGTTGTTAGGATCAATGAGGTTCACTAGGGGTTAATTTATGAAGGTAGGCTTTTTAGTGGAGTAAGTGGGTTAAAACCTAGGTGCCTTTATCATCTCTGTATATCAAATCATAAATGTGGTCTCAACATGTATAAACAAGGCAAGTTCTAGAATAACAGTTCAAAGTTACACACTCATAATCAACAAGTGAGCATGAAAAAGAATATATGCTCTATAAGGCTCAAAATCTCACCAAAAATTATGGGTGTTTTGACATCAATCTCATAAATTTCAAATTTCGAAGCAATATTCAAATTTAGGTTAACAACCTAGCAAATTTTTTTTATTCTGAAAAATAGACTTATCATGCTTGATTCTCTAGTATCTTAAAATTCAATCATCAATACACAATTATCAATGACTTATTCAAAAACATGTTAATAAAAATCATGAATTATCAGAAATTTCATCCTAATTAGTAATATGAAAAATTTACTTAAAAACAAGGTTAAATTCAGGGATTTGAGAATAATGAAAAAAATTAGGCACTTTTCTCCTCAAGGATTTGAGAATAGTGCAAAAAGTTTGACACTTTTACCATCCACACTTAAGATGTACATTGCCCTCAATGTACAAAGATAGATAATAACATTAATTAAATCATCAAAAGAGAAGGGATAAAGTGACACTTCCTGAATTATGGATGATTTCCTTTGAGGATGTCGAAAGTTGTGGGTGGTGCCGTCTTGTTGGTGGGGCGGTTGCTAACGAGCTCTGCGCTAGATGAAGAAATTGGGGAGCTCGTGAAGGATTAGCCAGGGTTTATTAAGACATAAAATAAACTAAATATAAATATAAATAAAAGCAAGCTAAGGGGAAGGAGACTAAGAAGGAAAATAAAAGTAAAAGAAAAGAAAGATGGACTGAAGAGTCCTTATTGTTGGATGGTTCGTGAGGTGGGTGTTATCGCTAGGGCTGCTGTGGTGGTGGCGGTGGTGGAAGTGGCGAGGTTATCGTGGTGGTCGGTGTGATTCCCAAGCAGCCTGACGAACCTGACACTAAGAAACTAAAATAAATTAAACTAAACTAAGCATAAGATTGTCAAAAAGAAGAAAATTGAAGCAAAAGAGAAAAGAAAAATAAAAACTAATTGGTCTCAAAGACCCTTGGCTTGGTGTTGAGACGAAGCTGCCGGCATGAACTCATGTTGGTCGTTCTTCTTTGAGAAGGCTATGGTTGGCCTTTTTTGCTTCTTCGACATAATGTTGGATGGCTCAAGGATCTAGAGGTTTATTATAAAGAGGAAAAAGTCTAAGAGAGAAAAAAGAAGAAAAGAAAAGAAAGAAGAAATCAGATGGGAAGAAGGGGAAGGGCTATGGGTTTTAAATCGAAATTCAAATCTGCCATGTTCCCACACCCGTGGACCTGGGGCGTGTCGATTTACACGGTCGTCTTGCACGGCCGTGTGTTTGTGCGTGTTGAATCTCCCTAGCCATTTTTCTGCTAGCCACGCCCGTGTATGTGCAGTTAGTGTATTGGCATGGTCGAGAGGCACGGGCGTGTTCTGCCCGTGGTCGACAAGTCAGTAACTCACATGGTCGTGGGGAACAGGCGTGTTCTACCCGTGGTGTGCAAGTCAGTAGCTTCACACGGCTTATAGGCACGGGCGTGCCACTTTTACGGAGCCCGTGGGGTAGTGGTTGGATCTGTGACGTCGAAAAGTGGTTGGGTCTGATTCGTACGGGCTCTGATAAGTCAGTAAGGAGATTCTGGTGGTCCACACGGTCACGAACACGACCGTGTGTAAGACCGTGCGACCTTGAAATTCTGTACTTTTGGTTAGTTTAAAAGAAAAGAAAGAAGGGAAATAAAGCAACTGAAAGTAAAATTGAAAGAAAATAATGTTAGTGCTTGGGTTGCCTCCCGAGAAGCGCTCGTTTATAGTCTTAAGCTAGACTTTTCCTTGTAATTGTAAAAATCAGGGAGGTTTAAAGGTTTGAATATCTTCCCTCAAGCTTACAGTTCTATTTTCTTGATAAAGTTTAAGCCGAGAAGCGTTTACCTTAAAAGTGCCGAATGTTGGATTGTTCACCTCGACTATTCCATGGGGGAAGATATCGTGTACCTTTAGAGGAATTTCCTCGCTTACGTTCAGGTCTGATGTGATGATGCGCGGGTCAGCTTTGTCTAACAGCACCTGGTCTCCTATTTTGAAGTGATTTGATGTTCCTATGAGCTCTTCAGGGGGCTCCTTAGGTTTAACTTCATGGGGTTCTGATTCTTCTTTGACATGTGTCTTCTGCTCTTCTAATTTGTTGACCCTAAGGCTTTGTTCCTTATGTGATTCATCTTTGTTGGCTTTGGGTCTAAAATTTGGCTCAGGGTTGTATCCTTGTGATGTTTCCTGCAATGGAAGTTGAACAATTTGATTATCGTTGGAAGTGGCTTTCTTACCTTCATCGACTGTCGTCCTGGCCGAGTCAAAAGCTTGGAGACTGAGTGATTTGTCACCTACACAAAGAATGAGTTCTCCTGGGGCAACATCAATTTTAGTCTTGGTAGTTGCTAGGAAGGGTCTTCCTAAAATTAAGGGGATTGAATTATCCTCATCCATGTCTAAAATAACAAAATCTACTGGGAAAACAAATTTATCGATTTTGACCAAAACATCTTCGATAATGCCCCTAGGAATTCTAACAGTTTTATCAGCTAATTGAATGCTCATCCTAGTTTGTTTGGGTTTCCCTAGACCTAGTCATTTAAATAATGTATAAGGCATAACATTTATGCTTGCCCCTAAATCAGCTAACGCATTATCAATAGTTAAACTACCAATTAAACATGGAATTGTAAAACTCCCTGGATCTTTTAGCTTTTGCGGTAGTTTATTCTGTAACAGTGCTGAGCATGCTGCGTTTAATTCCACATGGTGCTCTTCATCTATTTTGTGTTTGTTTGTCAAGAGTTGTCTTAGAAATTTCCTCGAATCTGGCATCTGAAGAAGAGCTTCAAGAAGAGGTAAGTTAATATGTAATTTCTTTAAAAGTTTTAGAAACTTACCGAACTGTTCCTCTGAATCGTCTCTTTTCATCGCTTCGGGATAAGGTATGCGAGGTTGGTACTCTTTGATTACCTGTTTTGGCTTTTCTTGCGTTACCTCTATTTTACCTTCGTCTACCTCTTGGTTTGGTTCGTCTAACCCTTTTCTATCATGATCTGTGATGGCTTGAATTTTCTCCTTAGGGTTAATCTCGGTGTTACTTGGTAGACGTCCTTGCGGTCATTCTGACATTAACTTTGTGAGTTGTTCGACTGCATTGGTGACTTCCTTGACCGTCTTAGTAAGTTCCCCCATTTGGTTCTTGTTATTTTTAATTATTCTCTCAGTTTCTTCGAAACGGTTTTTCGTGTTTGCCATAAATTTTGTCAGCATCTCTTCGAGGTTTGGCTTCTTCTCTTGTGGATAAGGCTGGTTTTGGAAGTTTTGAGGAGGTTGTTGCCTTTGATTTCCTTGATTTCCTTGACCTCCCCATGAAAAATTTGGGTGGTTCCTCCAACCTGGATTGTAAGTATTACTATAAGGATTATTATTAGATCTGAAATTATTACCTATGTAATTCATCTGTTCGCTCTCTGCTTCTGGTTGGTAGGGTGGGTACTTAGGATTTGCCACAGTTCCACTTGCGTCGCACTGCATGACTGGATGTGCCTGTAAAGAACGCAAACTATCCATCTTTTTATTCATCATCTCTACCTGTGTTGATAGCATGGTTATCGCATCGAGATTGTAAACTCCAGCTGATTTTGTCGGTTTCTTCCTTGTAACTTGCCACTAATAATTATTCAATGACATATCCTTAATGAACTCGTAGGCTGCTTCAGGAGTTTTGTTGTTCAGAGTTCCACCGGCGGCTGAATCAATTAGTTGTCTCGTGGAAGGGTTTACACCATTGTAGAAAGTTTGGACTTGTAGCCACAAGGGTAGACCATGGCGTGGACACCTTCTCAAGAGATCTTTGTATCTCTCCCATGCGTCGTATAATGTCTCTAAATCCATCTGCACAAGAGAAGAGATATCATTCCGTAACTTGGCCGTTTTGGCCGATAGGAAATATTTCAATAAAAACTTTTTGGTCATTTGTTCCCATGTACTGATTGACCCTCGTGGTAACGAGTTTAACCGCTGTTTGGCTTTATTCCTTAATGAAAAAGGGAATAACCGAAGACGTATGGCATCATCAGAAACGCCATTTATTTTGAAGGTATCACAGAACTCTAAAAAATTAGCTATATGAGCGTTTGGATCTTCGTCTTGCAAACCATCAAATTGAACAAGCTGTTGAATCATTTGTATTGTGTTAGGCTTTAATTCAAAATTGTTAGCAGCTATAGCAGGCCTAACAATACTCGATTCCGCTCCTGTTAAATGCGGTTTAGCATAATCGAACATAGTACATGGAGCATTATTTTCCCCCACTTCTGGTGGTGGTGGATTATTCTCGTCCATCCCTTCAGTAGGATTGGATCTGTCTTCTTGATCTTCCTCTGTGTAATTTAGGCCTCGCCTGATTTCTCTGCGAGTCCTACGAACAGTAGCTTCAATTTCACTGTTGCATACCAAAGGTCCTGTGGAGTTCCTTCTAGTCATAAACTATAGGTACCTGCCAGAAAAAAAAAGAAAAAGAAGGAAAATTTAGCAAAAATTAAAATTTAACCTAAAAAGATAAAAATAAAAATAAATTGCGAAAAATAAAAATAATGGCTAAAGTAATAAAAATAGAGCATTCTTAATATTTTAGTTCCCTGGCAACGGCGCCAAAAACTTGATCGCTGAAATCAGAGCTTTAAAATTTATAAAACGAATGATCAAACCTGGAAACTAACTCTGACAACGATTAAAGGCAAGTGTACCTATCGAACAGTAGTATAGCTTAGGCAAGACTGGATTGTCGAACCCAAAAGAACTAAAAGTACTAATACTAACTTTCTTTTTATTATTTAGCCTAAAATAAAGTGAAGTTGCTTTAATCTAAAATAACGACTACTAAGCTAAAGACGCAAAGACAAAAAGAACGAATTGGGAAATTACTTGACGAAAAACTCAGTTGATCACGACGATACCCTCAGGAAGAATCCACCTAGACTTCACTTGTTATTTAATACTGAACCATACAATTTATTCACTTAGTTTGATCCGTAGGACTCTCTAACGTATATTAAACCCTCTCTCGAGGCGAATAACATCTAACCCTAGGTTAATTAGTGGAACTCTCGTTCTCTTATAATAACCCCCTAAAATAGCAGTAAATCGATCTATGGATTCCCATATTAGGTTTCACCCTAATCCGGCAAAATCTAGTAACCCTATCTCTAGGCGTTCGATCAACTCCGCTTAATTATGCTAGATCTACTCTTAAGCAGGGTCTATTCCTCCTCCACCTAAGCATATCAGATTTGGATTAAGCATGCATAATTAAGAACAAACTAAGTATTTATCATATAATTCAGGAAACAATAACAAAATTCATCTAGGTTTCATCCCCTTCAGGTATCTGAGGGGTTTAGTTCATAACAAATAAAGAAAACATCTCAAGAGAAAAGATAAAACAAAACATAAGAAATCCCTAAAACTCCCTGAAGGAACTAAAGGAGATATCCGTCGTCTTGAGTAGAATTCTGGCTTCTTGGGATGGATCAACTGGCTAACTTCGAGAGATTCCCTCAACTCTGACCTTTCCGGCTTAGCTCATTGGCCTAGCTCGACGCCCTTTCAACGGTGGTACTTAGGGGGTAATTATAGGCTCTTGGAATGCGATTCGTTCTCCCTAAGTATCCTTTTCTGACTGAAATTGTCTAAGTCCACGACAGGGGCACGGCCATGTCACACACCCGTGTGACTCGTCTTCAGGTCGTGTTCAGATTTCTAAGTTGAGGCACGGCCGTTTGAATTGGGGCGACGCCGTGGTCTAGATGCTCGTCGAGGCACGGCCATGTGCTCTTTGGACCAGGCCATGTGGATTTCGTGATATGGCCCATTTACTCCGTTTTGGGCCCGTTTTGTGTTTTTCATCCTCGGGTGCTTTCCTGGGTATAAGACATGAAAAGAAAGGATTAAGAGCACCTTTTTACATAAATTGAAGGATAAATCATCCAAAAGCATATTAAATGTGGGTCTAAAATATGTTATAATTACGATTTATCAGGTGTTACTATCCAACTCTGAATTACAACGATACATTCATCGATTTAACTATCGGGCACAACTACGACCTGGATTACTTTTGCAACTCGGGATCGTATCAGCATCACTCCATCAAAAATATATCAACTATATATCACTAAAACATAGCTCAATATTACCATATGCTCTATTATTAACAAAACACATCACATAGCTCATCAACTTATTCACAACATATCATTAACTAGCCATATCACATGGCTATTCATATGTTCCCAAACATAATTCAAGTGACTAGCCTATACATGCCATACTTGGTATATACACTTTCAAAAGATACTAAAAATAGGATTGAGTAGTGTGATGACGATCCTTGACGATCCCTGAGCCTCTCATAGCTTTAACGATCTATAAAACAGAATAAACACACACAAAGTAAGCTTTCAAAAGCTTAGTAAGCCATATACAAATAAACTTGTCATATAATCATTTATAAGCATAGCAAATCAACATATCTCCATTTCAAACATATAGATTTCCCTTTGGCTCAATTGGTTTGCCATTGCTTACCAACATTTCATATCTCAAAATATCACTTTTGCTCATATCACATTCAAGCACATATCACATATTGTCTCATCAAATCTATACACATATTCACCTTGGTAAGTTCATATATATACTTGCCTTCCATACACTTACTTAGTGTACAACTCAAACATACCTGACTTGTTTATACATTTCACATAATCTTTCATTTCTCGGACTTGCCATTGAACCGTTCGGAATCAAGTAGGATGCTCAGAATGTAACACCCCAAACCAGGCCCATGCGTTACAACCGGATCTGACATGTCACATGAAGAAAACATATAAAGAACTTGTGATTCGTATTAAAATAGGTGTTATTTGGTTATACTTAAGAAAATAAGTTTGATTAGAAATATTCTATAAAAATACTACTAATGTCGAGAGGTTAATTGAAGAATCGATATTCAAATTCGTGATATTTTAAAAATCGTGACTTTTGAAAATATTGTTGATAATCCGGAAGAGAATCCAAGTTAAATTATTTGTGCATATTTATTATGAAAACTATTTATTAATCAATTTTGGAAAACCGTTATTTATGATTTTTGAAAATCCCCCTTTAAAATAATTCAAGAAAGATAATAAGTATGACCAAACATAAAACAAAATAAAAATATCCCAGAGGCCTTATTACAACTTTAAAACCCAAAATAGTAAAAGCAACGAAATAAAACGGAAAAGAAGTTTACTAATGTTCGAAAACATTATTTCCAAAGTATGGCCTCCACCGAGTCATCCATGGTCCAAGTCCTCATCACTGAGCAGTACCTGCAAGGGTTAAGAAAAGGGGTGAATTACTAGAACTCAGTGTATAATCCCCTTACCGTCATCCGCTGGGCCTGAACCCGTATAGTATCATCTTGGACCGAAGCCCATTTACATAGCAATATTTAAATGAAATGTATGCAACCCAACCCATCCATCCATCACACCCCCGACCAGCCAATCACACCTGTGGGGATCAAGTCAACCCACCCTGCCCCTCACACCAAATTTGCAGTCAAACTGCTATCATATAGTATTTTTGTGGTCAACCCACCGAAATAATATTTAAGCACAATAATATACAAATTGTGGCAATGCCACCAGGCTACACTGCTCTCCATACAATTTTTCCCATCCCATGCAATATGTAAAAATGCCACATACATAATAAAATAACATAAAATATCCACATATAAATATCAACCATTAATCAAGTAATTTATTAAGGTGAATCGACCCATTATGGTTCTTTGGTAATTTGGCCCACTAAGGCATTCTAGCAAATCGGCCCGTAGGGGCATTTTGGTAAATCAGCCCATAGGGGCATTTTTGTAAATCGGCACTTTAAAGGCGTTTAAGCAATTCGGCCCATTAAGGCATTTTGATAAAAACGGCCCATTGAGGGTATATTCGTAATTCGACCCATAAGGGCATTTTCATAATTTAACAAATTTTATACCGATTTTAATAGATTTTAGAAATAATAATGTTTAAGCCAATTATTCGATTCATGCTATATTACGGATATTAGACTTGTATAGCAACAACAATCTATTCTTCCAACATAATTGTGAATCACATATCTACGGGATTTCGGTGTGAGATTACACACCTGATTACGGTAAGGACTAAACCTTCTTGATCATCGGCACCTTAATCACCATTACACTCGATTAACCAACAAACGAGATTTTATTAATCCTAATCTAAATCAGACGATCTAATGAAATGCTTACCCTTAGTATCGTGAACGACCACGATTTGTCTATTCTCACCGGATGATGGTCCACAACCCGGTGGGAAATCCCGAACCGTCGATACCGCCCTACGTTTGAACTTAGGAATAGGAATTGTAAATCCACTCCCTTTTTGTCCTCCAATCGCTTTTCCTTTCAAATCGCTACCACTTGCCTCCATTGGAAAAGTCTCGGTTAGAAAATACTATGATGAGTGCAAGTAGTTGTTTAGGGATAGGATTCGGCTTACCACTACTTCCGAAGGATCAACGAATAGAGAAGAACGAGCGATTAGTCCCTAGAATAAACGTTTAAACATAATCATCGATTCGTTTTAGCGGAATAACCAAGTATTGAGAATATCAAAATGAACCTTGAAGAAATCCCTTACCTTGACAATAATAGATTCAACTTCCACCGATTGGGCTTATGACTACGGATGAATCGATAAGGATGTGGTATTCAGCCACCCACTAGAACACTACGAAAAAGAGTTGATTACGATATGAGGGAATAGGAGAGAGTGATGTTTTCGGTTTAGAAACAAGTAGAACAACTGAATAGTGATGGACACACATTCGGCTAGGAAGAAAAAATGAAAAGAAGAGAAAAAGATCACTTACCAATTCGGTCAAGAAGAAATACCCAAAATGAAATAAAGAAGAAGAAATAATGTGATTAAAGTTTCGGCTATTTAGAGAGAAAAGATCAAGCAAGATTCAGCCATCAAAATATTGATTAAAGAAGAAGAGAGAAGGGTTGAGGAAATGGTGAAAAAGAAAAGAAGAGATGGAGAAAGAGTGCTAGATAGTTTTGGCTAACAAAGGGAAAATGAGCAAAATAAGGTGAGTGTTTCGGCAATAAAAGAGAAAGGTGAACAATTTTGGCTTTAGAGTTTCGGCAAGCAAAGGGAAAGAATTGGAAAAGAAAACACCAACATGCTAAAAAGAAAACAAGCCTCTCATGCACCAAAACTTGTAAAATGACTATAGGAAATTCGGCTCCCAAGTCCCCCTCCCAAAACCGTGCATCTCTTTACCAAAAAGATCAAGGTTGACCAAAAAACTCTTTCCAAAACACCTTCCACAAAATCGGCCAACATGTTCCCCCCTTACCTTTTTTTCCTGTATTTCTTTCCTTGTTTTTCCCTTGCTTTCCTCCTTACCATAATCCTTAGTCTTCTTTCCATCCTTAGAAAGTCTTCCTTTCCTTATTTATAGCCATGGCCAACACTTTGGAAAGAAGCACAAAAATTAATCAAAATTTTTTGCAATAGGTGGGATTCGAACTCCACCTCTTAAGCCCCTTCATGTGACGCCACACCACTCTACTACTAGCTCCTCTTATGCTAGCAAAATACACACTTATTTCCTTAAGTCTTGATGCCACTTACCTTCTCTCCTTAAAGTCTTTAAACACAAAAATTTTGTTAAGGCCCAACTCAACCCCAAGCCTTCTTAGGACCCCTAAACATACACAATTAACACTCTTAACTAGCCTAACGCATGATATAATGCAAAACAGAAAATTCTGAATTTCAGGATGTTACAATTCTACCCCCTTAAAGAAATTTCGGCCTTGAAATTTACCTGATTAAAAGAGATGAGGGTACTGTTGTTGAATCGTGTCCTCTGGCTCCCATCTAGCTTCCTCTATCCTGTGATTACGCCATAATACTTTGACTAATGGAACCGACTTCCTTCTCAGCACTTTAACATCCCGATCTAAAATCTGCACTGGCTCCTCTTCAAAAGACAAGTCAGGTCTTATCTCAACTTCCTCCACTGGCACAACATGAGACGGATCTGAACGGTAACGCCTTAACATTGAAACATGAAATACACTATGTATCTGACTTAACTCCGGAGGTAACTCAAGCTGATAAGCCACTGGCCCAACACTCTTCAATACACGGTAAGGTCTGATGAACCTAGGGCTCAACTTGCCTTTCCGCCCAAATTTAAGATCTTCTTCCAAGGTGAGACCTTCAGAAAGACCTGATCACCTACCGCAAATTCTATATCCTTACACTTCAAGTTTGCGTACGATTTCTGTCTATCTGAAACTTCTTTTAATCGAGCCCGTTCCTCCGTCTTCAAGATCAACTCAGGACCCAAAAGCTGTCGCTCTCCTAACTCAGTCCAGCAAGTAGGAGTACGACACCTATGACCATACAACGCCTCGTAGGGTGCCATCTGGATACTGGATTGATAGCTGTTGTTGTATGCAAACTCTGCCAATGGTAGAAAATCTTCCCAACTACCCCTGAAGTCGGTCACACAGCCTCTTAACATATCTTCTAGAATCTGGATTACTTTCTCTGACTGACCATCAGTTTGCGGATGAAACGCCGTGCTAAAATTTAACCTTGTACCCAAAGCTTCATGTAAAGCCTTCCAAAACTGTGATATAAACCTAGGGTCCCTATCCGATATAATAGACACTGGTACCCCATGTAACCTCACGATCTCTACTACATATAACTTGGCCAACTTCTGCAATGAATAATTCGTACGAACAGGTAGGAAATGAGCAGTCTTCGTTAGCCGGTCCACTATAACCCAGACTGAATCTTTCTTAGTAGGAGTTAAGGGTAACCCACTAACAAAGTCCATCGTTATCATTTCCCATTTTCATAGTGGAATTTTCACCAGTTGTAGCAACCCTGAAGGCAGTTGATGCTCCGCCTTCACTTGACATGTCAAGCACTTGCTCACGGAATCAATAACCTCTCATTTCAACTCTGGCCACCAATACTGCTCACGGTGGTCTCGGTACATTTTGTTTCCCCCGGGGTGCATAGCATATGGGCTACTATGCGCCTCACGCAGAATCATTTGTCTCAATTCTGAATCCCTGGGCATACAAACTCTTCCGCGGAAACACAATACTCCATCACTATTTAATCCAAAATCCCCTATCTCACCACCTTCCACTTGCTGAAGCCGAGAACCCAACCTTTCATCTAACAACTGTTTTTCCTTAATCTGACTTACCCACGCAAGCTTCACCTGAAGTTCGGCTAACAGGCTACCATCTTCGTAAAGGCTGAGATGAGCAAACATCGCTCTCAAATCGATATCACCTTACGACTCAACGCATCTGCCACTACGTTAGCTTTACCTGGGTGATACTCGATTGAGAAGTCATAATCTTTCAACAGTTCTATCCACCTCCGCCGTCTTAAATTCAACTCCTTCTGGGTAAGGAGATACTTCAGACTCTTATGATCCGTATAGATAATTGACTTCTCCCCGTACAGATAGTGTCTCCAAATCTTCAGAGTAAACACCACTGCAGCTAACTCCAAATCATGTGTGGGATAGTTCACCTCATGCGGCCTTAATTGACGATATGCATAAGCCACCACTTTCCCCCTTGCATCAACACACATCCCAAGCCCGTGTGTGACGCATCACAATAAACAATAAACTCTTTACCAGCCTCAAGTTGAATCAATACTGGCGCTTCTGTCAGAATCTTCTTCAATTTCTCAAAGCTCTCTTGCTACTTATCTGACCATACAAACAGTACTCCCTTACGCAACAGCTTCGTTAGGGGTGCAGCAATCAACAAAAACCCCTCAACGAATCGCCTGTAATACCCAGCCAAACCTAGAAAACTTCAAATTTCTGCCATTGACTTTGGTGGTTGCCAGTCCAACACAGCCTCGACCTTCCGGGGATCAACTCTAATTCCTCCGGCAGACACAACATGCCCCAAAAAGGTCACTTCCTTTAGCCAAAATTCTCTCTTACTAAATTTGGCATACAGTTGCTTCTCCCTTAATATCTGCAATACAACCCGTAGATGCGAATCATGCTCCTCTTCAGTCTTTGAGTACACCAAGATGTCGTCTATGAACACAACCACAAACCGGTCTAGATAGGGTTGGAAAACCCGGTTCATCATGTCCATAAATGCAGCTGGTGCATTTGTCAACCCAAACGACATCACCAAGAACTTGTAATGCCCATAACGAGTTTAGAATGCAGTCTTGTGAATATCCGCCTCCTTGACTTTTAACTGGTGATACCCTGATCTCAAGTCTATCTTCGAGAAAACCGAAGCTCCTCGTAGTTGATCGAACAGATCATCGATCCTTGATAACGGATACTTGTTCTTGATCATCAACTTATTCAATTGTCTATAATCGATGCACATACGCATCGATCCATCCTTTTTCTTAAAGAACAACACCGGCGCTCCACATGGTGACACACTTAGTCGAATAAATCCACGATCCATCAACTCTTGGATCTGAGCTTTAAGTTCTACGAGCTCCTTCGGTGCCATTCTGTAAGGAGCAATAAACACCGGAGCCCTTCCTGGCAACAGCTCAATACCAAATTCCACCACCCGATCTGGAGGCAATCCTGGAAGCTCCTCGAGAAAGACGTCTGAAAACTCTTTCACTATTCTAACACTCTCTACCGACAACTCTTTGGCATCCAAAGCACTGATAAAGGCTAAGAACACTCCACACCCCTTTCGTACCAACTTTTCTGCCTTTAAAGCAGATACCACATTCGACAGATAATTTCTTCTTTCACCTATCATCATCACTTCCTTCTCTTCTGAAGTTCTTAGTACCATCTGCTTAGCAGCACAGTCCAAGTTCGCACAGTGTTTAACCAGCCAGTCCATGCCCAAAATAAGGTCGAACTCCCCGAATGGCAGTTCCATCAAATCTGCCAGAAATACTTCCCTAAACAACTTATTTACTACCACCGATTGTCCTAAAGGGCTAATTACAGTTGTTTCTCTAGCAGTAATCTCAGATCTAATATTCAAAGTTCCAGACACAGCACACGCAACATACGAATGGGTGGATCCAATATTTATCAAAGCGGTAACAGGTACATCAGATATGAAGAACGTACCGATTATGACGTCAGGTGCATCACCATCCTCTCGACGTCTGACCGCATAGACCAACCCTGGCTGTCTCGCCTCCGTGTTACCCCTGTTACCGGTACCTCTACCCGGTGCACCCTAACCTCGTCTTACACCATTACCACCTCGACCTGGCCCACGGCCTTTCGGCGGCTGCTGAGCACCTCTAGCTGGCTGCGCAAATCTGTTACAAACTACCTGAGTCTGAGCAGGCTCTCGAGGGCAATCCTTAAACCGATGATCTTTGGATCCACATCTGAAACATCCACCAGTTCTCTTCCAGCATTCACCCGAGTGAAGTTTCCCACAATCCACACAAGGCTGTAACTGATTGGTAGTAGTTGGAGCACCCACTCGAACTGGTCCCTCATTCCTGGGTCTTTTTTGATAACTTCTAACAGAACCTGAATACCCAGAGTCCCTCTTGTTCCTGCCCCTATCCTTGTCTCGGTTTTATCATTCTGAGTGTTTAACCTCCTCAGCTATCTTAGCTTTTTCCACAAGTGTGGCAAAATTCCTCTTCTTCTGTAGGGCTATCAGTACCCGTAACTCATCATGCAACCCGTCCTCAAAACGCACACAGCGTTCATAATCAGTAGGCACTATTTCCAGGGCATATCGACTCAAACGCAGAAATTCCACCTCGTATGTTGCCACAGATTTACCTCCTTGGACCAGATTCAGGAATTCCCTCCTTCAGGCATCCACATAGCTAGCCTGGACATATTTCCCTGGAATGCTATCTTGAAGAATTCCCAAGTAATACGATCAGCCTGAGTGCCTTCCCGAACAGTGAGCCACCACTGATACGCCTCGTCTCTCAGCAATGACACAACCCCTTTCAGTTTCTACTCAGCGGTGCAATCCAGGTCATCCATAATCCGTTCCACCACCTCAAGCCAGTACTCTGCTACATTAGGGGCTATACCCGAAATACCCCTAAAGACTTCAGCCCCATTCGATCTGAGTCGCTCCGATATCGACCCACGAGCTGCCGACCCAGTTCTTACCCCAGCAACCCTTTCCAGTACCTGCAACATCGCTTGGGACAGAGCGGCGTCCTCTCTCATTCGATCATGTGACCCAGCTTTTGTTACCGATGACGTAGGTGCGTCCATTTCCGGCATATGTCTTGATGCCTCAGATACAACTCTAGCACCTCGGCCTCTACCACGTCCACGTCTACCGCGTCCACGTCCTTTAGCACTCATGTTTGCTAAGTCGATCTAATCTGATTAAGAGTTTTATGAATCAGTATGCTATTCAATGTTTTATTAAACAATGTTTTATGAAGTATAGGAAGTAAAGTTGTTTTCACAAAACATATCCTAAAGTCTCAATCTCTATAGTTTCAACTCCTAAAGCTAAAAGTTCTAGAGTATTTCTACAATCATACCACAATAATTATAAAATGAAAACAAAACTTACTGACTTGGTGCCGGATTCCCCGTGGTGCCATACTTCCTCTAAAACATGTGTTTATAAATCGAATTTCAAGGAAATTTAGAAAAAAATTTTGAACCCAAACCACAGCTGAGTTTTGCAACCTAGCTCTAATACCAAAAAATGTAACACCCTAAAGTCGGCCCATGCGTTACGATCGGATCTGACATGTCACATGAAGAAAACGTATAAAGAACTTGTGATTCATATTAAAATAGGTGTTATTTGGTTATAGTTAAGAAAACAAGTTTGATTAGAAATATTCGATAAAAATACTACTAATCTCGAGAGGTTAATTGAAGAATCGATATTCAAATTCGTGATATTTTTAAAACCGTGACTTTTGAAAATATTGTTAATAATCCGGAAGAGAATCTAAGTTAAATTATTTGTGCATATTTATTATGAAAATTATTTATTAATCAATTTGGAAAACCGTTATTTATGATTTTAGAAAATCCCCATTTAAAATAATTCAAGAAAGATAATAAGTATGACCAAACATCAAACAAAATAAAAATATCCTAGAGGCCTTATTTCAAATTTAAAACCCAAAATAGTAAAAGCAACAAAATAAAATGGAAAAGAAGTTTACTAATGTTTGAAAACATTATTTCCAAAGTATGGCCTCCACCGAGTCATCCATGGCCCAAGTCCTCATCACTGAGCAGTACCTGCAAGGGCTAAGAAAAGGGGTGAGTTACTAGAACTCAGTGTATAATCCCCTTGCCGTCATCCACTGGGCCTGAACCCGTATAGTATCATCTTGGACCGAAGCCCATTTACATAGCAATATTTAAATTTTGTATGCAACCCAACCCATCCATCCATCACACCCCCGACCAGCCAATCACACCTGTGGGGATCAAGTCAACCCACCCCATTGCTCACACCAAATTTGCAATCAAACTGTTATCATATAGTATTTTTATGGTCAAGCCACAGAAATCATATTTAAGCACAATAATATACAAATTGTGGCAATGCCACTAGGCTACACTGCTCTCTATACAATTTTTCCCATCCCATGCAATATGTAAAAATGCCACATACATAATAAAATAACATAAAATATCCACATATAAATATCAACCATTAATCAAGTAATTTATTAAGGTGAATCGACCCATTATGGTTCTTTGGTAATTCGGCCCACTAAGGCATTCTAGCAAATCGGCCCGTAGGGGCATTTTGGTAAATCGGCCCGTAGGGGCATTTTGGTAAATCGACCCATAGGGACATTTTCGTAAATTGGCACTTTAAAGGCGTTTAAGCAATTCAGCTCGTTAAGGCATTTTGATAAAAACAGCCCATTGAGGGTATATTCGTAATTTGGCCCACAAGGGCATTTTCGTAATTTAACAAATTTTATACCAATTTTAACAGATTTTAGAAATAATAATGTTCAAGCCAATTATTCGATTCATGCTATATTACGGATATTAGACTTGTATGACAACAACGATCTATTCTTCCAACATAATTGTGAATCACATATCTACGGGATTTCGGTGTGAGATTACACACCTGATTACGCTAAGGACTAAACCTTCTTGATCGTCGGCACCTAAATCACCATTACACTCGATTAACCAACAAACGAGATTTTATTAATCCAAATCTAAATCAGACGATCTAATGAAATGCTTCCCCTTAGTATCGTGAACGACCAGATTTGTCTATTCTCACCGGATGATGGTCCACAACCCGGTGGGAAATCCCGAACTGCCGATATCGCCCTACGTTTGAACTTAGGAATAGGAATTGTAAATCCACTCCCTTTTTGTCCTCCAATCACTTTTCCTTTCAAATCGCTACCACTTGCCTCCATTGGAAAAGTCTCGGTTAGAAAATACTATGATGAGTGCAAGTAGTTGTTTAGGGATAGGATTCGGCTTACCACTACTTCTGACGGATCAACGAATAGAGAAGAACGAGCGATTAGTCCCTAGAATAAATGTTTAAACATAATCATCGATCCGTTTTAGCGGAATAACCAAGTTGATACGATCGCGCCCCGGAGTGCATCTAACTCGAGTAAGGATTCAATGGTGCTGCCTCAAGGACCAATTACGCGATCTCGAGCTAAGCAATTCAAGGAGGCCATTTCGGCCTTAGTTAACCAATTGTCGGGGGAGGTTTTGGTTGAAGAAATAGAACGAGTTGGGACCAGCTCAATAAAGTTTCCTTGCAACATATTACAAACCGGTTTCAGTTCAATTCCAGCTCGTTGAACCGATTTGACTAAATTGAACTCTTTATTTAATTTTTAGCTTTGCATTTAGTTTGCATTTTAAATATTTGCATTTAAGCATCTTAGTTCTTTTAATGAATTTAATTTTATTGTTGCTTCATTAATTAATCTAGTTACTAGGTTAATTTATTGATGCATGAGTTAAGTTCATTTAGTAATATTTTTCTTAATTAAACTAGTTGTTGGAATAAATGATGTTTAAGTGTTAGTTCATTTAATTAAGTTAGTTCTTAATTTGTTTAAAGTTTAATAATTGCAATAATGTGACGGTTACATGTGATAATTGTAGGTGACTTTTCATCTTACAACCATTATTTCTAAAGGCTGTTAAGTAATTTAATTGAAGAGTTAATCATATTGAAGATGGAGTTATATGGCTAGAATTCCAAAGGTTGAGACTCTTCATTTGGTTGGTGACTTTTCGGTTGATCATGGAGAACTCAAAGGATTTTGACAAGCAATTTAATTGAAAAGTTAATCACATTAAAGATGGAGTTATATGGCTAGAATTCCAAAGGTTGAGACTCTTCATTTGGTTGGTGACTTTTCCGTTGATCATGGAGAACTCAAAGGACTTTGACAAGCAATTTAATTGAAGAATTAATCATATTGAAGATGGGAGTTACATGGCTAGAATTTCAAAAGTTAAGACTCTTCATTTGAAACCATTATTAGCCTCATTAAAAGTGACCATTCAACTAGCCTCATTTGATACTGTATATACATGTAATCAACATATTGTGGGGGGACTTTTGATTTTTGGTTAATGATATTCTGCTCAATTTGTGAGGCAAACTTTTCTCTATTTTCGTTTAAAGATTCGTTGGCTACCTAGTGTTCTAGTTGTGTCATTCATTTTTCTTTGTCAAAACTGAACTTATTACTATTCGTAGTGTGGCGTTCAAACATACCGAGGTTCCTATCTTGCTAGGTAGTGGGTCGAGGTCACCATAACCATTTCCTAAACCGAACTAAAGGGCTTATAAACAATGGGTCGATACCAAATCGGTATTGGTTCTTGTTTGCACTTTTGTTTAACCATTTTCCTTTCTTATTTATTTTTGAACCAAAATCCATTTCTTCTTTCATATTCTACTTCGTCAAACCATACTCTTAAACTATCATTTATTTTGCCAAAACTATTTCTTTCCATACCCATTCTATAAGCTAAATATTCATTGTTTCTCGAAGACAATTGGGAAATTTAAATACGACTCAACTCAACCCGAGGCGGATCGTATCATTTTGGTATCAGAGCTAGAAACGAGAAGCTTAGTAGATCGGAGAACACAACGAAGATTAGCTTGTAAGTCAAAAAAAATTCAAAAAAATTTGTATTTCATTTCTTTTGTACTCATCTTTTTACATTTGAAGTGAAAAAACTAAAAACATTTGAAAAAAAAATCAAAAAAAAAAAGTTCTTGCAAGATAAGTGTTATCATTCTTTCTACTACCCCCGATCATCCCCAAAGTATTTTACCTTCATTCTTTTACCCAACGCCACACATAAACCAACTTACAAATTTCTTTCAGCCTGCCCACAACCATTCAATTCATCTTTTATTACCCATTTGAAACCGACCATCTTGACAAAGGCTTTTAGCCTTGGCGAATCTGCGCACGAAATTACGAGAAAGGTAAAGAGAGGAAAAAGGCACGAGAGTTGTGAGCGCAATATAGTGGAGTTAAAAGCCTAGTCTCGAGCGTAAACACGAGTGTGAGTGAAATTTCTCTTTCTTTCCGAGTGACCGTGAGGTTTTGTGTGAGGTTCCTTACTAAAATTCAATGTCTCAAGAAACCGATCTTAACATGGAAGATCGTCCCGCACGACAACCTATTCGTAATGTTCCTGATTTGAACATGCAAGCTCTATTACGAGAAATGGAAAGACTCCTAGATCAAAGATTAAATCCCCTTGAAGACCACTTATTCCAAGTCGAAACAAGAGAGCAGTGCGAAAGACCACCCGAAGTTGTTCAACTTAGACGAGGGAGGCCAAATCCACAACAAGAAAGACGAAGAGTTGAAGGTGATGATGAAAATGATCTTAGTGAACTTGAAAGCGATCGAGAGTTGAATGCAAGTAATCGTCGGAGGGAACCACGACTTCAAAGACGGAGACGTGAAGATGATGACCTTAAGAACATCAAGCTTTCTATACCATAGTTCCAAGGTAGATCGGATCCGGAGGCCTATCTTGAGTGGGAAAAGAAGATCGAGCTGGTGTTTGATTGTCATAACTATTCAGAAAACAAAAAGGTGAAATTGGCAGCAATCGAATTCTCGGATTACGCCATGATCTGGTGGGATCAACTAACTACTAGCCGGAGACGTAATGGGGAACAACCAATCTCTTCATGGACTGAAATGAAGGCAGTTATGAGGCGACGTTTTATTCCTTCTTATTACCATCGAGAGTTGCACCAAAAACATCAAAATCTTACACAAGGGTCCAAAAGCATTGCAGACTACTACAAGGAGATGGAAATTGCGATGATTCGAGCGGATGTCCAAGAGGATTTTGAAACAACAATGGCGCGATTTGTAGCTAGATTAAACCGAGACATAGCAAATGTCGTCGAGCTTCAACATTACCTTGAAGTGGTGGATATGGTTCATATGGCTATCAAGGTAGAAAAGCAACTCAAGCGTAAAGGTCCAAGTCGAGGTTTTTCCACTTCTAACACATCCAAGTGGGGTCAAAGTTCGAGTAAAAGTTTTCCAATTTCTCGAGGAAAGGATTCCATAGCACCTCCGAGAACCAACAAGCCTAATACTGTTGTAGATAAAGGCAAGGCGCCCGATGTTTCTTTCAATCGTAATCGAGACGTCAAATGTTTCAAATGTCTTGGAAGGGGTCACATAGCCAGTCAGTGCCCAAATCGAAGGACCATGGTGATTCGTGTCGATGGTGAAATAGAGACGGAGGATGAAGAAGAAAAGGAGTCTGAATCAGTTTCTGAAGCTGAGGAGGACCTAGAACAACCTGTGGAAGGCGAATTACTCGTTGTCAAAAGGAGTCTTAGTCTTCAAGGTATGGATAATGAGTTACAACAGGAGAACATATTTCATACTCGATGTCAAGTTGGAGGAAAAGTTTGTTGTGTCATCATCGACGGAGGAAGTTGTACAAACGTAGCAAGTATGATGATGGTTGAAAAGCTTGGTTTGCCAACTACCAAGCATCCGAGCCCCTACAAACTTCGGTGGCTCAACGACGGTGGAGAACTTAAAGTGACCAAGTAGGTACTCGTTTCTTTCACCATTGGAAAGTATTCGGATGAAATATTATGTGACGATGTTCCGATGCATGTGAGCCATCTACTCCTTGGTCATCCATGGCAGTTTGATCAGCGAGTGTTACATGATGGGTTTACCAATTCGATACACTTTCAAGTGTATGGGAAAGAAAGTTACACTGGCACCGTTAATTCCGAAACAAGTTTATGATGATCAATTGAAGTTGAAGGCATCCGTTGAACAAATGAGAGAGAAAGAAAAAGAAGAGTGTAAAAAAATAAAAGAAGAAAAAAAATGAGAAAAAGAAAACAAAAGAGAGTGAAAAGAAAATCAGCAAAGAAAAAGAAGAAAAAGTGAAGGAAATTGAAAAAATGAGTGTTTTTTGCAAAAGTTAGTGATATTCGAAAAGCGTTAGTGATGAATCACCCTGTTCTTGTACTCATCTACAAGGAAGCCTTATTCTCTACTAACGAATTACCCGACACTCTACCTTTTTCTATTTTGTCTTTGTTGCAGGATTTCAAAGATGTTTTCCCGGAAGAAGTTCCGAGTGGTCTACCACCACTTCGTGGAATTCAACATCAAATAGACTTTGTACCGGGAGCTATTATTCCAAATCGTCCCGCTTATCGAGCTAATCCGGAAGAGACTAAAGAACTGCAACGGCAAGTCAATGATCTGTTGGATAAGGGATACATACGCGAGAGTCTTAGTCCTTGTGCTGTTCCTATTTTGCTAGTACCGAAAAAAGATGGAACATGGCGAATGTGTGTGGATTGCCGAGCCGTAAACAAGATCACCATTAAATACTGTCATCCAATTCCTCGTCTTGACGACATGCTTGATGAACTCAGCGGAGCCAAAATATTCTCAAAAATTGACTTAAAAAGTGGCTACCACCAGATTCGGATGCGAGAAGGTGACGAGTGGAAAACGGCATTCAAGACCAAACACGGGCTGTACGAATGGTTGGTCATGCCCTTTGGCCTTACCAATGCACCCAGCACGTTCATGAGGTTAATGAATTACGTGTTAAGGTCTTTTATCGGTAAGTTTTGTGTTGTGTATTTTGACGACATATTGATATATAGCAAGTCCATTGAAGATCATGTAAGGCATCTTGAATCCATTTTAGAAGTTTTACGGAAAGAAACATTATATGCTAACCTCAAAAAATGTTCTTTCTATTCTGATAAAGTTGTCTTTTTAGGATTTGTGGTTAGCGCAGAAGGTCTCGAAGTCGATCAAGAAAAGATCAAGGCCATTCAAGATTGGCCAAGGCCAACGAGTATCACGCAAGTCCGAAGTTTTCATGGCCTAGCGAGTTTCTACCGACGTTTTGTTACTAATTTCAGTACCATTGCTGCTCCTCTTACGAGTGTCATTAAAAAGAACTCTGTTTTCTATTGGAATCAGCAAGAAAAGTCGTTTGTTAAAATTAAGGAATTGCTTACTAATGCTCTTTTACTTGCTCTTCCAGATTTTTCAAAGACCTTTGAGGTTGAGTGTGATGCATCAGGTGTTGGAATCGGTGCTGTCTTGACACAAGAAGGGCGACCTGTGGCTTAATTTAGCGAAAAGATTAATGGAGCAGTACTCAATTATCCAGTATATGATAAAGAGATGTATGCGCTCATACGCGCCCTTGAGACGTGGCAGCATTATTTATGGCCAAAGGAGTTTGTCATACATTCCGATCATGAGGCTTTAAAGCATATCAAAGGCCAGCACAAATTGAACCGATGTCACGCAAAATGGGTGGAGTTTCTTGAATCGTTTCCCTATGTTATAAAACACAAAAAAGGTAAAGATAACATAGTGGCTGATGCGCTTTCGAGAAGGTACACTTTATTGTCATATTTAGATTCCAAAATACTTGGTTTTGCTTTGTTAAAAGATTCTTACGCTAACGATTCTGATTTTGGTGAGATCTTTGTTGCATGCGAGAATGGTGTGTTTGAAAATTTTTATAGGTATGAAGGTTTTCTTTTTAAAGAAGGCAAACTTTGCATTCCTTGTGGTTCTGTTCGAGACTTGTTAGTGCACGAGGCCCATAGTGGTGGACTTATGGGACACTTTGGAGTCAACAAAACGTTTGCAACCCTTCAAAAACACTTCTATTGGCTGCGAATGCGCAAATATGTGGAACAAGTTTGCGAGAAGTGTATAGCTTGTAAAAAGCCTAAATCGAAGGTTCAACCACATGGCTTATACACGCCATTACCAATTCCTGAAGCTCCATGGGTTGATATCTCTATGGACTTCATTCTTGGACTACCGCGCACAAAAATGGGGAAGGATTCTATTTTTGTGGTTGTCGATCATTTTTCAAAAATGTCTCATTTTATTGCTTGCACTAAAACTGATGACGCTGTTCATGTTGCAAATTTGTTTTTCAGAGACATTGTTCGACTTCATGGCATTCCTCGTACCATTGTATCGGATCGTGATGCAAAATTTTTGAGCCATTTTTGGAGGTTCTTGTGGGGAAAATTAGGAACCAAACTATTATTCTCGACCACCAGCCACCCCCAAACTGATGGCCAAACAGAAGTCATCAATAGAATATTGTCCACATTACTTCGAGCCATTATTCGTAAAAATTTGAAGTCTTGGGAAGATTGCCTACCGCATATCGAGTTTGCCTACAACTGCTCCATTCATTCTGCTACAAAATATTCGCCTTTTGAAATTGTATACGGTTTCAATCCATTGACACCTTTAGATTTATTACCTTTGCCTACTGATTGATTGGTTCATGTAGATGCGAAGAAAAAGGCTGACTTTGTCAAAGAATTACATCAAAAAGTGCAAGCTAACATTGAGGCAAGAACCGAGTCATACATGCGTAACGCTAACAAAGGACAAAAACGAGTGGTCTTTGAACCCGGAGAATGGGTGTGGGTTCACATGCGCAAGGAACGTTTTCCGGTTCAACAAAAATCAAAACTGTTACCTCGTGGAGACGGTCCTTTCCAAATTCTTGAGCGCATAAATGAGAATTCTTATAAACTTGATTTGCCTGGTTAATTTAATGTTAGTGCGACTTTTAATGTTTCAGATTTAACCCCTTTTGACGCAGATTTCGACTTGAGGACAAGTCATTTTGAAGAGGGGGAATGATACGATCGCGCCCCGGAGTGCATCTAACTCGAGTAAGGATTCAATAGTGCTGCCTCAAGGACCAATTATGCGATCTCGAGCTAAGCAATTCAAGGAGGCCATTTCGGCCTTAGTTAACCAATTGTGTGGCGAGGTTTTGGTTGAAGAAATAGAACGAGTTGGGACCAGCTCAATAAAGTTTCCTTGCAACATATTACAAACCGGTTTCAGTTCAATTCCAGCTCGTTGAACCGATCTGACTAAATTGAACTCTTTATTTAATTTTCAACTTTGCATTTAGTTTGCATTTTAAATATTTGCATTTAAGCATCTTAGTTCAATAAATGGTTGCTGGTCAATAATTCAACTCAACTTAGTTTAATTAATTGAGTTCTTTTAATGAATTTAATTTTATTGTTGCTTCATTAATTAATCTAGTTACTAGGTTAATTTATTGATGCATGAGTTAAGTTCATTTAATAATATTTTTCTTAATTAAACTAGTTGTTGGAATAAATGATGTTTAAGTGTTAGTTCATTTAATTAAGTTAGTTCTTAATTTGTTTAAAGTTTAATAATTGCATTAATGTGACGGTTACATGTGATAATTGCAGGTGACTTTTCATCTTACAACCATTATTTCTAAAGGCTGTTAAGTAATTTAATTGAAGAGTTAATCACATTGAAGATGGAGTTATATGGCTAGAATTCCAAATGTTGAGACTCTTCATTTGGTTGGTGACTTTTCGGTTGATCATGGAGAACTCAAAGGATTTTGACAAGCAATTTAATTGAAAAGTTAATCACATTAAAGATGGAGTTATATGGCTAGAATTCCAAAGGTTGAGACTCTTCATTTGGTTGGTGACTTTTCCGTTGATCATGGAGAACTCAAAGGACTTTGACAAGCAATTTAATTGAAGAATTAATCATATTGAAGATGGGAGTTACATGGCTAGAATTTCAAAAGTTAAGACTCTTCATTTGAAACCATTATTAGCCTCATTAAAAGTGACCATTCAACTAGCCTCATTTGATACTATATATACATGTAATCAACATATTGTGGGGGAACTTTTGATTTTTGGTTTGTAACATCCCAAACCCGGCCCAAACATTACGACCGAATTTGGGTTGCTACCGAGAAAACATTTTGAAATCTTTTCAAAATCGTTTTAAGTTTTGTCGAAAACCTTGTGTTTTCAAGTCTCTTGTTAAAAAACCATACTTGGTGTTGTTTAGAAATATTTATTAAGTCGGGTTGTTTATAGATTGCAAATGAGCCCGATGGCATTTTTAAAACATTTGACGTTTGAGTGGGAAAAACATGTGAATTCATTTTTAACATAGTTAAATAGTTTAAACAAATATTCAAAGCATGTAACAATAATAAAATAATTCTAGGAGGCCTTATTACAACTTAACAAAAATAAAACCAACATTAAAATTAAATAAACTAAAATCCAAGTCCATCTAATTAAAATTTCCACTGCATGGCCACCTTGAGTCCATCCGGCTCCATCTCCGCGATCTACTCATCTGCAAAATGTTAAGGGAAGGGGTGAGTCACCAAGACTCAGTGTGTAAATCCCCCACCCGGAAAATACATCTCATACACAATTCATTAATAAACATGCTCATGCAACCCAACTAGCCATCCATACTCCTTTTCTACCCCGTGTGGTCAAAACCACTGATGACTTAAAGTCACAATTCAAATGATGGGGCCAACCCATCGTGTGGTCAAAACCACTGATGACCATGGGTCACAATTTATCAAATGTGGTCAAACCACTGGTGGTACCAAACCACTGGGACTTATCGCAAATAATCAATTGTTGTGGTCAGAACCACTGATGACCATAGGTCACAAATAATCTGATGGGGCCAACCCATCTTGTGGTCAAAACCACTGACGACAGTCCATAATTCATCCCCCTCCTCTCATCAATACCACCATCATATGCTTATACATCAAATTTCATATATCATGTCATAGTATTAAACATCATGTAATGGCATGCAAACATATATCAAAAATTACAAGTTAAGGGACTTACCCGAAATCCATGACTATGCCACAAGCTAACCACAACCAAAAGATTTAAGGCAAACAATAACGTCATGTAAATTAATAAAGTGTGTAGAGAGATCTTACACACCTGTTTCTACCGAAATTCCTAGATCCCGAAAAGTCGATCTATAACGTTAGATCTCTTAACCTTAAACGGATTTGATTTCCTAACAAATCCCGAAGCCTTAATTAGTCCTCTGGAAAATAAATCTCGAAAGCTTCCCTACAATTGGTTTTAATCAAGTTAATACGAATCATAAGCCATAATTTTAATTCCAAAAGAGATGATTACCCCTTACCACACTTATTGAAAATTGGCAGCACCTTGTTGGAAATATGATATTCGGCCTAATACACAATTGGAAGGGCTGGAAATTTTTGTGAAGGAGGAGGGTGTATTCGGCTAAGAGAAACAACAGTGCTAGAATTTTTCTGAACAATTTTGGCTAAGAGTTTAAGGGAGATTTTGGCAGCACAATGAAGAGAGGAAGAAGAGAAAGAGTTTGCTGGAAATTCCCTCTTAAAGAGGGGGTATATTCAGCTTGTAAAAGAGAAGAGAAGCTGGAATTTTTGAATGGTTTTGGCTTTGAAACAATGGAGATTTCAGCAGCAGTAAATTTGGAAAGAAAAGAAGAATTTTGGTTGAACTTTTGGCACTCTTTTGCCAAATAAAACAGGTATGGACAGCCCCCTAAAGAGTCCAAGGTTCGGCAAACACCCTCTAATTTTGGTGATAATTCCAGCTTAATTATCACCCAAAAAGAATAATATTTATCTCTTACCTCTATCACCTCTTCAAATAATAAAATACTAATATTTATCTCCTATCCACCTCTTCAACAATTCAAAATAAAATAAACTACTACAACACCCTTCCAGCCAAATTTGAGAGTCCAAAAATTGAATCAACATTCTCCCATTCACGCCAGCAGCAAAGAGGAAAAAATTAAAATCCAAATGCTGCTTCTTGGACTCGAACCAGCGACCCCAAGCAGCAACAGCAGCCGCCCCCTTTAAGCGCCCCAAACCAACTCTTCCCTTTGGACTTTCATGTCAATAAGCCCCCCAGATTTAATTATAAAACCTTCCTACCTAAGCCCATCATCGCATATAAAAATAAAACACGCAAAATGCTGCTCCAGCCACTCGAACCAGCGCCCACCTTCACCTCCAGCTCCTAAGTGGTGCACGGGAACCACTTTGCCAAGGTGCTGCTTGTGTCAAAGACTCGCCCCAGCTCCTTTTAAGGCCTCCTTCCTTGTAACGCCAAAACCCAAAAATTAAAACCACTTTGCTGCCTCCTTGATTCGAACATGAGACCTTAAGGCGTCACCTTCCCACAGCCCCAAGTAGCGCCTCCATGCCACTCCACCAAAGACATTCTTGCGTCATAACCTTCCAATTAAATCTCTTAAGACCTCTAAAGCCAAGCTCCCCTTTTAACCACTGAAAACTAAAAATTTTCTAAGGCATCCCTTACCTCCTAGGGTTCTCCAAACCCCTAAAAATTCCTCCAACTTGACCATAAGCCTGCTAAACACTCAGGTTATGCTCCAAATGCATAACCCCTAAACCAGGGTGTTACATGGTTAATGATATTCTGCTCAATTTGTGAGGCAAACTTTTCTCTATTTTCGTTCAAAGATTCGT
This sequence comes from Gossypium australe, assembly GCA_005393395.2. Lineage (NCBI taxonomy): Eukaryota > Viridiplantae > Streptophyta > Magnoliopsida > Malvales > Malvaceae > Gossypium > Gossypium australe. Next base: position 74,307,903 of record CM016614.1, on the reverse strand, counting down.
TGGCTACCTAGTGTTCTAGTTGTGTCATTCGTTTTCCTTTGTCGAAACTGAACTTATCACTATTCGTAGTGTGGCGTTCAAACATACCGAGGTTCCTATCTTGCTAGATAGTGGATCGAGGTCACCATAACCATTTCCTAAACCGAACTAAAGGGCTTATAAACAACAGGTCGATACCAAATCGGTATTGGTTCTTGTTTGCACTTTTGTTTAACCATTTTCCTTTCTTATTTATTTTTGAACCAAAATCCATTTCTTCTTTCATATTCCACTTCGTCAAACCATACTCTTAAACTATCATTTATTTTGCCAAAACTAATTCTTTCCATACCCATTCTACTAAGCTAAATATTCATTGTTTCTCGAAGACGATTGGGAAATTTAAATACGACTCGACTCAACCCGAGGTGGATCGTATCACAAGTATTGAGAGATATCGAAATGAACCTTGAAGAAATCCCTTACCTTGACAATAACAGATCCAACTTCCATCGATTGGGCTTATGACTACGGATGAATCAACAAGGATGTGGTATTCGGCCACCCACTAGAACACTACGAAAAAGAGTTGATTAAGATATGAGGGAATAGGAGAGAGTGATGTTTTCGGTTTAGAAACAAGTAGAACAACCGAATAGTGATGGACACACATTCGGCTAGGAAGAAAAAAATGAAAAGAAGAGAAAGAGATCACTTACCAATTCGGTCAAGAAGAAATACCCAGAATGCAAGAAAGAAGAAGAAATAATGTGATTAAAGTTTCGGCTATTTAGAGAGAAAAGATCAAGCAAGATTTGGCCATCAAAATATTGATTAAAGAAGAAGAGAGAAGGGTTGAGGAAATGGTGAAAAGAAAAGAAGAGATGGAGAAAGAGTGCTAGATAGTTTCGGCTTACAAAGGAAAAATGAGCAAAATATGGTTGTTTAAAAACTGCGTGTTTGTTAAAAACTCCGTATTATTTTTGAAAAATTCGAGCTTTGTTGTTTGTGAAATTCAGTTTCGCTTTTATGGTTTTCTTGTAAAAACGTTGTTATTATTATAATTGAAAACTTTGTTTATAACAGAAATCAGATTTAGTGAGTTGCGAAGATGTGATATTTTGGAAACAGTTATTGTCGTTTTAAGAAAACCACGTATTTATAAGTTTAACAGTTATTAACGAAAACTTAAAGGAAAATAAACCAACGGCCTTATTACATAATATTAACCCAAAATAAATTAAAATTTAAAATAAAGCAAAACCGAAATTTACTAAAATTCATGAGAAGTATTCCGATGTATGGCAACCACAGAGTCCTCCACTGTGCCAAATCCTCTAATGCTAGGGATCACCTGCAAGGTTAAAGCAGAGGGGTGAGTTATGAGAACTCAGTGTGTAATCCCCTAAACGGTCATTAACTGGGCCCGAGCCCATATAGAAGCAGACTGGGCTGAAGCCCATACAGAAGTAGACTGGGCCGAAGCCCTATTCGATAACAATCAGGGCCTTAGCCCTATAACATGATAATGCAAGCATAGAATGCAGCCCAACCTAATAAGCCATCCGCTACACACCAATAGGGCAGACAAGCTGCTCATCATAGAATTTGTGGCGAAGCCACCAGAATATCAGAATATACGTGGCATAGCCATTATACAGATTGTGGCAGAGCCACCAGAATGTACTTCCTCCGATCATCAAACCCAACCCCATGCAATATGTCATGTATGTCATGCTCAATCATTACACGTGTAGCAAAATGGCCATGCTCAGTAACAGTTCAATATCTATTACACAATCATAAAACTTATTCATCCTGGCCCAAACAACATCAACCCACAAGAATACTCATGGTGGCCTCAACTATCGCGTCGAAGCTCCCACACGTGCGTTCGCACGCTCGTGTGGCTACCATCGCCGAGTGACCGGGATTTCGGCATTTGCCGCTCTACAACTAGAGTAGTGCGAAATACACACCTGATAGGAGTCTGAAGCTAATCCGCGTTCCAAATGCTCCTATGCCCAAATGCCCACCAAGGTATGCTTCCTCTCCTCATAGACAGCTCTATATATAGCCAGCTTCTCACCTTCCCTCTTGCTAGCTTTCTGATGTGGGATCCCTCCTTCAGTAGAATCCAACACAAACTCTGGCCGTCCAATCCGCAAAATAAATACTCCGTTGCTTGTCATGAGATTCAAACACAGGCTCCCCTATAGCATAATCCACACTGCTAGCCACTTTACCAACTAGCTCTTTGTTGTCTTAAAACATGCGCAACTAAATATAAGTCTATGGGCCAATGTCTAAGTTCACTTAAAAGAAAATCAAAATGCAAGCGCCAAGACTTGAACCTTGGACCCCTTGCTTCCTTGTGGCGTCACTTCCTTGTCTCTTATTTGGTATCATTTGCCACTAGACCACAACCCTTTTTATGTCATCTTTCTCCATATTTTATTCTTAAAGCCTACCTGCTAACTCCCAGGGTTTTACTCACGTAAAACCAAAATTTCCCTAAAGCCCAAGTTTGATCCCGAGACTTTATAGAAGCCCCATAACCTTCCAAAATCACTCACCTAATAGATCCAACACGCATTAGTGCCGTGCCGTTCTCTTGTTCTTAAAAATTTTAAACGCTCCCTCGCCCAAGGCCCAATGGGCCTAATTCTACTAGGCCCAAATTTGGGGCGTTACAAACATGTTCCCTCCCTTACCTTTTTCTCCTTTATTTCTTTCCTTGTTTTTCCCTTGTTTTCCTCCTTACCATAATCCTTAGTCTTCTTTCCATCCTTAGAAAGTCTTCCTTTCCTTATTTATAGCCATGGCCGACACTTTGGAAAGAAGCACAAAAATTAATCAAAAATTTTTGCAATAGGTGGGATCCGAACTCCACCCCTTAAGCCCCTTCATGTGATGCCACACCACTCTACTACTAGCTCCTCTTGTGCTAGCAAAATACACACTTATTTCCTTAAGTCTTGATGCCACTTACCTTCTCTCCTTAAAGTGTTTAAACACAAAAATTTTGTTAAGGCCCAACTCAACCCCAAGTCTTCTTAGGACCCCTAAACATACACAATTAACACTCTTAACTAACCTAACGCATGATATAATGCAAAACATAAAATTCTGAATTTCAGGATGTTACACAGAATACTTGGAATAGTCGTACAATGCCAACGTCCCAGACGTGGTCTTACATGTAACCAAATATCGATGCCACGATCCCGAACATGGTCTTACACGAAACAAATACAATGCCAATGTCCCAGACATGGTCTTACACGTAAATCTCAAATTGATGCCAACGTCCCAGACGTGGTCTTACACGATATCACATATCGGACACCTATGTCATGACATATGTAATCCTATCTATTCCTAGGTTCGTACGGGCTTTTTCGGATGTTGACACCATGTCGATATTATCTCAAATTTCATGTACTCATCATCTCAAACACATTCATCAATATGAAGTTTCATATGAACATACATATATTAATGTAAATGCATTTATTTGTATGTCGACTTACCTCGGATTTGAGTAAACGAACGGATTCGACTATTCAATTACTTTCAACTTTCCTCGATCTAAATCTATTTTTCTTCGGTTCTTGATCTATACATCTTCAAATTTAACCCATTTATTCACCAAATCATTCAATTCAATCCAAAAGCACATATTTAGGGCAATTTACAAATTAGCCCCCACATTTTCACATTTTCACATTTTAATCCCTATTTCACAAAATCACAAAATACACAAAATCTCTATATACCCATGCTTAGCCGAATGTTCATGTAGTTCACATAAGTCCATACATTTCATTTATTTCACAATTTAGTCCTTCAAAATATTATTTTCATAATTTAGTCCAAATTACTCAAAATCACCAAAAATCCAAAGACAAAACATGTTAATCTAACACATATATTTCATATTTCATCCTCAAACATCATAAAACTCATGAATTCATCAATGGCTCTTTTAAAAAACATCATCAATTTACAAAATTAAAGCATGGGTTTTGAAGAACATGAAGCAACGATTACAAAAACGTAGAAATTATCAAAAATCAAAGCAAAACATACCTTGAATCAAGCTAAATGAGTGCCGATTGAAAATACAAAGACCTAACCTTTCTTCCTTCACTTTCGGCAAAACAAGATGATAATCATCATCTTTTAATGTTTGTTTTTATTTAATATAACTTAATAACCAATTTACCTATTTATCCTTTTTAATTAACATATAATAACACATATAATGGTTGGTCTTTAATGTCCATTAACATATTAATGGTAGAATAACCTCTTAAGGACTTCTCATAATAAAGACAATAACAATTTAGCACTTATTCAATTAGAAGGCCACTTTTACCTTTTATGTAATTTAATCCTTTTCTCAAATTAAACACATAAATGATCAAATTAAATCATGAAACTTTCACACATACTTAATCACATATCATAGGCACGTAAAATAATATTAAAATATTTTTTTGACTCTGATTTGTGGTCCCAAAACCACTATTCCGACTAAGGTCTAAACCAGACTGTTACAGCCTTAAGCTTGATACTGATGCGATCCTGGTCGCATCATGGTTCGACTCCATCCGACGCCATCGAGAGTGGCCTAAGCTCGAGGGGCCAAAGTGCAAAATGAAGTTGATTTCAGCTCAATTCTAGTTTTCTGAACCCGTTCCAACTAAATTAAACTCTTTATTTAATTTTTAGCTTTGCACTTTAAATATTTGCATTTAAGCATCATAGTTTAATAAAGGAGTTACTAGTCATCATTATAAACTCATCTTAGTTTAATTAATTGAGTTTCTTTTAATGAATTTAATTTAATAGTTGCTTCTTTAATTAATCTAGTTTCTAGTTTAATTTATTGATGCATGAGTTAAAGTTCATTTAATAATGCTTTACTTAATTAAACTAGTTGCTGGAATAAATGATGCTTAAGTGTTAGTTCATTTATTTAAGTCTAGTTGCTGGAATAAATAATGCTTAAGTGTTAGTTCATTTATTTAAGTCTAGTTGCTAGAATAAATGAAGCTTAAGTGTTAGTTCATTTATTTAAGTTAGTTGTTAATTTGTTTTAAGTTTAATAATTGCATTAATGTGTCGGTTACATGTGTTAATTGCAGGTGACTTTTCAACTCACATCCATTACTTCTATGGGTGTTATGTATTCAATAAAATGGCTTTTCAAGTGAATTCGGTTACATAAGAGGGGGCTGATATTAAGAGGCTTAATTCATCATTAAGAAGTTATTTTATTAAATAAAGAAGAGCATTATGGTTCTTTAATTTCGGCAGCCTCTTTGTCTTCAACTTCCATCCGTTTGCTTCATGGTATTTACTACATGCAATCAATTCTCCATCATTTGGCTGGTGACTTTTCGGTTGATCATGGAGACCTCAAAGGACTTTGGCAAGCAATTTAATTGAAGAGTTAATCACATTGAAGATGGGAGTTACATGGCTAGAATTTCAAAAGTTGAGACTTTTCATTTGTCTGGTGACTTTTTGGTTGATCATGGAGATCTCAAAAGACTTTGACAAGCAATTTAATTGAAGAATTAATCACATTGAAGATGGGAGTTACATGGCTAGAATTCCAAAAGTTGAGACTTTCCATTTCAGTTCATTATTAGCCTCATTAAAAGTAACCATTCAACTAGCTTTATTTGATACTATAAATACATGTAAACTACCTATTGTTGGAAATTTGGACTTTTGCCATTTTTCAATTTTATGAACTTTGTGTCCTTGAGTGAGTTTATCTCCTCCCCATATTTCGTACAAGTTTCGTTTGACTTATCAAGCTTTCTTGTGGCATTTTTGACTTGTTCTTTTGAACTTCTCACTCTTTAAACTCGAGTGTGGCGTTCATTCTATCTCCATCTTTCACCTTAACCGTATAAGAACTGGGGTGACACTTTTTAGTGTTGAATTGCTCTTGGTTAAGTTCGTTATTCCATCATCACCAATCACCTTGTTTATCCAATTCAAACCCGAGCCTTGAATATCCATCCTTTTCTTTTCTTAATCAATTCTTTCTAAATCAAAGCCTTCATTATCCACCTTCCTTTCCGTTACCCAAAACCTAACCTATTATTTCAAATTTGAACTTGTACATTATTCTTTAACCTCTATTCCTAACTTCACCCAAAATATTAAAAACATTCATTTCAAAGCTTCTGCAAATTTACCTATCTTTCCATTATTTTTCGAAGACGAATCCTCTCCTCGTATACGATCGGGCATCAAACATACGACTCGACTCAACCCCAAGGCGGTGATACGATTCGCCTCGGGGTGAGTCGAGCCATATTTGAGTTGCCCAATCGTCTACGAGGAGGAACCAAGACTTCCGAAAATAATCAGAAAAATATGGATGAGTTTGCGGAAGCTTTAGATGAATTTGTTTAGAAGGTGGGTGTAAGTTAGGAATAGAGGTGTTTAAATGAAAGAGTTGATTTGGATAATTAAAATGATAGGTTCAGTTTAAGATGAATGGGAAGAAGATGCGATTCAATTTAAGGTTGAACAAACAATGATAGGTTGATGGTAATGGAATTGGATAAATGGATAAGTGATGGTTTAGGTAAATGATAGGTGATAGTTGATGGGAATGGATGAAAGAACTTAAACAAAGAATCGATTTAACACTAATAAAGTGTCACCCTGGGTTCTATATTTGTTTAAGGTGGAAAAATGGTAGTCGATGATGGACCAAGACCCGTTATCTATAAAGATAAGAACCTATGGTATAGGTTGATGGAAGAGAGTCGACTGACGCCACAAGCAAGAAAACTTGATAAGTTGAAATTGAAACTCGTACGAAAGATAGAGAGGAGGATAATCTCACTCAGTGAACAAAAGTTCATAAAATATATTCAAATTTCAATGCCAAAAAAGTCCCCTTTTACAAACTAATAACAAGTATATATAGTGTTTACATGTGGTTAGCTGAAGAGACAAAAGAATTCAACTTTAATATGCATTTAAATGGTTGAAATAAAATCTAAAAACTCTTGAATTCCTCCAGCCAAATATCAGCAACTTTATGACTCCTAATGAGCTGATTAAATGAATTTGAATGCTTTAAAAATGTCCTTTGAGTTGTCGTTGTGATGCGATCCTGGTCGCATCATGGTTCGACTCTTTTCGACGCGATCGAGAATGGCCTAAGCTCGAGGGGCCAAAGTGCAAAATGAAGCTAATTCTAGCTCATTTTCAACTCAATTAAACTCCTTTCCTTTGTGGTTCAGTTCACATGAGTTCATCTTAGCTCATTGAGCTTGGTTTAAGCTCATATTCTGTTTATTCAGTTTGTGTTTAGCTTGATTTAATTCATGCATTTTTTTTTATTTTGCTGAATACAAACTTTTAAACTAAAAAAAAAATTAGCTTTAAATAAAGGTGTTTAGTTTAATTAAATAAGTTGTGTTTAATAAGAGGCTTATTAATTAATCTAGTTACTAGGATGTTTTAATGAAGTATGAGTTTAAGTTAATTTAATTCTACTTCCATAAATTAACTAGTTGCTGCATTAATTGAAGTCTTTATTTCTAGTTCATTTATTAAGTTAAGTGTTTAATGTGTTTAAGTTAAATTAGCGTTTAGTAAGTGTTGTTCATTTATTAAGTTAAGTGTTTATTGTGTTTAAGTAAAATTAGTGTTTATATGTGTTTTAATGTGATTAATGTGTTTGAATGTAGGAAACCTTTCAGCTGGCAACCGTTACTTTACAAGGCTGTTACAACATTAATGGAAGTGACTTTTAAGTTGATTTTGGTTACAAAAGAAGTGGCTGTTGCAAGGATGCTTAATACAACAAATTAAGGAGCTTTAAGGAGCATTTTAACTCCTCTTAAATTGGCAGCAACCTCTTCACTTACCAGCAGTTTTTTGGCTCATTTAAAAGATGATAACATGCATTCAAAACACCATTAGTTGCTGGTGACTTTTCGGCTAGCCAAGGGCAACTCAAGGGATATTTTTAAAGCATTCAAATTCATTTAACCAGCTCATTAGGAGTCATAAAGTTGTTGTTATTTGGCTGGAGGAAGTCAAGAGTTTTTAGATTTTATTTCAGCCATTTAAATGCATATTAAAGTTGAATTCATTTGACTCTTCAGCTAACCACTTGTAAACACTATATATACTTGTTATTAGCTTGTAAAAAAGAACTTTTGATCCTTGAATATATTTTATGAACATTGTTCATCGAGTGAGATTTTCTCCTCTCTATCTTTCGTATGAGTTTCGATTCCGACTTATCAAGCGTTGCTTCTGGCGTCAGTCGTTTCTCATCCACCTACTTATACCATAGGTTCTTATCTTTATAGATAACAGGTCTTGGTCCATCATCGACTTCCATTTTCCACCTTAAACAAATATAGAACTCGGGGTGACACTTGCCTAGTGTTGAATCGATTCTTTGTTTAAGTTCTTCTATCCATCTCCATCAAATATCACTTATCACTTAACCAAAATATCACCTAACTATCCTTTGTTCTCGTTTGTTAAACTGAACCTAACTCTTATCCATTATCCCAAAATCATCCTCATCACTAAACACCTCCATTCCTAACTTAACTCCATTTACTAAACAAGTTCAATCAAAAGCTTCCGCCAATATTTACTTAAAGCATCATTATTAAATGAGCCGAACGATACTTTCTCATAGACGATCAGTTCACATGAGTTCATCTCAGCTCATTGAGCTTGGTTTAAGTTCATATTTAGTTTATTCAGTTTGTGTTTAGCTTGAATACAAACTTTTAAACTAAAAAAATAGCTTTAAATAAAGGTGTTTAGTTTAATTAAATAAGTTGTGTTTCATAAGAGGCATATTAATTAATCTAGTTACTAGGATGTTTTAATGAAGTATGAGTTTAAGTTAATTTAATTCTGCTTCCATAAATTAACTAGTTGCTGTATTAATTGAAGTCTTTATTTCTAGTTCATTTATTAAGTTAAGTGTTTAATGTTTAAGTTAAATTAGCGTTTAATAAGTGTTTGTTCATTTGTTAAGTTAAGTGTTTAATGTGTTTAAGTTAAATTAGTGTTTAATAAGTGTTGTTCATTTATTAAGTTAAGTGTTTATTGTGTTTAAGTAAAATTAGTGTTTATAAGTGTTTTAATGTGATTAATATGTTTGTTTAATGTGTTTGAATGTAGGAAACCTTTCAGCTGGCAACCGTTACTTTACAAGGCTGTTACAACATTAATGGAAGTGACTTTTAAGTTGATTTTGGTTACAAAAGAAGTGGTTGTTACAAGGATGCTTAATACAACAAATTAAGGAGCTTTAAGGAGCATTTTAACTCCTCTTAAATTGGCAGCAACCTCTTCACTTACCAGCAGTTTTTTGGCTCATTTAAAAGATGATAACATGCATTCAAAACACCATTAGTTGCTGGTGACTTTTCGGCTAGCCAAGGGCAACTCAAGGGATATTTTTAAAGCATTCAAATTCATTTAACCAGCTCATTAGGAGTCATAAAGTTGTTGTTATTTGGCTGGAGGAAGTCAAGAGTTTTTAGATTTTATTTCAGCCATTTAAATGCATATTAAAGTTGAATTCATTTGACTCTTCAGCTAACCACATGTAAACACTATATATACTTGTTATTAGCTTGTAAAAAAGAACTTTTGATCCTTGAATATATTTTATGAACTTTGTTCATCGAGTGAGATTTTCTCCTCTCTATCTTTCGTATGAGTTTCGATTCCAACTTATCAAGCGTTGCTTCTGGCGTCAGTCGTTTCTCATCCATCAACTTATACCATAGGTTCTTATCTTTATAGATAACAGGTCTTGGTCCATCATCGACTTCCATTTTCCACCTTAAACAAATATAGAACTCGGGGTGACACTTGCCTAGTGTTGAATCGATTCTTTGTTTAAGTTCTTCTATCCATCTCCATCAAATATCACTTATCACTTAACCAAAATATCACCTAACTATCCTTTGTTCTCGTTTGTTAAACTGAACCTAACTCTTATCCATTATCCCAAAATCATCCTCATCACTAAACACCTCCATTCCTAACTTAACTCCATTTACTAAACAAGTTCAATCAAAAGCTTCCGCCAATATTTACTTAAAGCATCATTATTAAATGAGCCGAACGATACTTTCTCATAGACGATCAGTTCACATGAGTTCATCTCAGCTCATTGAGCTTGGTTTAAGTTCATATTTAGTTTATTCAGTTTGTGTTTAGCTTGAATACAAACTTTTAAACTAAAAAATAGCTTTAAATAAAGGTGTTTAGTTTAATTAAATAAGTTGTGTTTCATAAGAGGCATATTAATTAATCTAGTTACTAGGATGTTTTAATGAAGTATGAGTTTAAGTTAATTTAATTCTGCTTCCATAAATTAACTAGTTGCTGTATTAATTGAAGTCTTTATTTCTAGTTCATTTATTAAGTTAAGTGTTTAATGTGTTTAAGTTAAATTAGCGTTTAATAAGTGTTTGTTCATTTGTTAAGTTAAGTGTTTAATGTGTTTAAGTTAAATTAGTGTTTAATAAGTGTTGTTCATTTATTAAGTTAAGTGTTTATTGTGTTTAAGTAAAATTAGTGTTATAAGTGTTTTAATGTGATTAATATGTTTGTTTAATGTGTTTGAATGTAGGAAACCTTTCAGCTGGCAACCGTTACTTTACAAGGCTGTTACAACATTAATGGAAGTGACTTTTAAGTTGATTTTGGTTACAAAAGAAGTGGTTGTTACAAGGATGCTTAATACAACAAATTAAGGAGCTTTAAGGAGCATTTTAACTCCTCTTAAATTGGCAGCAACCTCTTCACTTACCAGCAGTTTTTTGGCTCATTTAAAAGATGATAACATGCATTCAAAACACCATTAGTTGCTGGTGACTTTTCGGCTAGCCAAGGGCAACTCAAGGGATATTTTTAAAGCATTCAAATTCATTTAACCAGCTCATTAGGAGTCATAAAGTTGTTGTTATTTGGCTGGAGGAAGTCAAGAGTTTTTAGATTTTATTTCAGCCATTTAAATGCATATTAAAGTTGAATTCATTTGACTCTTCAGCTAACCACATGTAACACTATATATACTTGTTATTAGCTTGTAAAAAAGAACTTTTGATCCTTGAATATATTTTATGAACTTTGTTCATCGAGTGAGATTTTCTCCTCTCTATCTTTCGTATGAGTTTCGATTCCAACTTATCAAGCGTTGCTTCTGGCGTCAGTCGTTTCTCATCCATCAACTTATACCATAGGTTCTTATCTTTATAGATAACAGGTCTTGGTCCATCATCGACTTCCATTTTCCACCTTAAACAAATATAGAACTCGGGGTGACACTTGCCTAGTGTTGAATCGATTCTTTGTTTAAGTTCTTCTATCCATCTCCATCAAATATCACTTATCACTTAACCAAAATATCACCTAACTATCCTTTGTTCTCGTTTGTTAAACTGAACCTAACTCTTATCCATTATCCCAAAATCATCCTCATCACTAAACACCTCCATTCCTAACTTAACTCCATTTACTAAACAAGTTCAATCAAAAGCTTCCGCCAATATTTACTTAAAGAATCATTATTAAATGAGCCGAACGATACTTTCTCATAGACGATCAGTTCACATGAGTTCATCTCAGCTCATTGAGCTTGGTTTAAGTTCATATTTAGTTTATTCAGTTTGTGTTTAGCTTGAATACAAACTTTTAAACTAAAAAAATAGCTTTAAATAAAGGTGTTTAGTTTAATTAAATAAGTTGTGTTTCATAAGAGGCATATTAATTAATCTAGTTACTAGGATGTTTTAATGAAGTATGAGTTTAAGTTAATTTAATTCTGCTTCCATAAATTAACTAGTTGCTGTATTAATTGAAGTCTTTATTTCTAGTTCATTTATTAAGTTAAGTGTTTAATGTGTTTAAGTTAAATTAGCGTTTAATAAGTGTTGTTCATTTATTAAGTTAAGTGTTTATTGTGTTTAAGTAAAATTAGTGTTTATAAGTGTTTTAATGTGATTAATATGTTTGTTTAATGTGTTTGAATGTAGGAAACCTTTCAGCTGGCAACCGTTACTTTACAAGGCTGTTACAACATTAATGGCAGTGACTTTTAAGTTGATTTTGGTTACAAAAGAAGTGGCTGTTACAATGATGCTTAATACAACAAATTAAGGAGCTTTAAGGAGCATTTTAACTCCTCTTCAATTGGCAGCAACCTCTTCACTTACCAGCAGTTTTTTGGCTCATTTAAAAGATGATAACATGCATTCAAAACACCATTAGTTGCTGGTGACTTTTCGGCTAGCCAAGGGCAACTCAAGGGATATTTTTAAAGCATTCAAATTCATTTAACCAGCTCATTAGGAGTCATAAAGTTGTTGTTATTTGGCTGGAGGAATTCAAGAGTTTTTAGATTTTATTTCAGCCATTTAAATGCATATTAAAGTTGAATTCATTTGACTCTTCAGCTAACCACATGTAAACACTATATATACTTGTTATTAGCTTGTAAAAAAGAACTTTTGATCCTTGAATATATTTTATGAACTTTGTTCATCGAGTTAGATTTTCTCCTCTCTATCTTTCGTATGAGTTTCGATTCCGACTTATCAAGCGTTGCTTCTGGCGTCAGTCGTTTCTCATCCATCAACTTATACCATAGGTTCTTATCTTTATAGATAACAGGTCTTGGTCCATCATCGACTTCCATTTTCCACCTTAAACAAATATAGAACTCGGGGTGACACTTGCCTAGTGTTGAATCGATTCTTTGTTTAAGTTCTTCTATCCATCTCCATCAAATATCACTTATCACTTAACCAAAATATCACCTAACTATCCTTTGTTCTCGTTTGTTAAACTGAACCTAACTCTTATTCATTATCCCAAAATCATCTCCATCACTAAACACCTCCATTCCTAACTTAACTCCATTTACTAAACAAGTTCAATCAAAAGCTTCCGCCAATATTTACTTAAAGCATCATTATTAAATGAGCCGAACGATACTTTCTCATAGACGATCAGTTCACATGAGTTCATCTCAGCTCATTGAGCTTGGTTTAAGTTCATATTTAGTTTATTCAGTTTGTGTTTAGCTTGAATACAAACTTTTAAACTAAAAAAATAGCTTTAAATAAAGGTGTTTAGTTTAATTAAATAAGTTGTGTTTCATAAGAGGCATATTAATTAATCTAGTTACTAGGATGTTTTAATGAAGTATGAGTTTAAGTTAATTTAATTCTGCTTCCATAAATTAACTAGTTGCTGTATTAATTGAAGTCTTTATTTCTAGTTCATTTATTAAGTTAAGTGTTTAATGTGTTTAAGTTAAATTAGCGTTTAATAAGTGTTTGTTCATTTGTTAAGTTAAGTGTTTAATGTGTTTAAGTTAAATTAGTGTTTAATAAGTGTTGTTCATTTATTAAGTTAAGTGTTTATTGTGTTTAAGTAAAATTAGTGTTTATAAGTGTTTTAATGTGATTAATATGTTTGTTTAATGTGTTTGAATGTAGGAAACCTTTCAGCTGGCAACCGTTACTTTACAAGGCTGTTACAACATTAATGGAAGTGACTTTTAAGTTGATTTTGGTTACAAAAGAAGTGGCTGTTACAATGATGCTTAATACAACAAATTAAGGAGCTTTAAGGAGCATTTTAACTCCTCTTAAATTGGCAGCAACCTCTTCACTTACCAGCAGTTTTTTGGCTCATTTAAAAGATGATAACATGCATTCAAAACACCATTAGTTGCTGGTGACTTTTCGGCTAGCCAAGGGCAACTCAAGGGATATTTTTAAAGCATTCAAATTCATTTAACCAGCTCATTAGGAGTCATAAAGTTGTTGTTATTTGGTTGGAGGAATTCAAGAGTTTTTAGATTTTATTTCAGCCATTTAAATGCATATTAAAGTTGAATTCATTTGACTCTTCAGCTAACCACATGTAAACACTATATATACTTGTTATTAGCTTGTAAAAAAGAACTTTTGATCCTTGAATATATTTTATGAACTTTGTTCATCGAGTTAGATTTTCTCCTCTCTATCTTTCGTATGAGTTTCGATTCCGACTTATCAAGCGTTGCTTCTGGCGTCAGTCATTTCTCATCCATCAACTTATACCATAGGTTCTTATCTTTATAGATAACGGGTCTTGGTCCATCATCGACTTCCATTTTCCACCTTAAACAAATATAGAACCCGGGGTGACACTTTCCTAGTGTTGAATCGATTCTTTGTTTAAGTTCTTCTATCCAACTCCATCAAATATCACTTATCACTTAACAAAAATATCACCTAACATCTATCCTTTGTTCTCGTTTGTTAAACCGAACCTAACTCTTTTCAATTATCCAAAAATCATCTCCATCACTAAACACCTCCATTCCTAACTGAATTCCATTTACTAAACAAGTTCAATCAAAAGCTTTCGCAAACTTAACGATATTTCCTATTATTTCTCGAAGGCGTAATTCCTCCTCGTAGACGATTGGGAAATTTAAATACGACTCGACTCAACCCGAGGTGGATCGTATCACCTTGGCTAGCCGAAAAGTCTCCAGCAACTAAATAAAAATTTGTAACTCATGTGTGACCTTTAAGCTTCAAACGGTTATTGGAAGAAGAAGAGGTTGCTGCTGAAATTAATTGATGTATAATGCTTCCTTCAATTATCATAACAGCTCCTTTAAATGTAGAATAATGCTTCCTTTATGTGTGTAACCGATTCTCACTTGAAAAGTCACATTAAACTCTTTGTAACATCCCATGAGTGTAACGGTTTCCAGCTGAAAGGTTTCCTACGTTCAAACACATTAAACAGACATATTAACCACATTTAATCACTTATTAAACACTAATTTAACTTAAACTCATTAAACACTTATTAAAAACAATTTAACTTAACACATTAAACTCTTGACTTAATAAATGAACTAGAAGTTAAGACTTCAATTAATGTAGCAACTAGTTAATTTATGGAAGCAGAATTAAACTAACTTAAACACTTTATTAAATGAACTAAACGTTAAGACTTCAATTAATGCAGCAACTAGTTAATTTATGGAAGCAGAATTAAACTAACTTAAACTCATACTTCATTAAAAACATCCTAGTAACTAGATTAATTAATAAGCCTCTTATTAGACACAACTTATTTGTTTAAACTAAACACCTTTATTTAAAGCTAATTTAAATGTTTTACTGCAGCAAAATAAAAGTGCATGAATTAAATCAAACTAAACAAAAACTGAATAAACTGAATGTGAACTTAAACTGAGCTCAATGAGCTGAGATGAACTCATGTGAGCTGAACCACATAGGAAGGAAGTTTAATTGAGCTGAAATTGAGCTGGAATCAGCTTCATTTTGCACTTTGGCCCCTCGAGCTTAGGCCATTCTCGATGGCGTCGGATGGAGTCAAACCATGATGCGACCAGGATCGCATCAGGCGGATCGTATCATTTGGTATCAGAGCTAGAAAACGAGAAGCCGACATTCGTATTCAATCCGGGAAGTAGATTCGTAAAAAAATTCAAAAAAATTCAAAAAAAAATTCAAGTTGTAATCTCAAAGTTTTATTGGTGCTATTTTTGTGCATTTGAAAAAAAATACGAAAAAAAAATGTGTGAAATTTGTTTTGCAAGTTTGTTTCTCGTTTTTCTCCTCTGTCTTTGAATCCAAAGCCATCATTATTTTTAGCTCTTTTACCCCGATCTTCAAAATCTTCCTACCATCATTTGGTATTACCTTTATCACCCAAATGCCACACTTCTACCCAAAAATATCTTTGTTCAGCCTACCTTACACCAAAGTCTTATCCTTTGTTAAACCTTTGAAGCCGACCTCGAGCAAGGAAATAGGTCTTTTGAGACGAACTACGAATTTGTGAGAGAGAGTCGAGCGGTAAAATGCACGAGTGCTTACATTAGAGAAAAAAGACATATTTGAGTGAAACACGAGTGTGAGCGACTTTTTTCTTTGTGAGTGAACTTGTGAGTATTTGTGGTGAGGTATTTAATCTTTTGATTTTTGTTCTTTTAACATATCTCTTTTCAACAAACCAAAAATCATGTCTCGCGAAGAGGTTACTGAATCGGAGTTCCAATATTTGGTGCAAGAAATGCGAACCATGGTGAATTCGAAATTTGACAAATTGCATGAGAGATTAAATCGTGTGGAACAAAGAGGCCCCTATGAACGAGTTTCTTCAAGTCGAAAAACAGAGCCGAGAAACTCATGAAGATATACCCCCCGATTACTATGTAACAGTCCGAATTCGACCCTAATCGGAACGATGGTCTCGGGACCATGAATCCGAGTCAGTAGGATATTTTAATATTTTATATCGAGTCTATAATCTATGATTGAGCATGTGTTAAATTTTGGTGAATTAATTTGCTTATTTGTGTGTCTAATTTAAGTGAAAGGACTAAATCGAATAAGTGGAAAAACAATGGTTGTTATGAAATTGGTGGCCAAATTGAATTGTCTTCTTTTGAATAGGTATTTAAGTGATAAATTAGCCATCATGAAGGCATAGTGGACGGCAAGGGTAATAAAATAATCCTAAATGATTGTTTATAATATAAAGTGGAAATAATAATAATAATAGTATGATATGATTATTTTAATAAAAACAAAACATTAGTGGGAGGGAGGTGTTCATCTTTTACTTCTTGTTATTGCCGAAACTTTGAGGAAGAAGAAGGGGAAGGACTTTCACCATTTTTGGCAATTGCATGGCTTAATTAGGTGAGTGATTAAGTTTATTTCTTGATAATTTTAATAATTTTGAAGTAGTCACCTTGTAAGTTAGCTAACCCATGATCGAATTTTTGCTATAGAAGTGTCTTTTGAATGTTGCCATGAACATGAATTTTGTGTTTGTGTGCTTTAAGCTAAAACATGTTATATGTATATTAGATTATCAAGTTTTCTTTGCAATTTCTAATGGTGGTTAACTCAATGAGGAATTCGTGAGAAGAGAAGCTCATGAATGAATTAGGTAGCTAGAATAATGAAAGAAATGAGATGATATGTAATTATAAACATTCGGCTTTGGTTTGGTGTTGTGGAAAATTTTGATATTTGGTGTTTGGAATCTTAAGGACTATTTTGTAAACATGGTAAATGATTGTTGGTTAAAAATACAAATTGACGTGAAACACCCCAAACCCGGCCTATGCGTTAAGACCAGACTTGGCATGCCACACAATTCAAACTTACGTCCAGTCATCAATGCTTTTGATGAAAACAATTTTTCAAAACGATTTTGAAGACGGAGTTTATCAAAAATCGAGATTTATTTGAAAACCATGATTTTAAAACATGAGAGTTTACAATTTGATTTTCAGAGAAATAATTGGTTAAAAACTTAAATAATTAGTTGAAATAAATTTATAAAAGAGTTTTCACGGAAATTTTACGAGTGAGTGATATTTAAGAAAAACCCTTTTTATACGTAAGTTTAAGAAAACATTTATAAGAATTAAACAGCCCCATTTAAGTAACTAAAACATATTAAAATCAATCCACGAATAAAAATCCATAAAAATAATACCAGATGCCTTATTACATCGCAATTGAAATAGTACTTAGATAAAAAATACTTAAAAGAAGTTCAAAGTTTTTATAACTCATCATTCGTAGTATGGCCTCCACACGAAGTCATCCCCGGCCCGAGCCTCCATCAATAACCTGAGAAGGTTAAGAAAAACAGGGTGAGTTACTAAGAACTCAGTGTGTAACCCACTTACCGTGATCATTGGGCCAAAACCATTTAAGCATTTAATTGGGCTTGAGCCCATTTACAAATGTACAATATATATAAATCAAATATAAAAAAATAATGCATGTGATATGCAATTCCCAACCAAGCCTAATTTCCATCCGCTACACACCACCCGTACGAACCAACACACCTGTGGGGATCAAGTTAACCCACCCCGCCAACACACCAATAGCAGGCATTAAGCCAATTAAAATATTTGTGGCAGAGCCACCGAACTAGATTTTTGCAATAGGCCTTTCTTCTCTTCGTCAATTATCCCAACCCATGCAGTCATGTATATATATATATATATATATATATATTCATATGATAAATTTCAACAAAAAGCCCATAATACAAGTTATCAATTTGGCCCATTATTCAAATTAGCATTTTAGTCCATACATCGATCTAGCAATTTTGGCCCATATAACAAATACTAAGCGGTCCATATAGCAACATATCACATTTGGCCCAGAAAGGGTATTTTCGTAATTCGGTCTGTAGGGACATTTCGTAATTCAGCCCATTAGGGGCATTTTTCGTAATTCAGCCTGTAAGGGCGTTTTCATAATTCGGTAATCATACCCACTAAGGGTAATTCGGTAATCTCGCAACCCAAGGGTATTTCATAAATTTTACCCACCAAGGGTAATTCGTTTGGGCACAAAAATTGAAACTGTCCATCTGCATTATGCTGACTAAATTGACTATAACTCGAGTTAGGAAACTCAAAATTTAGATCCGTAACTTTTCCCTGAAACTAGACTCATATAACTTTTTACTGTAATTTTTCCAGAATTTTTGGCTTAGCCAATTAGTACAGTTTATTCTTCAAATTATCCCCTATTTCACTATTTGACAGTTCTGCCCTCTCTTCACAAAATCTCATATATCTTATTGTACAGAACTCAAATACTGGTTTCGTTTGATCCGAATAAAAATAGACTCACTAAGAATTCTAATAATATAAATCGTGTCCCATAATTATTTTTCTACAATTTATAATGATTTTTCCAAGTCAGAACAGGGGATCACGTATTCATTCTGAACCAGTCTTACAAAAAATTAAAAATCTCAAAATATACAAATCCTTTGCTTTCTCTGTTTCTTTTATAAGAAAATAGACTCAGTAAGATTTAATCTAATATCTTATGCACTTTGTAATTCCTTCTGTCCTATTTTTCATGATTTTTCAAATGCATATCACTGTTTCTGACCGAAACTGTTTTATTACAAAACATGATTATCACTACCATCATACGCACGTCCGAGTGATCACGGATGCCGGTTATCGGTTTTCTTAGATATTTCTACCAAATCACAGAATATTTCATGTAAAATTTCAGAGAGATGTGAGATTTACTCACCATTTCAAACATATATTCGGAAGGGTACGGGATTACACACCTGATTACGGTAAGGACTAAACCTTTTTTATCGTCGGCACTTACGACACCCACTATTTCCGAAGGATTAACAAATAGAGAATATCGAGTGACTTTGTCCCTAAAAAAATAATCGATTAGTCGAAACTTCGATCTGATTTGCAACATAGCCGAATAGAGATATAACGAAAAATTCCAAGAAGAACTCCTTACCTTAACACTTCGATTTGATTTCTAGCGAGTCACGATGATTACGAATACTCCGAGTTCGGCCTTCTTTATAGCACGATTGCTTAAACGAAGGTTGAAAGAATAATCAACAAAACAATATAGATGAAAAGAAGATTCGACTTTGAAGGAAAATTAGAGAAAATGGTGTTAGCACCATTCGGCTAAGGAGAAAAGTAGAAGAGAGAAGATGTGCTTCGGGTTTTCAAGGATGAAAAAGAAACAAAGGGAGGGATTTGGGACAAGAGAACATTCGGCCAAAGAGTAGAGAAGAAAGAAAAGAAAAAATGACCTTTGTGTTATGGTGATTTCGACACTAGAGAGGAAAAAGAGAAGAAAAGAAATGGCAAAAAGAAACAATTGCTTCCTTGAAGCTTATGGCACATTCGGCTAGGGAGAGGGAGAATTGGAGAGAAAAGTTTTGATAAAAGCACCAATGACCAAATGGAAAATGTGCTCATCAAGCACCTAATCCCACCGACTAACACCAAAAACTAGTCATCCCCCCTTAGTCCCCTATGCCGTCCAAGTACTTGGCCACCAAGTCAAAGTTTGGCCATTCCAAACTTTCCAAAAAATCTTCCTTGTTTCATGCCTTATGCCCCCCCACTTACATACCTTTTCCTTAATTCACTCTTAGCCATACCTTTTTCCTTAATTCACTCTTAGCCATTATACCATAAAAATAAAAGTCTAACCTACCACAAATAATAAATACTAGCTTGACCGACACATGCTAGATGAGTGAAAAGAAAAAAAAAATTAGTCACAAAAATGCATACCAAGGGATTCGAACCTCTTCCCTCAAGCAAACATACATGGCGTCATTTCCACCTTGCTACTAGCTCATCTTATTCTAGTTTTTGACACTTAAATTACTTTAAGCATCAGGATCACTTGACCACTTCAATAAAATTCTCATTACTAAAATTTATTCTGGCTCCGAAAAAAAATCCCGAGCTTTCTCAAAACTATATTAAGCACACAAATTTAATCATTCACAAGCTAATCACCAAAAACATGCAACATATCGATACTCATATTTTTAGGATGTTACAATTCTACCCCCTTAAAGAAAATTTTGTCCTCGAAATTTACCTAGCTAAAAGAGGTGAGGATATTGTTGTCGAATTACGTCCTCAGGCTCCCACGTAGCTTCCTCCGCTCCGTGATTACGCCATAGAACCTTAACCAACGGCACAGTCTTCTTTCTTAGCACCTTAACATCACGGTCTAAGATTTTCACTGGTTCCTCCTCGAAAGACAAGTCTAGCCTTAATTCCACTTCTTCCACCGATACAATATGCGACGGATCCAATCTATAACGTCTCAGCATAGAAACATGGAAGACACTATGAATCTGGCTCAACTCCGGAGGTAATTTAAGCTGATAGGCCACTGGTCCTACACGCTTCAACACACGGTACGATCCAATGAACTTAGGGCTCAACTTGCCCTTCCTTCCAAATCTGAAAATCTTCTTCCAAAGTGAGACTTTCAGAAAGACCTGATCTCCCACCGCAAACTCAATATCCTTACGCTTCAGATCCGCATACGACTTTTGTCGATCTGAAGCTTCCTTTAACCGCGCTCGAATCACCTTTACCTTTTCTTCTGTCTCAGATATCAACTCAGGACCCAACAACTGTCGTTCCCCCAATTCAGTCCAACAAGTAGGAGTACGACACCTACGACCGTATAACGCTTCATAGGGTGCCATTTGGATACTAGATTGGTAACTATTATTATACGCGAACTCAGCCATCGGTAGAAAATCCTCCCAACTACCTCTGAAGTCGATTACACAACCACGTAACATGTCTTCCAAAATCTGAATTACTCTTTTTGACTGACCATCCGATTGAAGATGAAAAGCCGTACTAAAGTTTAACTTTGTTCCCAAAGCCTCATGTAAAGCTTTCCAAAACCGTGATGTAAACCTGGGATCCCTGTCCGATATGATAGACACTGGTACCCCATGCAACCTCACGATCTCAGATACATATAGCTTAGCCAATTTCTGTAGCGAGTAATTCGTACGAACTGGTAGAAAGTGAGCAGTCTTCGTTAATCGATCAACTACCACCCAAACAGAATCTTACTTAGTAGGTGTTAAGGGTAACCCACTAACGAAATCCATTGTTATCTGCTCCCATTTCCATAGAGGAATCTTTACCGGTTGCAATAAACCCGATGGTAATTGATGTTCTACCTTCACTTGTTGACAAGTTAAGCACTTACCCACAAAATGAGTAACCTCCCGCTTTAACATTGGCCACCAATACTGCTCACGAAGATCCTGATACATCTTACTTCCTCCGGGGTGCATAGCATAAGGGCTACTATGCGCCTCTCGAAGAATCATTTGTCTCAAATCCGAATCCATGGGCATACAAACTCTTCCATGAAAACACAACACGCCATCCTTGTTCAATCCAAAGTCCCCTATAAAACCACTTCCAACTTGCTGCATTGACCCATATTTTGCAACATCTGGAACATGACCGGCTTCAGCTCAAATTGTTGTGCCTCAATTTCAGGTCTCTTAATACTCGGATTGAGCTCGTTGAATAGAGGAATGTCATATTGTTGAATGGCACAGTTTCTATCATCAGCAATAATGATCGGATTGTGAGTATTATAAGCGAATGTTCCTCCAGGGTTTTGGTTTGGATTTTCGAAATTCATATCTTTGGTCCTTCTTTAGTTCGCTTGACTTCTCCTTTGTTAGAAAGTCCTTTCAATTTCAGGGTTTAGAAGAAGTAAGTCAATAATTTGATCAATACTCTGAAACAAACACAAAAAAAAAATAGAATTAAAATTTAACAGAAAAAATAGACCAAAATAAAATTAACAATTTCACAAATAATGACTTTGAAAAACAGTCCCCGGCAACGGCGCCAAAAACTTGGAACGGTGGAAATGTGCAAGTGTACACAATCGTAAGAAGTAATAAAGAGACAAGTAAATGTCGAGTTATCGTACCCACAGGGACTGTAAAATAGTTATTTATGAAAATAATTTCAAACACTTTGGTGACGGAAAAATCTTTGGTTTTGAGAAATACTAAAAAAAAATAAAGGAAAAAAACAAAGTAAAAAAATAAACAAAGTTCTAATACACGATTTCAAAAACTGATTTTAATCAAGATGATATAATTGTGTTGGATCAATTACATTTCTTAACTTAGAATTATTAAGCTCGTGTTTATACTTGTTAAAACATGGCAACTTGGTAATTTGCTAACTTATAAACATACTTACAAATAAAAATCCATTCATCTCTTGTACATATTTCTATGTAAATTCGAACAATTAAACAGACTCTAAAAGTAAGCATGTTATTGCACATACATACTCATTAAGTTAAACCATCTCTCGCATATTCCTATGTCGATTCAAACAATTAATTCAACCTAATAAGCATATAAAAGATCATGTGAAGTAACAAAGTATTTTTACCTTGAAATAATTTAATCACAAAATCCTGCAAGTTATGCAAGGCATATGTATCGTCAAATACAATGCTAATTTAATCTTCAGTTACCTTAGAAGAATTAAACATGCACAGATTAAGTATTGTGTCCATTAATTATAATTCCAATGCGTTTAAATAATTAATTAATTAGTTGTCTAAACAATTATAATGCCAGATAACTTAACATGATTTTACTTAACCAAACATTTTACCGAGGCCTTTAACAGCATAAACACAATTTCAATAATTTAAGAGGACGAAATGTAATCAACCCAACACGAATTAAATTCAAGCTAAATTGATTAAATTAAACATTCCAACATCATAAATATTCATAAACATGTTCGTCAAAACAACAACGAAATTTAAAGAGATAAGGAACAAGAAGCAAATCTGGTGTTTCTCCGTGGCTTGTCTAATTGCTCCGTTCTTCGTTCTTCGTTGGCCTCGGCCATCAAGGTGACTTATGAACACTCCAAATGCTGCTCTGAATGGCTGGGAAAACACCTCTTTTCCAAGAGGGGAAATCAGCACAAGAACACACAGAAGGAAAAGGAAAATTGGAAAAATGAGAGAAAGTGAGAGAGGAGAATGTTGGAGGCTTGAGGTGTGTTTTGAATGAGTAGCAAAGGGGTGTATTTATAGCTGATCAAGGCTGCTAAAAATAGCAATTAGTAGCAGCAAAAGAGGCCTCCCTTGGTCGGCCATCCCATGTGGCAAAGTTGAAGAATTCAACTTTGCTAAATATAGCATGGGGCAAATCTACAAAGCCATAATATTTGGAGGGGTTTGAATGCAATTTTGAAAGGTCTTCAAAGGCTTCTTTGCAAGCTTAATTAGTCAGCTAATAAGCTGATTTGGGCCATCATTATGGACGGTTTGGGCTGCCCAATTGGTGGCTAGTTCGGTTCAATTGATTCGGTTCAACCAGTGCGGTTTAACTGGACCCTTTTCCATAATTAATTAATAATAATTTATTTAGCCCAAATTAAATTGGGAATAAATTAAAATTAATCATATTATGATTAAATCTTCATAATTGGACCGTCTTGGGCTGGAAATAATTTCGCCTTGATACTTCAAATTACTTCTCGGGTTTATTCTTCGAGCAGTGTCTGCCGAGCCGATTTTCGCCCTTTGTCCGAATCTGTCGAAAATAGTCAAAATTAAACAAAATTAACTATAAAATTAATTAAATTTCATCATGTTCATATTTTTAGCACAATTTAATTATTTTATAATATTTAGTTATTTTCCAACAAGAATTTACTCGAAACCACATGAATTTGGGTAAAAAGGGGCATGAAAAAATATATAAATTTTTGTGTTTCCACCCACCATTAAGATAAAAAAACGATGGTATTGCACAAAGCCCATCGTAATTAAACAATAAGGTGGTATCGCACTTAGCCCACCATTAAGTGTTGTCTTTACATATTTATACGACTATTTCTTCATTCAAACAATAATTATTCAATGACTACCACATTCAATCCATTTGAATCACATATGTTCTCAATCAGGTCATAAACCAATTAGCACCACAATGTATATATGTAAATTGTATTGTTTGCACATAAACTTACCTCGATTGCAAAACGTGTCAACTAGCGATTTACTCAACCACCTTGCCTTTTCCATGGTCAAGGTCGATTTCGTGCTCTTCTTGATCTAGAACAATAGAATTCATTCATTTAAATCATTCTATGATCATAATACATCAAATTCTACATTTGGGCAAAAATGACCATTTTGCCCTTATACATTGGCAAAATTATAATTTTGCCCCTAGGCTCGTAAATCATGTTTCAACGCATTTTCTCATTAATCAAGCCTAGCTAAACATTTATTACCCTTATAACTACTCACAATTCTAACTATTTCATGCATTTATGACACAATCTCAATCTTTGCATTTAAGTCCTACTTACGTGTTGTCATGCAAACACCCTTCACAAAAGTTGTTTCACAGCTCCCCAACATTCATTTTCTTCCATAAAAACTCGGCTAACCACGTAAACACTCTCATGGCAAGTCCCTTGACTTTCAACCATATCACAAATTAGTCCCCTCATTAGCTAGCTTAAGCTTTGAGGGTTCTAAAAGTACAAAAATTATCAAGAATAACCATTAAGAACACTTACTAGTGAGGAGAATAAGTTGCTGAATTTTCAAGCTCCCAAGACTCTTCTTTTAGTGTAAAAATCGGTGGAAGAAGGAGGATGAAAAAGATGATAGCCTTCCTTTTGTTTTATTTTATCATATTTTATTTACCTCGTCACCAACTTTTACCAAAAATTTAATGCCCTTGTCCCCTCAATGGCCGGTCAACACACATTAAATGCCCCCAATTGCACTTTAAAATCCTCCAATTTACATTATATAGCTATTAGGTACCCTTACCTTATAAATAGAACTTTCGCATCTCATGCGATTTAGTCCTTTTTCTCAATTAAACATGCTATTGCTAAAATTAAAGCACCAAAATTTCCATATAGTCATATATTAATACCATAATACATAAAATAATACTAAAATAATTTTCCTCAACCTTGGATTAGTGGTACCGAAACCACTGTTCTGACTAGCCCCAAAATCGGGCTGTTACAACTCTCCCCCTTTAGGGATTTTCGCCCTCAAAAATCTTACCGGTAAAGAGGTTTGGATATTGCTCTCTCATGGCTTCTTTCGGTTCCCACGTAGCCTCTTCTACACCGTGTTTTTGCCACAACACTTTTACTAAGGCTATATATTTATTCCTCAACTGTTTCACTTCTCGAGCTAAGATTTTAATCGGCTCCTCCTCATATGTCATATCCGGTCGTATCTCAATTTCTGTTGGAGGGATCACATGCGAAGGATCGGAGCGATAACGCCTTAACATTGATACATGGAACACGTTGTGGATTTTCTCTAACTCTACCAGTAAAGCCAACCGATATGCCACTGGCCCAATCCTTTCGATAATCTCATACGGCCCTATGAATCTCGGACTCAATTTACCCTTTTGACCAAATCTCAATATTTTCTTCCACGGGGACACTTTCAATGAAAATACTCTACCTATGAAATGATTATTGCCGAATGCATTAGGTCACTATTAGATAATGACTTGATTTGAAACCCTTTGATTTGGCTTGTTTCAACGTTAATTAAATGGATAAACAAATCTTATAATATACTTGATATTGAATTTGGAAATCATATACGATAAAAAAAAAAAGAAACATATGTTCAAAAATGTTTTAAGTATGAATGTAAAGCCAACCGAATATTCCAATACTCCATACTCTTTCCATCCAAGCTCAATATTAATAAATTCATTACATTTCTATAATTTAAAATACAAGAACTACTTACCTCTTTAGCACCTAGTTATCAAATTTCCATGCACCATTTACTTACATGTCCTATATGGTCATCTTCATTCATTGGTTCAAGTCTTTGAGAGGTCCGATAATCCGCACACACAGTGCAACTCACGTAACCTGTCGCACACTTAGTGCCGTTACTTGATAATTCACACACATAGTGCCATCTTTCGGTAATGTATCACACACTTAGTGCCATTACACGTTTCCCACACACATAGTGCCATTCCACCGATATCGCACACACAGTGCTCGGTGTTTAATCTCGCACACATAGTGCCATTATCCAAACCTTTCTTTGTTTAGGCAACACTTATAATTCCAATTTCATTCATATATATCATGGGTGCTGCCTCTACCAGGGGCACCATCGGTGCCGCCTGTGGCAGAGGCTTCACCAGCCTCACTTTTTTCTGCCATTTCCTATTTTTTTCTTTTGTCAGATTTTTTTATTTCAGTTAAAAAAATAGGTTTGCAGGAGGGTGGTTGCGCCTCTGCGACATGCGGCACCACCCTCACTATACCAGTTTGGTAAATTCTGAAAAGCATGCCCTATTTTCGAATTTTTGTTTTTTTTTTTTGTAATAATTTAGTAAAAAACCCATAAGATTGCCATGTGGGCCAAAATGATATATTTTGCAATATGGGCCAAATCGATAAGTTTGCTACGTGGGCTAAAATGATATATTTTGCAATATGGGCCAAATCGATAAGATTGCTATGTGGGCCAAAAATGATATATTTTGCTATGTGGGTCAAAATGATATATTTGCTAAATGGGCCGGTCTGAAAATATGCGAAATGGGCCTAGATAATATTCTGCTTAATGGGCCAACTTGATAAATTGTTATAATGGGCCATAAAATTTGTAATAAATATCCGAATGTATTTTTATAATTTGCTATGCATTATATACATGTTTGCATGGGATGGGTTATTGATGAAGAGAAGTTCTGGTAGCTCTGCTAAATAAATCTGGTGGCTTTGCCACAAATCTGAAAAAAATGGCAACGCCATGTAAATTATGTAAATATGGTGGCTTGTCCACAAATTTGATATAAATGGCTAAATGCCTATATTTGGTGTGTTGGCGGGGTGAGTGACTAAAGCTCCCCACAAGTGTGATGGTTGGTACGGGTGGTATGTAGCGGATGGAAATACTAGGCTTGGTTTGGGAATTGCATTTCATATTCATGTTATATTACATTATTAATATTGTATATGGGCTTAGGCCCAAGTATTTACATAATGGACTATTTGGCCCAGTGGACATCGGTAAGTGGGTTGCACACTGAGTTCTAGTAACTCACCTCTGTTTTCCTTATCCCTTTCAGGTAATGATCAGTGATGGAGACTTGGGCCGTGGATGACTTGGTGGAGGCCATACTTCATAAACGGTTAAATTTGGAATTTGGATTTCTTTTAGTATTTTTAATTACTTTGTTATTTTGAATTAAGGTTTATAAACTGCTTTAAGTATTTCAAATTGGGATTATAATTTTCTAAAAACTTTAATAAACGGTTAATTCAAAAAAGAAGAACTTATAACAATGTTTTCGTAAAAAAATTTTTATTTTAACTCAGAAATTTACTCTTAAGATTTTCATCAATTCTTTTCGAAAATATTTTTAATTTCTTTTAAAATATTCTCGAATTGTTAATGATATTTTCAAAGTTACGATTTACAATATCTTACATCTCAAATCGTCGATTTATCAAACAAATATTTTAATCAATAAATATTTCATATAAATTTTGAAAACTGTTTTACTTAAAAAGGGCTCAAATTATATTTATTTCGTGACATGTCAAATCTGGCCTTAACGCATAGGCCGGGTTTGGGGTGTCACATTTTATGGTATCAAGCTCAATTCAAAACTCGACTGTGATTTGGGTTCAAAAACGTTTTCCAAAGTTGTTTTGAATTGTAAAGTTAAATGCATGTTTCAAAAAGGAAGTATGGCACCACAGGTATCCGGCACCAAGTCAAGTAAGTATGTTATTGTATGATTATGATTGTTATGATATGACTATAGGAACACTCTAGAACTTTTAGTTTTAGGTGTTGAAACTATAGAGATTGAGACTATAGGACGCGTTTACGAAAACGACTTTACTTCTTATACCTCATAAAATATTGTTTAATAAATATCGGAATAGTATACTGATTCATAAGACTTTTAATCAGATTAAATCGAATTAGCCAATATGAGAACTAGAGGACGTGGACGTGGTAGACGTGGCCGTGGTAGAGGCCGAGGTGCTAGGGTTGCGTCTGAAGCGTCGGGACATATGCCGAAAATGGATACACCTGCGTCACCCGGGACTAAAACTGGATCACGTGACTGTATGGGGGAGGACATTGCATTGACCCAAGCAATGTTGCGAGTCTTAGAAAGGGTTGCTGGGGCTAGAACTGGGCCAGTAGCTCATGGATCAATTTCGGAACGACTTAGATCAAGTGGTGCCGAGGTTTTTAGGGGTGTCTCGGGTGTAGCCCCAAATGTAGCGGAGTATTGGCTCAAGATAGTGGAACGAATCATGGATGATTTGGAGTGCACCACCGAGCAGAAACTGAGCTATAACGACTCTGAAAACATAGAAATCATTAAAAACCGAGTCAAAATGCACTTACATGCAAAGATGAATTCTAGCCAAAATTTCAAGCTTCATTCATGTTTTTTCCTTAGTTGATTTTCGGTGGAAGATGGAAACAACAAAGATGAAGACTTTGTTTTTAATTATTTTACTTAATTTATTTTATTAAATTACAATTTTAACCTTAATTAATAACATTTAAAACACCTAATAATGTGTCCAAATATGTCCACTCACATTATGGATGGTTTAATTACAACATAAGGACCTCCTCTTTAAAATTCCATAGCTATTAGACACATTTAGCTATTAGAACACAACTTTTACACTTTACGTGATTCAGTCCTTTTTATCAAATTAAGCACTCAAACGATAAAATTTCTTAATGAAATTTTTACACAATCATCCTATCATGCTGTAGACATTAAAATAATAATAAAATAAATATTTTAACCTCAAATTTATGGTCCCGAAACCACATTTCTGATTTGAATAAAAACGGGCTGTTACATGATAAGGACGAGTGTGGAATAGGATCCCAAGTTTGTTCAAGTCACGAATTTTTTCTACAGCTCTAGACGAAAGATGAAACTTGGATTTTGACTAATCTTGAGAATGAAACAATCCAAGGCTCCTCAAGAAATCTTCACGCCACTAAAACCCTAAAACTTAAACCCTAAACCCTAAACCCTTTTTTCTTTTTCATTTGTTGAACTGAAAATCTAATTTGTTTTGTTTTTTTAGTTAAGATCTCAATTCAGCATATTCTTTTCATCCAAGAATGGTTCAAATCATCTTAATATACTTGATTCTTCATGTTGTTTATTGGTCAGGCCTTCCTTTAATCATTCTAATGTTTCCATTCAATTTTTATCTTTATTCTTCAATCTGCCCAATTGATACAGTCCGCCTCGGGGAGAGTCGAATTGTATGCGAGTTGCCCAATCGTCTATGAGGAGGTTATAAGCCTTCCGGGAAATTATAGGAGAAGTACGGATGAGTTTGCGGAAGCTTTAAGTGAATTTGTTTGGAAGATGGTTTGAGTTAGGAATGGAGGTATTTAGGTGTAGAAGATGATTTGAATAAGGTGAAGGATAGGTTTGATTTAGGATGAAGGAAAGAAGATAGTGATATGGAATGGCTCGGTTTGATATAAATGTATGAAGATGGATATATGGTAAAGGATAGTTAGGTGGAAATGGACAAATGAGCTTAAACAAAGAAAAGATTTAACATCAGTGTACCAGTTGTTCATCATGTGGAGAAAGGCTTCTCGAGCCTCTTCTCCCTGACCTAAGGTCTCGGGTCTACTATCTACTGGCGCGGTCCCTTGCGCAGGAGCCGGCACATTACTCGCAGCATCAGCAGCTACAGTTCGGTCTGGATCAAGATCCATTTATTATATAAAAATACAATTTAAAATGTTAGGAGCCATCACACAGGTACTCTTACATATGACATTTATAGCTAGACTCATACTTACGCTACGTTAGTCTTAGAATTGACTAAATCGTAGCTTTGATACCAATAAATGTAACACCCCTAGCTTGTAAAATAGAACTTTGCACTTTATGCGATTTAGTCCTTTTTCGCGATTAAGCCTTCAATCGCTAAAATTAAAGCAACAAAATTCTCATGCATCCTTATAAACATGCTATAACATATAAAATAATATCAAAATAAATTTTTTCAACCTCAGACTAGTGGTCCCAAAACCACTATTTCGATTAGCCCCTAAATCGGGCTGTTACATGCCTAACATGGGTTTAGTGAAATTTTGTGTATTTCGTGTTATTTTGAAATAGGGACCAAACTTAGAAAATGTGAAATGTTGGGGCTAAAGTGAAAAATGCCTAAATTATGTATTTTTGGATGAATTTGAGTGAATATGTTATTAAACAAGTCAATTGGGATTGATTAAGATCAAGAGAGAAAGAAATCAGATTTGGATCGGGGGAAGTCGAAAGTTATCAAATAGCTGTTCAGGTCTGTTCGTCTCCGTACGAGGTAAGTTCATAAGTAAATAAATGTTATTAAATTTTGAATGTATATGTTTTAAATGTTACCAAATTACTATGTATATATATTCGACATATTGCCAAATTGTTATAAGCATGGTGTGACATGTATCAAGCTCGAATAGATCGAATTACGAAGTCTGAAAGCCCCATACGAACCACAGGAATAGTTAGGATACATATGTCATGACATAGGATTCCGATATGAGATTTCGTGTAAGACCTCGTCTTGGACGTTGGCATCGATTTGAGATTTATGTGTAGGAACATGTCTGGGAAATTAGCATCGTATATGATTTCATGTAAGACCCTGTTTGGGACAGTGGCATCAATATTTGATTACATGTAAGACCACGTCTGGGACATTGGCATTGTACGAGCTTTATGGAGGGTTCAACGGGCAATGACATTGTAAAACCGAATGTAAGTTCAAGTTAAATGATGCGGGTACATTTTAAGTTTATATGAAATTTGAAACTAAAGGTAAATGTTGTTGCATAAAATGATCATGTGAATTATTTGTGAATTATAACTTTATATATATGTGTATGAGATTGGAGGCATTCGGCCTAATATAATTAAATTGTGCATGTTCTTTTGATGATTTATTTGGTTTTGACTTACTAAGCTTTTCGGGGATCGTCTTGGAACATCGTCACACTATCGACTATCACTCGGTACTTTTGAAGTTTGAAAGTATGATCATATGGCATGTATAGGCTAGTTTTTATATGTTTGGTTTTGAAATTTGTATATAGATAGCCACGCGAAAATGGCTTGATTATAATGTTAAAGCTTTTGTGTATGTGGCTATGACTTAAACTTATTTTAGAAGTAAGTTTCTTGGTATATATGTTTGTGATGTTTGGTTATATGATTCGACAATGAGAAATGGTAAGTATGATGTATAATCGACTTAATAGTTAGCTCATTTCAGAAGTAGGAAATGTGGAATAATTTAGGTGGTGGATGATTGTTTAATTTGGCTTGGTAATGAGGTAAAATGATGGATATGTATTTGATTGTATATTGGCTATATAGGTTCGGTTGCTAAATCTTAAGTAAGGAATATGTTTCATGATTGTTTTGGTTGATTGTTTTAGTACGAATCCAAATGGTAAATGATGGTTATGATTTAGGTATGTTTTGGTTAGTTTTAATGGATAGTTAAAAGTGTCAAGTTGATGTTAATATTAATATAGGTATGCGTACATGTGTGGTTGTAAATTCGGTTACGATATTTGGTTCATTTTGATAAGCATATGATTTTGATAATGGTGTGACCGAATCAATGATTAGTTAATAGGATGAAATATAAAGTTTAGGTATACTAATATATATGCGAATTAGGTGCACACTGGAATGTTATTTGTGTTCAAATGTTAAATGTGGCTTTTGTTTTTAGGGTTAAATGCGCACTATATATATATATGCATCAATAGTATGTTTGGCCATGTTGTAATGTTACTAAAGTCGCATATGTGATTGCATAATATTTAATGTAATATGGTTGGAATTGTTTTATTATATGCTTGTGTAGAAGTTATAAAATGTTATGTTTGATATTCAACTAATGAAGTAGATATATTAACATATATTTGATGTATGAAATGTAATGATATATGCTGGGGTATGTTTTAAGTATACAAATGCCATTAATATTAGAGTCATGTGGTTCAGACATTTATATGTATTAAGTACATGTAATATGGCTTTGCTGCACATTGTTAATTCAAATATGTTGTTATATAGATGATACTAATATGTTTTAAATTTGAAGCATAGTTTGTATATGTATTATAAGTAATAAAGCATGATCAATTTTATCTGGTTATGTGTTCCATATGTGCAAATTTAACTAATATGATTTAGTGGATGATTGTTATTGGATTTAGAAGTTATATTGTATAGAAGTTTATATAACCTTGTGTATGAAAAATGATAAATGACTATGTGAAACTGTGTTTTGTCTGGTAATGCCTCGTAACCCTATTTCGGTGACAGATACGGTTTAGGGGTGTTACATTTGGTTGGTGTCAGAGCTACGATTTAGTCGATTCTAGGACTAACGTAGCGCGTGTGAGTCTAGCTATACCTGCCATATTTATAAACTGCAATAGTGTGATGATTCCTGAAAATTAAAATGTGTTTTCATATAGTAAATGGATCCCGGTCGAGCCGTAGCAGATGACATGGAAAGTAGTGCACCCGCTCCCACTCAATGGGTAGTGCAATCTGATTCTGGACCTATTACGAGTAGCCATGAGGGAGAGGCTAAACAAGCTTTCTTCCAGATGATGAACGATTGGTTCACACAATATATCCATACAACTCCGGCTGTTCAACAACCCCACCCCGCCTAATCCTCCCTAGACACCTTTGATACCTCAAGTTATTGATCCGATGAGATTAAATAAGCTGTCGGTTGATAAAATCAGAAAATACGGTGCCGAAGAGTTCAGAGCTACTGTTGATGATAATGCTGAGCGAGCTGAATTCTGGCTTGATAGAACGAGCCGTGTGTTCGATGAATTATCCTGTACCACTGATGAGTGTATTAAATGTGTTGTATCCTTGTTTTGAGACACCGCATATCACTGGTGGAATACACTAGTATCGGTGGTTCCAAAAGAACAGGTTACCTGGGAGTTCTTTCAGACTAAATTCCGAAAGAAATATATCAGTCAATGGTTTATTGATCAAAAACGCAAAGAATTCCTCGAGTTAAAATAGGGTCGCATGATAGTTACAGAATACGAACGGGAATTTGTGAGACTCAGCAGATATGCCCGGGAATGTTATCAACTGAAGCAATAATGTGTAAAAGATTTGAAGACGGGTTGAATGAAGATATTAAGCTGTTAGTCGAGATTCTTGAAATAAAAGAGTTTGTGGTATTAGTCGAGCGAGCATGCAAAGCTGAAGAGCTCGGGAAAGAGAAAAGAAAGGCTGGCTTTGAAGCTAGAGATTCACGAAAATGATCATTGAGTAAGTCATTTCAGTCGGCATCAAAGAAATTCTGAGATGATTTTAGCCATTCAAAGGCTACTACGGGCTATTCTAGACGTGATCGAGACAGACCACCTATGAGCTCGAGAGCTACCTCAGTAGCTAGTGTTGGTAACATCTAACTGAACCAACCTAAGTGCAAATATTACGGCAAATGACATCCCGACAATTGTAGATTGAATGATCGGGCTTGTTTTAAATGTGGATTGATGGATCACTTCATTCGTGAATGCCTTGAGTTAGCTGAGCAAAACATAGTGCAGAATACAAGACCGAGTAACATGTCAGCTCGTGGTAGACCACCCTGAAACACGGGTAATGTGAGTGTAACACCCCAAACCCAGCCTAGACGTTATGACCGGATCTGGCATGTCACATAGAAGGGTTGCGTTAAAAACCATGCTTTAGTTAAAAAGTTCGCATTCTTTTTGAAACTTCGGCTTTGTTGTTTGCGAAATCCGATTGTGCTTTTTAAGGTTCCTTGGAAAAACATTATAGTTATTATTTTGTAGACTGCTTTGGTTATGAAAATCGAGTTTGGGTCATTTGCAAAAACGTGATATTTTGGAAAGCAGTTATTAATGCTTAGGAAAACCCCCATTTAAAAACATATAATAGTAAGCAATCAGAAATGAATGTTTAAAAGAAAATTTAGTCCAATGGCCTTATTACAAAACAATAACCCAAATCAGATATTCTTAGAAATAATATAAAAACCAAATTTACTGAGTTTCATGAAGAACGACTCCAATGTATAGCCACCACCGAGTCCTCCGTAGCTCCCAAATCCGCTATCACTGGGGATTACCTGCAATGTTATGGGAAAAAGGGGTGAGTTATAAGAACTCAGTGTGTAACCTCGATTCCAGTCACAGTCATGGTCTCAGTCTGGGCCTAAGCCCCATACAGTATCAATTTGGGCCCACGGCCCCAAAATCATGGTAATGCAAACAGAAAATGCAGCCCAACCTAATAGTCCATCCGCTACACTCCACCCATACCAGCCCTACACTCCATGTGGGGACCAAGTCAACCCACCCAACCCTACTCTCTAAGAATGTAGTCGAGTTGCCAGTATGAATACAGCAAAGCTGCCAGTATAAATGCAGCAAAGCTGCCAGTATCAGTATATGTGGCTGAGCCACTGAAATCAGTATGCTGTGGCATAGCCACCAGTACAGCACTTCCTCCATCATTATAATCCATCCCAATGCAACATGTCATGGCATGATAATTCAGTGTGTGCAAGATGTATCATCATGGAAATTAATCCATTTGTACACAATCATACCAAATCTGCCCCTAAGGGTATAACAGTAATTTTACCCAACGAAGGTATCTCAGTAATTTACCCACTGAGGGTATTTCAATAATTTTCCCAATTTACAGCTTTCCAACAGCCTATTGTCGCCTCGAGCGGCACAGGACCCTTATTGGGTCTCTACAGAGCTAATGGGCCTAAAATCCATTTCAGGCCCAAACGGGCCCACACGCTCGTGTGACCCATTTCTCATGATTCTAGTCTCAGATTTCCAGATTTCGCCACCGCACTTACCCTTGGACAATTTTCCATCCATTTTGCCCATGTAGGCCGAATAGCCCATTAGGCCCCTTAAGCCCATTTCGGCTCGGTTAGGCCTGTTACAGCCTCAGTTTCGCGAGAGTGCTCACAACACCCTCAACGACTTACCATCATTACTCGTATCTTGATTTACCACTACGAGCGCTCGCACGCTTGAGTGGCATAGATGCCTATTTTTCGGCTTTTGGCCAATTCACAAGTCATCACATGCAGTCATTCAGAAGGGTGTGAGATTACACACATGTTACAAGTGTTGATTGAATTCCCAAATTTTGTACCTACGATCCAAAATATTCCAAATGGTTAACGGTTAGTCTAAATCTTTGGTACCTCAAGATTTAGAAATATCCAATCCACTGTTGTCACTTACCAAAATGACAGCCACCCCTTGCTGTGATCGAATATCCAATTCACTGCCCTCAATTGCGAGACTGAGCCCCTAAAGGAAAACATAAGTTAATAACGCTGTTCCAGGACAACAAAGGAACGGCCTTTCGACCCAAATAAACCTAAAATAAAGAACAACCATCTCCTCCCCCTATTCGACCATCACCTTACCTACCAACCAGCTTCTGAAACCTAAGGCTAAGAGAATGATAAGTGGTAGAAGAGGATGACTTGATTCGACCCTTCCCAAAAGAGAAAAAAAGGAGTTTAAGTTACAATGAGTGGTTAAGTTCGGCTTAGCCAAGCCAAGAGAATAAAGAGCAAAAAGAAATCATGAAAGAAAGAGAAAGGGCCATTACCTTAATATCAAGGATGAGCTGAATGGAATGATAAAATTTGGCACTAGCAGCAAGACAAAAGAACTTTACGTTCGGCTATTGGCAAAAGAAGAGAGATGCCAATTTGAAAGATGAAAAGAGAAAACTCAGCTGATGAAGAAAAGAGTAGAAGGAACATTAAAGAAGGAAAAGGGAGTTTCGGCTATGGTGTTGATGGTGTAGAAGAAAAATACAAATAGGGGAAAGATGGGAGGTGAGTTTCGGCCAATACTAAGAAAATGTTTTGAAGAAGATGAGAGAAAGAAGAATAGAGTATAGCAAGCCTGGGGTTTTGGCAAGGAAAAATTGAAGCAATGTGATCCGAAATGCTGTCACCAAAAATGTCAAAAAGATCAAAAACTCACAAGAGAACCCTTAAGAAAAATAAACACACTCACAAAAGGTTTTGCTTGCTTTCTTTGCTACCTACCAAATGCCGAATTTGCTACCTTACCCCAACCTCTAGTCGCAATTCTCACCCCCCACACACTCCACATTTGGCCAACCACCCCCTCTCACCTCAATCCCACGATTCACTCCTTGATTTGCTCCACCATTCACTCTCCATCACCCATTCAAATAGTTTGACCAAGTCTCCCCATCCACCATGTAGAGTTCTACTCCAACTCCACCTCTTCTCCCTCCTTAGCATAAAATAAAAGCCACCAAATGATACCTGTGGGACTCGAACTCTCCCCCTCCATGCTTCCCTTGTGACGCCACAACCTCCTTGCCATATGCCCACTTGTGTTAACAATATACAACCAATTAAACTTAAGTCCTGCCTCCACTAGCTCACCCCATTAAAGTGCTCAAAACCAAACCTTCACCAGGGCTTGGGCTCAAACCTGAGCCTCCCCAGGACCTCTAAACACTCTTAAACAACACACAGAACCAACATAACATGCATTTACACAAATATTACAGACCCCTAAATTTAAGGATGTTACAGTGAGTGGCAGTCAGAAGGGAACTAAAGACACAGCTGTTAGATCTGAGGCTCGCGCACCTGCTAGAGCTTATGCTATTCGCGCTCGCGAAGAGTCTTCGTCTCCAGATGTTATTACCGGTTTTTCACTCTTTATGATACTAGTTTTGTTGCATTGATTGATCCTGGATCAACTCATTCTTATGTATGTGGGACTTTAGTATCCAGTAAGACTTTGCCGGAAGAGTCTACTGAGTTTGTGATTAAAGTATCGAATCTCTAAGGCCGGTGTGTTTTGGTTGATAAAATATGTAAGAATTGTCCGTTGATGATTCGAGATTCATGTTTTCTAGCTGACTTGATGTTGTTGCCATTCGATGAGTTTGATATAATTTTGGGTATGGACTGGCTAACATTACATGATGCAGTTGTGAATTGTAAATGGAAGACTAGTGATTTGCGATGCCAGAATGATGAGATTATTCGAATTGAGTCTAATGATCTGAATGATTTACCGGCAGTGATATCTTCGATATTAGCTTAGAAATATGAGAAAAAGGGTTGTGAAGCTTACTTTTCCTATGTGCTCGATTCAAAGTGATTGAAAAGAAGATTGAATCAGTACCAATTGTGTGTGAGCGTCCAAATGTGTTTCCTAAAGAATTATCGGGTTTGCCGCCGATCCGAAAGGTAGAGTTTGGTATTGAGTTAGTGCCGAGGACGACTCTGATATTGATAGCTCCATACAAAATGGCACCAACTGAATGAAAAGAATTGAAAGCTCAGTTACAAGAATTGACAGATAGAGGTTTCGCATGACCGAGTTTTTCTCCTTGTGGTGCACCAGTTTTTTTTGTGAAAAAAAAAACAGAACTATGAGAATGTGCATCGACTATCAACAACTCAATAAAGTGACCATAAAGAATAAATATCCTCTGCCACGTATAGATGATTTGTTCGATTAGTTGAAAGGGACTACAGTGTTTTAAAGATTGATTTGAGATCAGGCTACTATCAACTGCGAGTGAAAGATTCCGATGTACCGAAAATTACTTTCCGAACGAGGTACAGACATTATGATTTTTTGGTTATGCCTTTCAGCCTAACAAATGCACATGTTGCTTTTATGGATCTAATGAATCAGATCTTCAGACCATATTTGGATCGATTTGTGGTTGTGTATATAGATGACATTTTGATCTATTCCCGTGATGAATCCGAGCATGCTGAACATCTGAAAGTAGTGCTATAGACTTCGCGTGATAAGTAGTTGTATGCGAAGTTCAGTAAATGTGAGATTTGGTTACGAGAGTCAGTTTTCTGGGACATGTTGTATCAGCATTAGGTATACGGGTTGATCCGAGCAAGATTTCGACTATACTAGATTGGAAGCCTCCAAGAAATGTAACCGAAGTTTGAAGCTTTTTAGAACTCGTCGGTTATTACAGACGATTCGTAAAAGGTTTCTCTATGATTGCAACCCCGATGACGAGACTACTTTAGAACGATGTTAAGTTCGAGTGGTCAGAAAAGTGCCAGAAAAGTTTTGATCAGTTGAAAGCTTTGTTGACCGAAGCTCCAGTGCTAGTTCAGCCAAAGTCGGGTAAAGAATTTGTCATTTATAGTGATGCATCTTTGAATGGTCTGGGCTGTGTTTTAATGTAGGAAGGAAAAGTTATAGCTTAGGCCTCGAGACAGTTAAAGCCGCATGAAAAGAACTATCCAACACACGATCTAGAATTGATAGCTATTGTGTTTACGTTCAAGATTTGACACCGCTATCTATTCGGTGAGAAATGTCACGTCTATTCTGATCATAAAAGCTTAAAATAATTGATGACTCTAAAAGATCTAAATTTGCGATAGCGAAGATGGTTAGAGTTGTTAAAAGATTACGAGTTGATTATTGACTATCATCTAGGAACGGCCAATGTTGTTGCTGATGCTTTAAGCCAAAAATCTTTGTTTGCTCTTCGTGCGATGAATACTCTGTTGGCTCTATCTGATGATTGCTTGATTGTAGTTGAGTTGAAAGCGAGACCATTATTTATACAGCAAATTTGCGAAGCTCAGAAAGTTGATAATGAATTGTTAGCAAAACGGGCTCAATGTGATTCGAACCCTGATTCTAAATTTCAGATTAATGCTGATGATTGTTTAAGATTCATAGGCCGAATATGTGTTCTGAGAAACTCAGAGTTGCTTCAAATGATTTTGAAGGAAGCTCATAATAGTCGGTTATCTGTACATCCTGGAAGTATGAAAATGTATAACGATCGGAAATAGCTTTACTGGTGGCCTAGTATGAAGCGTGATATCTTAGAATTTGTTTTGAAATGTTTAATTTGACAGCAAGTCCAAGCTGAGCATCAGGTATTGTCTGGGTTACTTCAGTCGATTATGATTCCCGAATGGAAATGGGAACAGAATCACGATGGATTTTGTTACGGATTTGCCTCTGACACTGAGCAAGAAAGATGCGGTCTTAGTAGTTATTGATAGACTGACTAAATCGGCTCATTTCATTCCGGTACGCATTGATTATTCACTTGGTAAGCTTGCTGAGTTGTACATTTCTCAAGTTGCGAAATTGCACGGAGTACCTATTTCTATTGTTTCGTATAGAGATTTGAGATTCACATTGCGGTTTTGGAAAAAAACTGCAAGATGCAATAGGTACAAAGCTACACTTCAGTACTGCTTTTCACCCATAGACGGACGGTCAATCCGAGCAAATTATTCAGATACTCGAGGATATGTTGAGATGTTGCATTCTTGAATTTAAAGGTACGTAGGAACGATACTTGCCATTTATTGAATTTGCGTATAATAATAGCTTTTAATCGAGTTTAAAAATGGCACCTTACAAAGCTTTGTACAGTTGTAAATGTCGAACACCTTTGTATTGGACTGAGCTCAGTGAGAATAAGATACATGGGGTTGATTTGATCAAAGAGATTGAGCAAAAAGTAAAAGTGATTCGTGAAAGTCTGAAAGTAGCGTCAGATAGTCAGAACTCATACGCAGACTTGAAACAAAAAAGATATTGAGTTTCAGATCGGGGCTAAAGTGTTTTTGAAAGCATCTCCGTGGAAGAAAATACTTCGATTCGGTCGTAAAGGAAAATTAAGTCCAAGATTCATTGGGCCGTATGAGATTATTGAGCGTATCAGGCCGGTTGCTTATAGATTTTTATTGCCACCTGAGTTAGAAAAGATTCATAACGTATTTCACGTATCGATGCTTCGACGATACCGATCTGATCCCTCTGATAAACCGTAAAAGTAACATATTTTAATTCCACATTTAGTATGCTTTTGGATGATTTAAGCCTCGATTTATGTGAAAAGGTGGTCTTAATCCTTTCTTTTCATGTCTTATACCCAGAAAAGCACTCGAGGATGAAAAGAACATAAAACGGGCCTAAAACGGAGTAAATAGGCCATGTCACGAAATCCACACGGCCTGGACTTAAGCCCACATGGCCGTGCTGCATTGATCATGTAGAACACGGCCTTACCCCCGATTCGCACGGCCATGCCTCATTAAAGAAGTCCAAACACAGCTTGAAGACTAGTCACACGGGCGTGTGACATGGCCGTGTCCCTGTCATGGCAAAGAGCAATTTCATTCGGATTTGGATACTTTGGGGCAAAGAAACACATTCCAAGAGCCTATATAAACCCCCTAAGTGTTACCTGAAAGGAGGCGGTTAGCTAGGCCAAGGAGCCAAGCCGAAAAGGTCAGAGTTGTAGGAATCACTCGAAGATAGCCAGTTGATTCATCTCAAGAAGCCGGAATTCTACTCAAGACGACGGATCTCTCCTTCAATTCCTTCAGGGAGTTTTAGAGATTTCTTATGTTTTGTTTTATCTTTTCTTCGGAGATGTTTTCTTTATTTGTTATGAACTAAAGCCTTCAGATACCTGAAGGGGATGAAAGCTAGATGAATCTTGTTATTATTTTCTGAACTATAAGATAAATACTTGATTTGTTTTTAATTATGTGTGCTTAATTCTTGTGTTAATGTTTCTGGGATATTAATTCAAGTCAGATGTTCTTAGGTGGAGGAGCAAAAGTCCCTGCTTAAGAATAGATCAAGCATAATTAAAGAGGAGTCGTTCGCACGCCTAGAGATAGGGTGACGAGATTTTGCCGGATTAGGGTGAAACCTAATATGGGAATCCATAGATCGAGTTACTACTATTCTAGGGGGTTATTAATGAGAAAGAGATTTCAATTAATTAACCTAGGGTTAGACGTTATTCGCCTTGAGAGAGGGTTTAATATAAATTAGGGAATCCTACGAATCAAGTCAAGTGAATAAATCGTATGGTTTAGGGTTAAATAACAAGTGAAGTCTAGGTGGATTCTTCCTGAGGGTATCGTCTTAAATCAACTGAGTCTTCCTTCAAGTTATTTCCCAATTCATTCTTTTTGTCTCTGCGTCTTTAGCTTAGTAGTAGATTTAAACAACTTCACTTATTTTAGGCTAGATAATAAAAAGAAGGTGTGTATTAGTACTTTTAGTTCCTTTGGGTTTGACAATCCGGTCTTGCCTAAGCTATACTACTGTTCGATAGGTACACTTGCCTTTAATCGTTGTTAGAGTTAGTTTGCAGGTTCGATCATTCTCTTTATAAATTTTAAGACTCTGATTTCAGCGATCACCCTCGCATGTGATTTCTCTATCTGAGATTGAAATTAAACCTGATATGATATACGAAGAAGAACCAATCTAGATTTTAGATCGCGAGGTTAAAGAATTGAGAAATAAGAAAATTTATTTAGTGAAAGTCTTATGGCAACAACACAGGGTTGAAGAAGCTACGTGGGAGCCCCAGGATGCTATGAGAGAGAAATACCCAAACCTATTCGCCAGTAAGATTTTCGGGGACGAAAATCCCTAAGGGGGGAGAG
Organism: Gossypium australe; assembly: GCA_005393395.2. NCBI lineage: Eukaryota > Viridiplantae > Streptophyta > Magnoliopsida > Malvales > Malvaceae > Gossypium > Gossypium australe. The sequence goes on along the minus strand of CM016614.1, from coordinate 74,265,848 downwards.
TTGTAACAACCCGATTTAGACCCTAGTCAGAATAGTGGTTTTGGGACCATAAATCCGAGTCAGAAAAAATATTTTAATATTATTTTTTTTTGTTTACAGCATGATATGTGATATTTGTGAAAATTTCGTGTGAAAATTTTATCGTTTGTTTGCTTGATTTTATAAAAGGACTTAATCGCATACAATGTAAAAGTGGCTAGCTAATTGTTAAAGTGCTACATTGTTATGGCTTTTATAATGTGGGGTTCTTATGATGTAATTTAACCATTAGAGATATGCATGGTCAAATATGGACAACCATTAAATAATTTTCTAATTAAATACTTAAGGTTAAAATAGTAAAAAGTAAAATAACATGTAATTAAATAAAGTAAACATGAAATGGCCATGCATTTTAGTTCATCTTTGGTCGAAACTTCAAAAGAAAAAGAAAGAAAAAGAATAAACTAAGTTCAGCCTTGTCCAAGCCTGATTAAGGTATGTATTTAGCTTGGTTTTTGATAATTTTTACGTTTTTGAAATCGTTGCTTCGAATACTAGCTAGCCCATGCTTGAATTTTTGAATTGGTTGTGGAGTTTGTGATTTGCCATTGTTGATAGCTTGAGATTTTTGTTGTTTGATGATGAAAAATAAATCATTGTTGATAGATTATTATGTTTAATTAAGTGATTTTTGGTAAAAATGTGTATTAAGGATTAAATTGTGAAAATTATAAATTGAGGGGTCAAAATGTGAAATAAATAAAAGAAATGATCTGCTAGGGACTAGGGAGAATTTGGCCTAACATGGGTTTAGTGAAATTTTGTGTATTTTGTGTTATTTTGAAATATGGAATAAATTGAGAAAATGTGAAATGTTAGGGGCTAAAGTGTAAAATGCCCAAATTATGTATTTTTGGATGAATTTGAGTGAATATGTTATTAAACAAGTCAATTTGAATTAATTTAGATCAAGAGAGAAAGAAATCGGATTTGGATCAGAGGAAGTCGAAAGTTGTCGAATAGCCATTCTGGTCCGTTTGTCTTCGTACGAGGTAAGTTCATAAGTAAATAAATGTTATTAAATTTTGAATGTATATGTTTTAAATGTTGTCGAATTGCTATGTATATATATTTGACATATTGCCGAATTGTTATAAGCATGGTGTGACCTGTATCGAGCTCGAATCGATCGAATTCCGAAGTCTGAAAGCCCCGTACGAACCATATGTCATTACATAGGATTTCGATATGAGATTTCGTGTAAGACCACGTCTGGGATAATGGCATCGATATTTGATTACATGTAAGACCACATCTGGGACGTTGGCATTGTACGAGCTTTATGAGCTATCCGAGTATCCTTCTTAATTCCGAACGGTTCAACGAGCAATGACATTGTAAAACCGAATGTAAGTTCAAGTTAAATGATGCAAGTACATTTTAAGTTTATATGAAATTTGAAGATAAAGGTAAATGTTGTTGCATAAAATGATCATGTGAATTATTTGCGAATTATAACTTTATTTATATGTGTATGAGATTGGAGGCATTCGGCCTAATATAATTAAATTGTGCATGTTCTTTTGATGATTTATTTGGTTTTGACTTACTAAGCTTCCCAAGCTTACTTTCTATGTTTAATCAATGTTTTATAGATTTTGGAAGCTAGCTACGAGCTCGGGGATCATCTTGGAACATGGTCACACTATCGACTATCACTCGGTACTTTTGAAGTTTGAAAGTATGATCATATGGCATGTATAGGCTGGTTTTTATATGTTTGGTTTTGAAATTTGTATATAGATAGCCATGCGAAAATGGCTTGATTATAATGTTAAAGCTTGTGTGTATGTGGCTATGACTTAAACTTATTTTGGAAGTATGTTTCTTGGTATATATGTTTGTGATGTTTGGTTATATGATTCGGCAATGAGAAATGGTAAGTATGATGTATAATCGGCTTAATAGTTAGCTCATTTAGGAAATAGGAAATGTGGAATAATTTGGGTGATGGATGATTGTATAATTTGGCTTGGTAATGAGGTAAAATGATGGATATGTATTTGATTGTATATTGGCTATATAGGTTCGGTTGCTAAATTGTAAGTAATGAATATGTTTTAGGATTGTTTTGGTTGATTGTTTTGGTACGGATCCAAATGGTAAATGATGGTTATGATTTAGGTATGTTTTGGTTAGTTTTAATGGATAGTTAAAAGTGTCAAGTTTATGCTAATATTAATATAGGTATGCATACATGTGTGGTTGTAAATTTGGTTACGATATTTGGTTCATTTTGATAAGCATATGATTTTGATAATGGTGTGACCGAATCAATGATTAGTTAATAGGATGAAATATGAAGTTTAGGTATACTAATATATATATATATGCGAATTAGGTGTACATTGGAATGTTATTTGTGTTCAAATGTTAAATGTGGCTTTTGTTTTTAGGGTTAAATGTGCACTCTATATATGCATAAATAGTATGTTTGGCCATGTTGTAATGTTACTAAAGTCGCATATTTGATTGCATAATATTTAATGTAATATGGTTGGAATGGTTTTATTATATGCTTGTGCAGAAGTTATAAAATGTTATGTTTGATATTCAACTAATGAAATAGATATATTGACATATATTTGATGTATGAAATGTAATGATATATTCTGGGACATGTTTTAAGTATACAAATGCCATTAATATTATAGTCATGTGGTTCGGACATTTATATGTATTGAGTACATATAACATGGCTTTGTTGCACATTCTTAATTCGAATATGTGGTTATATAGATGATATTAATATGTTTGAAATTTGAAGCATAGTTTGTATATGTATTATAAGTAATAAAGCATGATCAATTTTATCTGGTTATGTGTTCCATATGTGCAAATTTAACTAATATGATTTAGTGGATGATTGTTATTGGATTTAGAAGTTATATTGTATAGAAGTTGATATAACCTTGTGTATGAAAAATGATAAATGACTATGTGGAACTGTGTTTTGTCCGGTAATGCCTCGTAACCCTATTCCGACGATGGATAAGGGTTAGGGGTGTTACACAGCATGTGTTGCGGATTCTCGTCAACTTGTGTAAGTAGCACCGTGTAGCTACATCATGGCCGTCAACTTGTGTGAGTAGACCCATTGATAGCTCAAAAGTGAGCATTATTGAGATATGATATTGAGATAGCTTCGGCTATGTATTGGCACTACAGTGCATGATTTTATTGAGATAGCTTCGGCTATATATATTGGCACTTAGGGTGCGAGATTCCCGAGTATCCTGTATTATTCCAAATGGTTCAATAGGTATATAAAGGATTTGAAATGGTGAGAAATAGATATATATCAATACAGGTATGTACAGAAACTGAATATGAATTGAACATATGAAAGAATTAAGTTCCTGGTTAAATAGATGATTGAATATATGTTAACATTGTGGTTATATATATTTTGTAGTATGTTATATGCATATTTTGAATGGTAAGTAAATGCTGAGTTTTGCTTATTATTTTCATATGAGCTTACTAAGCATTATAACTTACATTGTTTATTTTTCCGTGTTTTATAGTGAAATCAAAGCTAGCTCGGATTCGGGGATCTTCGAAGATTTCATCACACTATCCAACTATCACTTTGGTACTTTTGAACTTAATGTATTTTGGGTATATGGCGTGTATAGGATTATGGTCATTTTGGTTATGGATTGATAATGAATTTAGCCATTCGAATTGGCTTATAAATGCCTAAAGATTGGTTTTGTATATAGCCATAGAGTTGGCTTATTTTGATATAGTTGATAATGTATATATTGTCTTGGTAAATAGCCTATTTTTGTCCACAGTACAGACACATTGGAGTGTGTATTAGCCGTGTGTGATGCATGGTTAGATTACACGGGCGTATGTTCCTTGGTGTTGAATTAAAAATCAAGTCAGTATGCTCGACACGGCTTAACAGACGGGCGTGTGACTTTGCCATGTGGCATAAGTCATTATACCCTATAGGTTTGGCACGGCCTGGCACACTTGCGTGTGTGGCCATTTTTAAGGCACACAGAATAGACACACGGGCGTGTTTGTTGGCCATGTCACCCAAGTCAGAGAGTTACACGGGGTCGGACACGGGCTGGGACACGGTCATGTGATCCCTTTCGAATGTCCACATGGCCTGTGACACGAACGTGTCTTCGGCCGTGTGAGACACACGGTTGAGCCACACGGGCGTGTGTACCCTATAAGTTGGAAAATTTTCTAAGTGTTTCAAAAATTTCTAAAGTTATCGGTTTAGTCCTGAACCACTCCTAAAGCATGTTTAAGGCCTCGTAGGCTCATTATAGGGACAATGTGAATGTTATTACATGTTGATTATATGAATTTGAGAATTTTATGTGAAATGAATGTTAAATTGTTTTATAAGTCCGGTAATGCTCTACAGCATTTAATACGGTTGAGGGTGTTACATTTAGTGGTATTAGAGCTATGATTTAGTCGATTCTCGAACTAACATAGCGTATGTGAGAGTCTAGCTATACATGCCATATATAACCTGTGATAGTGTGATATCTCCTGACAGTTTTAAATCGTGTTTTCATATAGTAAATGGATCCCAATCGAGCTGTAGCTGATGATGTAACAGACCGAATTTGACCCTAATCGGAACGGTGGTTTCGGGACCACGAATCCGAGTCCGAGAAATATTTTAATATTATATTTTGAGTCTATTATATGTGAATTGATGTGTGTGAAAGTTTCGTATGAAAATTTTATCGTTTAAGTGCTTAATTTGATTAAAAGGACTTAATCGCGTAGTTTTTAAAAGTTTCAAACTATAGTGTAAAGTGCCTATTTGGTGATGGCTTTTTAAAGTGGAGCATTAAAAGGGTAAATAACCCATTTTTTGAGTTAGTGGGTGGCTTATGTCATGAATAACCTTAGGATATATGTTAGTTTTATTTTTTGTTAAAGGTTAAATTAGTAACTTAATAATTACTTTATAATAATGTTAAAATAACACAAACAAAAAGCATTATCTTTCTCATTCTCTCATGGCCGAATATTGAGAAAGAAAAGGGGGGTTCATGTTCTTTGATTTTCGGCACTTTGAAGCTAGAATTGAAGGTGAGTTTTTAGTTAGTTTTTGATAAATTTTACGTTTTTGAGATCGTTGCTTCGAACTGTACTTGACCCATGTTAGAATTTTTGAAAATGAGCATGTATGAGGTTCGGCCATTGCTATATTCTTGTGATTCTTGGTGTTTTATGATTTTATATAAATGATATGTTAAGGATTAGTATATTTTACATTGGAAATTTTGGTAAATTTAAGTATTTTGGGCTATTTTGTAAAAATGAATTTTTAGAGGGGCTTAATTGTAAAATGAATGAAAGAAATGGACTTGTAAAGTCCCTATACATATTCGGCCCTTAAGGAGTATGGGGGAATTTGGTGTATTTTGAGTTTTAAGCAAATAGGACTAAATTGCAAAGTTTTGAAATAGTGGGGGTAAAATCGTAATTTGCCCATTTATGTGTTCCGGGACTAAATTGAATTGAAATGTACTTGATTGAGCTGAATTTAATGTGTTCTAGATCAAGAGCAAAGGAAAACGGAATTAGATCGGGGAAAGGCGAAGGTTCTCGAATAGCCGATTCGCACGGACTATCGACAACCGAGGTAAGTCCTTAAGCTGAAAAGGTTAAAGAATTATTTATGAACCTATTAAATGATAATGTTTGATAAATTTTAGTATATAATCATCTCTTAGCCGAATGTATATATATGTATTAGATTGATTTCATAAGTTGATAATGTGATATGAATAAGTGTATCAATGCGAATTGTGGGATTGTACAATGAAGTAATGATTTTATTTGTTTGATGCGAATAAGTTTAGTTAAATTGGATATGTAATATAGAGATGAAATGTGTGTGTAATGATTGATCACATTGATTTATTTCGGGCTTTAAGCCTAGCAGGCCTAGTGCCGGTGATTTATTTCGGGCTTTAAGCCTAGCAGGCCTAGTGCCGGTGATTTATTTCAGGCTCTGAGGCTAGCAGGCCTTGTGCCGGTGTTACTTATCGGGCTTTGACGCCTAGCAAGCTTGATGCCGGTAATGTGTTTTACAAAGGAGAAATCGAATTCGTGTTCAAGGTAAATCATAGCTAACGTGTCTAGTTAACGGCTCAGGTAAGCTTGTAAGGTATGCTATGCTTAATATTACTTGAGTCGAGTTAATACTATGAGAAAAGTGTTATGTACGTTTGAGGTTAAGATTAATGTGAAATATTATTATACGATTGAATTTGAGTTTGAATGTACTACTATGGAGATTTGATTTCCAAATTGAAATACTATGAGTAAAAGAAATTTGAGTACGATGATATGGTTGATATGAATGCTGTAATTGTACGAGTTGGAATATGTGAATATTGTAATATGCTTACTTTGTGCTTCGAGGATATACAGGTTTATGGAAATGAAGTACAACTACTTAGGTTAATGAACTATTAGTATTCGGCTTTGTATAAATCATTATGAGTTAAATGTTTAAGTGTTTTAATGTATTATTATTTTGACTTTAGGACTTACTAAGCTAGTAAGCTTAATTGTGTGAAATGTTCTTCTCTGTTTTATAGTTTAGGTTCAAGCTACAAGCTCATCTGGATCGTCAAGAAAGTCGTCCACACTATCAATCTATTTTGGTACTCTTTTATTTTGAATTTCGGATGAAGGCATGTATAGGAAGGACTTTGACGTTATTTTGATGAAAACTTGTTGTTCATGTATATAATGGCCATGCGAATATGGCTAAACTTTGGTTAAGTATGTTTCTATGCTATTTTTATAATCGTAGGGTTATATAGTTAATGGTTGACCATATCCAATCAAAGTTTAAATCAAATATGGTAAGAAAATATATGCTTTTGAAATGGACATTGATTTGGGCATTGTGGTACGAATAATCATAGGTATACTCGATTTATATTGAACCTTAGTTATGCTTAGTTCATAGGTTAATGATATTTGGATGTCATGTGAGTGTTCGAGGTACAAGTAATAATTTTATAACTATTACAATACATGGATATTATGATTTGTATGTGGTTATATTCGGATTTTAATCTAGGTGCATATCGTGTATATATATATATATATATATAGATTAGTCTTGACATATAAGCATGATGTGTTTAGTTGTGAAATATCTATTATAAAATATGCATGTTTTGTTTAAATGTAAATTGTAAAGATAACTTTCATATGTTATGTATTCGGCAATACATGGTATAAAGTAAAAATTATAATTGGTTTTGGATTTCACTCGTGCATGGCTAATAAACATCATACGCTTGGTTCGAATACGTCATTATAATGATAAGCACATGATTTATGTATATTGATCTGATAAAGTGATTTATAATTAAAATGAATTTGATTGAATTGTGGAACATGATTTGTAATTATAATTATATGCATTTGTGGATAAGTTTTAGGTGACTATGTGAATGTATGAAAGATGTATTTCTTTGAAAATGCCTCGTAACCCTAATTCGGCGACGAATATGGGTTAGGGGTGTTACAATTTATTGGTATCAGAGCTTACGGTTTAGTCGATTCTAGGACTACCGTAGCGTGTGAGGGTCTAGCTATACATGCCTTTATTGTATATTTGATAGTGTGGTGATTTCTGATGTTCTGAATTGTGTTTTATATAGTAAATGGATACTGATCCTGAAAGAGCTGTAGCGGATGATGTAGAGAGTGTAGCACCTGACCGTGCACACGGATCAGTGCCGGTAGACTCTCGACCAGTTTTGGGTAGCCACGAGGGGGAGGCTAAACAAGCCTTCTACCAGATGATGAATGAGTGGTTTACCCAGTTTATCCAGACTAACTCGGCTGTACACCAACCTCCACCCCCGAATAATCCAACTCCAATTCCTTCAGCACCCCCGATGATAGATCCAATGAGATCTAGTAGGCCTCCAGTTGATAAAATCTGGAAATTTGGGGCCGAAGAATTCAGGGCCAATGATGATGATGATGCAGAGCGAGCCGAAATGTGGCTTGATAACACTATTCGGGTACTTGATGAGCTATCTTGTACCCCAGACGAATGCTTGAAGTGTGCTATATCGTTACTTCGGGACACTGCATATCACTGGTGGAAGACACTAGTATCAGTAGTTCCAAAGGAAAAAGTGACATGGGATTTCTTCCAAAATGAATTCCGCAAGAAATAGATCAGCCAGAGATTCATCGACCAGAAACGTAAAGAATTTCTTGAACTGAAACAGGGGCGAATGACCGTAACAGAATATGAACAGAAATTTGTCAGGCTCAGCAGATATGCTAGAGAGTGTGTTTCCACTGAAGCTATTATGTGCAAAAGGTTCGAAGATGGGTTGAATGAAGATTTAAAGTTGCTTGTTGGCATTCTTGAAATCAAAGAGTTTGTGACATTAGTCGAGCGAGCTTGCAAAGCTGGAGAGCTCGGGAAGGAAAAAAGAAAGGCTAAGACAGAAGCTAGAGACACTCGAAAGAGATCGTCGGGTAAGAATTTCCATTCCACATCTAAAAGGTCCAGAGATGATTTCAGTCGACATAAAGCTACTTCAGATGTACCCAGACGTGATCGACCTCCAGTGGGCTCCCGAGCTACCTCGATGGCCAGTGTTAGAAACGTTCCACAGAATCGAGTTGAATGCAAGCACTGTGGGAAATGGCATTCCGGGAGTTGTACGTTCCATGATCGGTCTTGTTTTAAATGTGGATCGTTAGATCATTTTATTAGAGAATGTCCAATGTTAGCTGAGCAGAATACAGTTCCGAACATTAAGTCGAGCAACACGTCAGTGCGAGGTAGGCCACCCAGACATTCAAGCAATGTAGGTGGTAGTCAGAAAGGAACGAAGAACTCTGCAGTTCGATCTGAGGCTAGAGCTCCAGCTAGAGCTTATGCTACGCGAGCTCGAGAGGATGCTTCCTCGCCCGATATTATTACTGGTATTTTCACCCTTTATGATACTACTGTGATTGCATTAATTGATCCTGGTTCGACTCATTCTTATGTGTGTGAAACTTTAGTATGCGGTATGACTCTGCCAGTTGAGTCTACTGAGTTTGTGATTCGTGTGTCCAACCCTTTGGGTAGATGTGTACTTGTTAATAAAGTGTGTAGAGGTTGCCCGTTGATGATTCGGGATTCTTGCTTCCCAGCTGATTTAATGTTGTTGCCTTTCAATGAGTTCGATATAATTTTGGGAATGGACTGGTTAACTTCACATGATGCAGTGGTGAATTGCAAAAGAAAACTTATTGATTTGAGATGCCAGAATGGAGAAATCATCAGAATTGAATCCAGTGACTTAAGTGGGTTTCCTACAGTAATATCTTCAATGTTAGCTCAGAAGTATGTGAGAAAAGGGTGTGAAGCTTATTTGGCCTATGTACTGGATAATAAATTGTCTGAGAAACAGATTGAATCTGTACCAGTTGTCTGTGAATACTCAGATGTGTTTCCAGAAGAACTACTGGGTTTACCACCAGTACGAGAGATTGAGTTCGGCATTGAATTAGTACCGGGAACTACTCCAATTTCGATAGCTCCGTATCGGATGGCACCTACTGAGTTAAAAGAGTTGAAAGCACAGTTGCAAGAATTAACAGATAGGGGCTTTGCGCGACCGAGCTTTTCTCCTTGGGGAGCACCAGTTCTTTTTGTGAAAAAGAAAGATGGAACGATGCGAATGTGTATTGATTATCGGCAATTGAATAAGGTAACCATAAAGAATAAGTACCCGTTTCCTCGGATTGATGACTTGTTTGATCAGTTAAAAGGGGCTTCAGTATTCTCGAAGATAGATTTGAGATCAAGCTATTATCAGTTGCGAGTCAGAGATACAGATGTGCCAAAGACTGCATTTCGGATGAGGTACGGGCACTTTGAGTTTCTGGTTATGCCTTTTGGACTCACTAATGCACCTGCTGTTTTTATGGATCTAATGAATCGGGTCTTCAGACAGTTTTTGGATCGGTTTGTAGCTGTGTTTATTGATGATATACTAATCTACTCCAAAAATGAAACCGAACATGCCGATCATTTGAGATTGGTGCTGCAAACTTTGAGAGATCAATAGTTGTATGCGAAGTTTAGCAAGTGTGAGTTCTGGATGAAAGAAGTCAGCTTCTTGGGACATGTTGTTTCAGCATCAGGTATTCGAGTCGATCCGAACAAAATTTCGGCTATACTTGATTGGAAGCCACCGAAGAATGTTTTCGAGATTCGAAGTTTTCTGGGACTTGCGGGCTATTATAGACGGTTTGTGAAAGGTTTTTCTGTAATAGCTACACCTTTGACAAGGCTACTACAGAAAGACGTCAAGTCTGAGTGTTCAGAGAAGTGTCAGAAAAGTTTCGAGCAGTTGAAAGCCCTTTTGACCGAAGCTCCAGTATTAGCTCAGCCTGAATCGGGTAAAGAATTTGTTGTGTATTCTGATGCTTCCTTAAGTGGTTTGGGCTGTGTATTGATGCAGGAAGGCAGAGTAGTAGCCTACGCATCAAGACAATTGAAGCCGCATGAAAGAAATTACCCGACGCATGATTTGGAGCTTGCAGCCATTGTATTCACACTGAAGATTTGGCGTCATTACTTGTTCGGTGAGAAATGCCATGTTTACTCGGATCACAAAAGTTTGAAGTATTTAATGACTCAAAAAGACTTGAATTTAAGACAACGCAGGTGGCTGGAATTGTTGAAAGATTATGAATTGGTGATTGACTATCACCCGGGAAAAGCTAACGTTGTTGCGGATGCGTTAAGTCGGAAATCATTGTTTGCTCTTCGTGCAATGAACACACAGATGGCTATGTCTAGTGATGGTTCAATCATAGCCAAGTTACAAGCAAGACCGATGTTTGCCCAGCAGATTTGTGATGCACAAAAAGTTGACAAAGATTTGATTGCTAGGCGAATTCAGTGTGAAAAAGATGCAGAGTCAGATTTTCAAATTGATACCAATGACTGTTTGAATTTTAAAAGCCGAATGTGTGTTCCAAAGAACTCAGATTTGATTCAAATGATTCTGAGTGAGGCTCATAGTAGTCGACTATCGATACATCCGAGTAGCACGAAAATGTATAATGATTTGAGACAGTTCTATTGGTGGCCTGGCATGAAACGGGATATATCTGAATTTGTTTCTAAATGCTTAGTTTGTCAGCAAGTAAAAGCTGAGCACCAAATGCCATCCAGACTACTTCAACCAATCATGATTCCTGAATGGAAATGGGATAGAATTTCAATGGATTTTGTATCTGGTCTTCTTATGTCACCGGGTAAAAAGGATGCCGTTTGGGTTATAGTTGATAGACTGACTAAATCAGCTCATTTTGTGCCAGTACGTACAGATTATTCACTTGATAAACTTGCTGAATTGTATGTATCACAGATTGTGAGATTGCATGGTGTACCGAGTTCAATTGTTTCAGACAGAGACCCGAGATTCACATCACGGTTTTGGAAGAAGTTGCAAGATGCTTTAGGTACTAAACTTCATTTTAGTACAGCCTTCCATCCGCAGACAGACGGTCAGTCTGAGCGAACTATTCAGATACTTGAGGACATGTTGAGATGTTGCGTTCTCGAGTTTGAAGGTACGTGGGAACGATACCTACCTTTGATTGAATTTGCATATAATAATAGCTTTCAATCAAGTATCAAAATGGCGCCTTATGAAGCCAGGTATGGGCGTAAATGTCGAACACCGTTGTACTGGACTGAGCTCAGCGAAAATAAGATACACGGGGTTGATCTGATTAAAGAGACTGAACAGAAAGTGGCCATAATCAAAGATAATTTGAAAGCTGCATCAGATCGACAAAAGTCTTATGCTGATTTGAAACGTAAAGACATTGAATTTCAGGTAGGAGATCGTGTATTCTTGAAAGTTTCCCCGTGGAAGAAAGTACTTCGATTTGGTCGGAAAGGCAAGTTGAGTCCGAGATTTATCGGACCGTATGAAATCATTGAACGTATTGGGCCTGTTGCTTATAGATTAAAATTGCCCTCTGAGTTAGAAAAGATACATGACGTATTTCACGTTTCGATGCTTCGTAAGTACAGATCAGATCCGTCTCATGTGATCTCACCGTCAGAGGTTGAACTCCAATCTGATTTGACATATGATGAAGAACCAATCCGTATCTTAGCTCGGGAAATAAAATAGTTGAGAAATAAAAGAATTCCGTTAGTAAAAGTTCTATGGAATCGTCATGGACTTGAAGAGGCTACGTGGGAGCCTGAGGATTCAATGAGGCAACAATATCCGACCTTGTTTAACGGTAAGATTTTCGGGGACGAAAATCCTAAGGGGGGAGAGTTGTAACAGACCGAATTTGACCCTAATTGGAACGGTGGTTTCGGGACCACGAGTCCGAGTCCGAGAAATATTTTAATATTATATTTTGAGTCTATTATATGTGAATTGATGTGTGTGAAAGTTTCGTATGAAAATTTTATCGTTTAAGTGCTTAATTTGATTAAAAGGACTTAATCGCGTAGTTTTTAAAAGTTTCAAACTATAGTGTAAAGTTCCTATTTGGTGATGGCTTTTTAAAGTGGAGCATTAAAAGGGTAAATAACCCATTTTTTGAGTTAGTGGGTGGCGTATGTCATGAATAACCTTAGGATATATGTTAGTTTTATTTTTTGTTAAAGGTTAAATTAGTAACTTAATAATTACTTTATAATAATGTTAAAATAACACAAACAAAAAGCATTATCTTTCTCATTCTCTCATGGCCGAATATTGAGAAAGAAAAAGGGGGTTCATGTTCTTTGATTTTCGGCACTTTGAAGCTAGAATTGAAGGTGAGTTTTTAGTTAGTTTTTGATAAATTTTACGTTTTTGAGATCGTTGCTTCGAACTGTACTTGACCCATGTTAGAATTTTTGAAAATGAGCATGTATGAGGTTCGGCCATTGCTATATTCTTGTGATTCTTGGTGTTTTATGATTTTATATAAATGATATGTTAAGGATTAGTATATTTTACATTGGAAATTTTGGTAAATTTAAGTATTTTGGGCTATTTTGTAAAAATGAATTTTTAGAGGGGCTTAATTGTAAAATGAATGAAAGAAATGGACTTGTAAAGTCCCTATACATATTCGGCCCTTAAGGAGTATGGGGGAATTTGGTGTAGTTTGAGTTTTAAGCAAATAGGACTAAATTGCAAAGTTTTGAAATAGTGGGGGTAAAATGGTAATTTGCCCATTTATGTGTTCCGGGACTAAATTGAATTGAAATGTACTTGATTGAGCTGAATTTAATGTGTTCTAGATCAAGAGCAAAGGAAAACGGAATTAGATCGGGGAAAGGCGAAGGTTCTCGAATAGCCGATTCGCACGGACTATCGACAACCGAGGTAAGTCCTTAAGCTGAAAAGGTTAAAGAATTATTTATGAACCTATTAAATGATAATGTTTGATAAATTTTAGTATATAATCATCTCTTAGCCGAATGTATATATATGTATTAGATTGATTTCATAAGTTGATAATGTGATATGAATAAGTGTATCAATGCGAATTGTGGGATTGTACAATGAAGTAATGATTTTATTTGTTTGATGCGAATAAGTTTAGTTAAATTGGATATGTAATATAGAGATGAAATGTGTGTGTAATGATTGATCACATTGATTTATTTCGGGCTTTAAGCCTAGCAGGCCTAGTGCCGGTGATTTATTTCGGGCTTTAAGCCTAGCAGGCCTAGCGCCGGTGATTTATTTCAGGCTCTGAGCCTAGCAGGCCTTGTGCGGTGTTACTTATCGGGCTTTGACGCCTAGCAGGCTTGATGCCGGTGATGTGTTTTACAAAGGAGAAATCGAATTCGTGTTCAAGGTAAATCATAGCTAACGTGTCTAGTTAACGGCTCAGGTAAGTTTGTAAGGTATGCTATGCTTAATGTTACTTGAGTCGAGTTAATACTATGAGAAAAGTGTTATGTACGTTTGAGGTTAAGATTAATGTGAAATATTATTATACGATTGAATTTGAGTTTGAATGTACTACTATGGAGATTTGATTTCCAAATTGAAATACTATGAGTAAAAGAAATTTGAGTACGATGATATGGTTGATATGAATGCTGTAATTGTACGAGTTGGAATATGTGAATATTGTAATATGCTGACTTTGTGCTTCGAGGATATACAGGTTTATGGAAATGAAGTACAACTACTTAGGTTAATGAACTATTAGTATTCGGCTTTGTATAAATCATTATGAGTTAAATGTTTAAGTGTTTTAATGTATTATTATTTTGACTTTAGGACTTACTAAGCTAGTAAGCTTAATTGTGTGAAATGTTCTTCTCTGTTTTATAGTTTAGGTTCAGGCTACAAGCTCATCTGGATCGTCAAGAAAGTCGTCCACACTATCAATCTATTTTGGTACACTTTTATTTTGAATTTCGGATGAAGGCATGTATAGGAAGGACTTTGATGTTATTTTGATGAGAAGTTGTTGTTCATGTATATAATGGCCATGCGAATATGGCTAAACTTTGGTTAAGTATGTTTCTATGCTATTTTTATAATCGTAGGGTTATATAGTTAATGGTTGACCATATCCAATCAAAGTTTAAATCAAATATGGTAAGAAAATATATGCTTTTGAAATGGACATTGATTTGGGCATTGTGGTACGAATAATCATAGGTATACTCGATTATATTGAACCTTAGTTATGCTTAGTTCATAGGTTAATGATATTTGGATGTCATGTGAGTGTTCGAGGTACAAGTAATAATTTTATAACTATTACAATACATGGATATTATGATTTGTATGTGGTTATATTCGGATTTTAATCTAGGTGCATATCGTGTATATATATATATATATATATAGATTAGTCTTGACATATAAGCATGATGTGTTTAGTTATGAAATATCCATTATAAAATATGCATGTTTTGTTTAAATGTAAATTGTAAAGATAACTTTCATATGTTATGTATTCGGCAATACATGGTATAAAGTAAAAATTATAATTGGTTTTGGATTTCACTCGTGCATGGCTAATAAACATCATACGCTTGGTTCGAATACGTCATTATAATGATAAGCACATGATTTATGTATATTGATTTGATAAATTGATTTATAATTAAAATGAATTTGATTGAATTGTGGAACATGATTTGTAATTATAATTATATGCATTTGTGGATAAGTTTTAGGTGACTATGTGAATGTATGAAAGATGTATTTCTTTGAAAATGCCTCGTAACCCTAATTCGGCGATGAATATGGGTTAGGGGTGTTACAGATGATGTCGAAAGTAATGCGCCTGCTTCCATTCACGGAGTAGCGCAATCTGAGTTGATACCCGTATCGGGTAGCCATAGAGGAGAGGCTAAGGAAGCCTTCTTCCAGATGATGAACAAGTGGTTCATGAAATTTGCTCAAAAAAATCTGGCTGCTCAACAACCTCCACCCCACCTATTCCCCAACTGGTTCTCGTAGCTCCTCAAGGTGTGGAACTTTTATGACTGAATAAGCCACTAGTTGATAAGATTCGAAAATATGGGGCCAAAGAATTTAGAGCTACTGTTGATAGTGATCCCGAGAGAGTCGAGTTTTGGCTTGAAAACACTATTAGAGTATTTGATGAGCTTTCTTGCACCCCGACTGAGTGTTTAAAATGTGTCGTATCACTTCTGAGGGACACTGCGTATCAATGGTAGAATACTTTGGTGTCTGTGGTACTGAGAGCTGAGTTCAGAAAGAAATACATCAGTCAACGGTTCATTGATCAAAACTGAAAAGAGTTCCTTGAACTGAAACAAGGCCGTATGTCTGTGATTGAATATGAGCGAGAGTTTGTTAGACTCGGTAAGTATGCTCGGGAATGTGTTTCAACTGAAGCAATTATGTGTAAAAGGTTTGAAGATGGATTGAATGAATATATCAGATTGTTAATCGGGATTTTAGAATTGAAAGAATTTGTGGTATTAGTTGACAGGGTTTGTAAAGCCGAAGAACTTGGCAAAGAAAAGAGAAAAGCTGATTTCAAGGCTAGAGATTTGAGAAAGAAATTGATGAGCAAACCATATCATTCCTCATCAAAGAAATCACGGGATTCGTACACTCGTTCGAATGCTTCAATTGGGTATCCAAACAGAGATCGTGGAAAGCAATACTCAAATCCTAAAGCTCAAGCTACATCAGTATCGAGTGTTGGCAGTGTGAGAAACAATAAACCCGAGTGTCAGCAATGTGGTCGATGACATTTTGGAGATTGTTGGATGAATAATAACAATAAAGCTTGTTTCAGATGTGGTTCGTAAAAACACTTTATTCGTGATTGTCCTCAATTATCCGGGAAAGATAATCTTTAGATTTAAGGGCTGAGTAATACAGTTGCCAGGGGTAAACCACCTCGAAGTGCTAGAATTATGTCTAGTAGTAAAGGAACAACAAAGGACTCCGCTGTGAGATCCGAGGCTAGAGCATCTGCTGGAGCTTACACTATTCGTGCTCGCGAAGACGCGTCGTCACCCGGTGTTATCACCTGTACATTTTCTCTTTATGAAACTAATGTAATTGCTTTGATAGATCCTGGATCGACTCATTCATATGTTTGTGAGAATTTAGTGTTTAGTAAGAGTTTGCCTGTTGAGTCTACCGAGTTTATGATTAAAGTATCGAACCCCTTAGGCAAGTATTTTCTAGTTGATAAAGTTTGCATGAATTGTCCTTTGATGACTCGGGGTTACTGTTTTCCAACTGATTTGATGCTTTTTCCATTTAATGAATTTGATGTGATACTTAGTGTGGATTGGTTATTTCTACATGATGCTGTTGTGAATTGTAGACGAAAGGCTATTGAATTGAAATGTCAGAATAGTGAAGTTCTTTGAATTGAATCTGATGTGTAGAATGGATTACCTATTGTGATATCGTCGATGTTAGCTTAGAGATAGGTGAGGAAGGGTTGCTGTAAACTGAAAAATATATAGGATTTTTCTATGTAATTTATCATCTTTTTACTTAAATTCGTTGTTAAAAATAAGTAATTGTTTAAGAAATTAATGAAATGTGTGAAAATATGAAATTAGGACATAGAAATTATTAAAATGTGATTCTATGCTTTATTATATAGTTTTCATGCATAAAATGGCTTATTTTATATTTATTTGAACATATTATATTTTTAAGACATAAAATGGGCCATGCATGATTAAATTAAATAATAAAATATAAAATTATATTTAATTATTCATTTAAAAATATTTCATTAATAATTTTGGTTTTAATTAATTAATTATTTTATTCTTTGGTCCTTTAATTTATTGATTTATTTTGGACAAGTTTGATAGGTTTGTTGGATTACAAAAAAAAAAAGTCCAAATTGAAGACCATGTCAACCCAATTTCGGCTACACATGGCTATCCACATAAATCACTTTTTGGTTTAATTACACAAGGTCCTTGCAATGTTGAAGAAATTAGAGATTTGCCCTAATATTTACATTTGACCGTGTCTCAGTCCTAAATTGTTATAGCATTTAAATTGCTTAAAAATTAAGCAAAATTCAACTTAAAATCCACTAATCATGGCCAACCACTCATTAAAGAAGCTTGAAGAGACTAAAACCTCTCTATTTTAATAAACTACTCTCCTCTCTTCACCTATAGATAAGACTTCATTTCACCATTCCTAAGCATCCCTCATCTCTCATCCCTCATCATTCTCTCTTTTCCCTCAATTGTCTATAGCATTTTCCATTCCCCACGCCTAATATCATCTCTTCATAGAGATTTTAGCAATTATGCCTCTTAAAGAGCGCTTGGTCGGCAACCTTGGAGAGCCATCAGCAAAGCGAAGGACGTCAGTCAAAGTCTTGGTGACAGCCACTTTGATTTGGGTTTAATCTTTCTTTCTTTGATTTAATCTGAAAATGTTTGCTATGTGTTCTTTGTTCTTGTTACAACAATGTTAGCTTAATTTTATTTAAGCTAGGATGATTGCTTTGATTAAATAATATTTATTTGATTCATGCTTATAATGTTTGTGCCTCAATCGATCATGTTTTCAATTAAAATCAAGACTGTATTTTGTTCATACATGATTGAAATGCACCTGAATTAGTTGAGCGCTCCTAACCAAACAACAGCTAGTGGACACATAATTGAAATGTGCATGCTCAATTTAGATCCTAACCCTATTATATTGTAGGTTGCATAACAACTCTAACAAAGCTCTGTTATCTGCATAGTTTTTAGATTTGTGTGATTAAATTGTTTCAAACCTAACACGTCCCTGTTACCTCACACGAATGCTAAGAAACCCTTAGAAAATAAGGATCAGTAAAATGCATATTTACTAAGTAAAAGACTCCGAAAGGACCTAATGTGGTTTCCAAACTCATGAAAGATCAAGTTGCCATGGAATGCTTTTCTCAATGTTATTAAGCATGTTGATAATAAATTAAGTTTAATTAAAGTAATTGTCCTAGTTTATTTATGTTATAAGTGTTGCAAATTGTGTTTAATTTTGCTAAAATCTATTTCATTCATATAGTTTGCATATTTAGGATAATTTGTATTGGGGATCATTGCATTTAGTTTAGTATATTTAATTTTAATCATCACTTCTCAATCATATTGTGTTTTTATTTACCAAGTTATTAATATAATTTTACAATTAAATGATTTAACACAAATACAATCCATGTGGAGACGATAACTCGATACTTACTTATTACTTGATATCGATTGTGTACACTTGCACGAACCTACATGTTACAGTTGCGAAGCTTATCTTGCTTATGTACTTGATACAAAAGTGTCTGAATCAAAGATTGAATCAGCGCTAGTGGTTTGTGAGTATCCGAATGTGTTTCCAAAAAAGATGTTAGGATTGCCACTGATCAGAGAAGTCGAGTTTGCTATTGAATTAGTATCGGAAACATCACTGATATCGATAGCTCCGTATAGAATGGCTTCAACATAATTGAAAGAGTTGAAAGCCCAGTTGCAAGAGCTAACAGATAGAGGTTTCGCATGACCTAGTTTTTCACCCTGGGGTGCACCAGTGTTGTTCGTAAAGAAAAAAGATGGATCGATGAGAATGTGTATTGATTGTCGTCAACTCAACAAGGTTAAGATTAAGAATAAGTACCCTTTGCCGAGAATTGGTGATTTATTTGATCAGTTGAAGGGAGCAACATTATTTTCGAAGATTGATTTGAGATCTGGCTATTATCAGTTGCGAGTTAAAGATTTAGATGTGCCAAAAACTGCATTTAGAATAAGGTACGGGCATTATGAATTTCTTATTATGCCTTTCAGATTAACTAATGCTCTTGCAGTTTTTATGGATTTGATTAATCGAATATTTAGACCATATTTAGATAGATTTGTTGTGGTATTTATTGATGACATTCTGATCTATTCCCAGGATGAGTTTGAGCATGCTAAACATTTGAGAATTGTGCTACAAACCTTAAGAGATAAGCAATTGATCGCTAAATTTAGCAAATGTGAGTTTTGGCTCCGAGAGGTCGAATATTTGGGACATATTGTTTTAGTGGAAGGTATACAAGTTGATCCGAGCAAGATTTCTGCAATTGTTGACTGGAAACCACCAAGAAATGTGTCTGAAGTCAGAAGCTTTCTGGGATTAGCTAGCTACTATCGACATTTTGTAAAAGGATTCTTAATGATTGCTACACCAAAGAATAGATTGCTACAGAAAGATGTGAAATTAAAGTGGTCTGAGAAATGTCAATAGAGTTTTGATCAGTTGAAAGCACTGTTAACCGAGGCTCCAATTTTGGTTCAACCTGAGTCAGGTAAAGAGTTTGTAATTTTTAGCGACGCATGATTGAACGGTTTGGGTTGTGTATTGATGTAAGAGGGAAAAGTGATAGCTTATGCTTCCAGATAGTTGAAACCACATGAAAAGAATTATCCAACGCACAATTTGGAGTTGGTCGTTATTGTATTCGCATTGAAAATTTGGCGACATCATTTATACGGTGAAAAGTGCCATATCTTCACTAATCACAATAGTTTAATGTATATAATGACTCAAAAAGATTTGAATTTGCGTCAACGAATATGACTCGAGTTGTTGAAATACTATGAGTTATTGATTGATTATCATCTAGGGAAAGCGAACGTAGTCGCGGATACGCTGAGTAGAAAATCATTATTTGCTTTGTGAGTGATGAACACACAGCTAACCTTGTTTGATGATGGTTCAAGTTTGGCTGAATTAAAAGCTAAACCGGTGTTTCTTCAACGAATTTGTGAAGCTCAGAAATGTGACAACGAGTTATAAGTTAAAAGAGTGCAATGCGAATCGACTAGTGATCCAGACTATCAGATCGGATCCGATAATTCTTTCATGTTCTAAGGTAGAATCTGTGTACCAAAGAATTTCGAGCTTATTCAGAAAATTCTACAGAAGCACACAGTGGTTGTTTATCTGTTCACCCGAGGAGTACTAAAACGTACAATGATTTGAAATAGTTGTATTGGTGGTCAGGTATGAAAAGAGACATTTCAGAGTTTGTGTCAAGATGTTTGGTTTGTCTGCAAGTTAAAGCTGAACATCAGGTGCCTTCGGGATGACTACAACTGGTGATGATACCAGAGTGGAAATGGGATAGAGTTACGATGGATTTCGTATCTAGATTACCCCTGTCTCCGAAAAATAAAGATGCTATTTGGGTTGTCGTTGTTCGACTAACGAAGTCTGCACATTTCATTCCGGTACATATAGACTATTCGCTTGATAAATTGGTTTAACTGTACACTTCTAAGATTGTTAGATTGCACGGGGTGCCAGTTTCAATTATTTTGGATAGAGATCCGAGATTTACGTCCCGATTTTGGAAGAAATTGCAAGAAGCTCTGTGTACAAGGTTGAACTTTAGTATCGCATTTCATCTGCAAACCGATGGTCAGTCTGAGAGAGTGATTCAGATTCTCGAAGATATGTTTCGTTGTTGTGTTTTAGAATTTGAAGGCAATTGGGAGAAATATTTACCGTTGGTTGAATTTGCATATAACAACAGTTTTCAATCGACATAAAGATGGCACCATATAAAGCATTGTATAGTTGTAAATGTCGAACTCCATTGTATTGGACCAAGCTGAGTGAGAAAAAGATTCAAGGGGTTGATTTGATTAGAGAGACTGAAGATAAAGTGAAAGTAATTCGCGATAGTTTAAAAGCAACTTCAGATAGACAAAAATCGTATGCAGATTTAAAACGAAAAGATATTGAATTTTAGATCAGCGATAAAGTATTTCTGAAAGTATCTCCGCGGAAGAAAATCCATTGTTTTGGTCGCAAAGGCAAATTAAGTCCATAATTTATCGGGCCGTATGAGATTATCGAAAGAATAGGGCCAGTGGCATATCAACTAATGTTGCCATTAGAATTAGAAAAGATTCACAACATGTTTCATGTGTCGATGTTGCGTGATATCGATCAGATCCATCACATATCATTTCTTCGTCTAAGATAGAAATTCAGCCTGATATGACATATAACGAAGAACCGATCAGAATTTTAGCACGAGAGGTTAAAGAATTAAGAAATAAACGCATAGCTTTGGTGAAGGTTTTGTGACGATGACATGATGTCGAAGAGGCTACATGGGAACGTGAGGAAGCTATGAGAAAACAGTAGCCTAACCTCTTTTCTGGTAAGATTTTCAAGGACGAAAATTCCTAAGGGGGAGAGTTGTAACAGCCCGTTTTTGTCAAATCAGAATAGTAGTTTCGAGACCACAAATCTATTGTCAAAATAATAATATTATTATTAATTTAATGTCTACAGCATGATAGTATGAATGTGTGAAAGTTTCGTTAAGAAATTTTATCGTTTGAATGATTAATTTGATAAAAAGGACTAAATCACGCAAAGTGTAAAACTTGTGTTCTATTTGTTAAAGGTGTCTCATAGCTATGGAATATTAAAGTGGAGGTCCTTATGTGGTAATTAGACCATTGGTTGTTTAAGCGGACATTTATGGACATCTTTTAAGTGATTTTTGTGTATTAATTAAAAGGTTAATATAGTAAATTAACAAATAATTATGATAAAATAAGTTAAACAAATGAAAAAAAAACTTTCATCTTCTCTTGTCACCATCGAAATTTCAAAGAACAAAAGCCATGGAAATGAGCTAGGGTTCGGCCATTTCAAAGCATAAATTGCTGAGTGATTTTTGTCTCGATTTTATTGATTTCTATGTTTTTGAGTTCGTTGCAGCTTCGTCTAGCTAGCCCAGGGACTAATTTGCAAAACTGTTAAAGGTTTAGGATTTTTCCATTGATGAATTTATGTGTGTTTGATGTTTGATAATAGAAAATGAATGTTTGTTGTTAGATAAACAACATTTGTTAAGTGATTTTTAGTAAAATGTCCAAATAGGGATTAAATTGTGAAATGTGTAAATTTTGTTGTTAAATTGTGAAATAAATGAAAAATATGGACTGCTAGGGATCTAATTGAAATTCGGCTAGCATGGGTTTTGGTTGAATTGCGTGAATTTGTAATTTTATGAAATAAGGACTAAATTGTAAAAATATGAAATATTAGGGGCAAAAGTGTAAAATGGCTTTATAGTGTGTTTTGGACTAAATTGAATAGAGTGATAATTAAATAAGTTAATTCTGATTGCAATTAGATCAAGAAAGGCAAAATACGAATTTAGATCGGGGAAAGAACAAGGTTTAGAATTAATCTACTTAATTCGTTGTTTTTACACTCGAGGTAAGTTCGTATGTAACAAGCTTTGTTATAATATTTTAAATGCTTTGATATTGTATAAACTGTGAATACGACTCTACAGACATGTTCGACGGCAATTTGGCAAATGTGAAATCACGGCTGAACCTTAGGAATAGATTAGGATACGAATGACATGTCATTAGGGGTTATTATTGTTTTGGGTGCTGGTCCGTACGCCCTACCTATGGCTGAGTTATCCAGCATGTGTTACGGATTCTCATCAGCTTGTGTGAGCAGCACTATGTAGCTACGTCATGATTGTCAGCTTGTGTGAGCAGACTCATTGATAGCTCGAGAGTGAGCATTATTGAGATATGATATTGAGATAGCTTCGGCTATGTATTGGCACTTCCGTGCAAGATTTTATAGAGATAGCTTCGGCTATATATATGGGCACTTAGGGTGCGAGATTCCTGAGTATCCTGTATTATTCCAAATGGTTCAACAAGTATATCGAGGATTTGAAGTGGTGAGAAATAGATATATATCAATACAGGTATGTACGAAAACTGAATATGCATTGAACATATGAAAGAATTGAGTTCATGGTTAAATAAATGATTGAATATATGTTAACATTGTGGTGATATATATTTTGTAGTATGTTATATGCATATTTTGAATGGTAACTAAATGCTGAGTTTTGCTTATAATTTTCATACGAGCTTACTAAGCTTTATAGCTTACATTGTTTATTTTTCCGTATTTTATAGTGAAATCAAAGCTAGCTCGGAATCGGGGATCGTTGGAGATTTCATCACACTATCCAACTATCACTTTGGTACTTTTGAACTTAATGTATTTTGGGTATATGGCATGTATAGGATTATGGTCATTTTGGTTATGGATTGATAATGAATTTAGCCATTTGAATTGGCTTGTAAATGCCTAAAGTTTGGTTTTGTATATAGCCATAGAGTTGGCTTATTTTGATATAGTTGATGATGTATATATATATGTGCATATGGCTTGTGTGATGTGTTGGATGTTAATTATATGATACTTGGTGATGATAGATGACATGGATAGAAAATGGTTGAGTTATAAATATTGGTATGCTAGTGAATCTAGGCAAATAATGCATATTTGGAATTGGTTATTTTGTTGTATTGTAAAAGTGAATTTTGGTATGAAATTGATTGGTTTGTTGTGGTAATTGTGTGACTTGAAATGGTTGGGATTGAAATGGTATGAACTGGTATGAATTGAGTTTGATTGGAGTTTATTTAAATGCCTAGTTATGCCATGTTTTGTGCCATTTGAATTGATGTAGGTATATGCAAATTTGGGTGGCAAATTGGCTTAGTAAATAGCCTATTTTTGTTTACACGGGCAGAGACATAGGGGTGTGTCTTAGTCGTGTGTGATGTACGGTCAGCTTACACGATCGTGAGTCCCCTGGTGTTGAATTAAAAATCAAGTCATTATGCTCCACACAGCTTAGCACATGAACGTGTGACTTGGCCGTGTGGCATAAGTCAGTATACCTTACAGGATTGGCACGGCCTAGTACAGGGCCTGGCGCACAGGCGTGTGTCGTCTTTTTTAGAGCACACGGGATAGCCACACGGGCATGTGTGTGGGCCGTATGACCCAAGTCAAGGAGTTACACGGGGCTAGAGACGTGAGGGGTGTTACATGTGGCACATGGAAGGTCATCCATGTGATCAGCCGAATTTGAGTAGCACTTGATCTATGAACACACAAAATTGGATTGCCACAAGGTGTGAAAAGGATCTTCAGCTGAAATGAACAAGTGTGAAAGCACCTGTGACCTTTGCATTACATGATGGGTTGCCTAGGAGAGAACAACTAGCAGCTCACTTGTGGCCTTTGCTATGTACAAAGGGTTGCTTGTATGATAGCAGCCAATAGCCCACTCTCTTTAATGTCGTCCCTTCATCAATCCTACAAGATAAATTAAATTCGGCTAAGACACATTAAAGTGGTTTGAAACTCCATCATGTAATTCAGATGTCTAAAACTAGGACACATTAAAAAATGCCTACTTAATATGTACTAAACTAAGACATAATTAAAACTCTTAGTTAATATGTTCAGATTATGACATAATTAAACTCATATTAAAGTTGTCTAAATTATGACTTAATTAATAACTTAAACTAATTAAATTGAATTAACCAAAACTGACTTAATTGTTTATTCCAGCAAATAAAATGCACAAGATTAAAAAGAGCTAAAGTTGAGCTAAATGAGCTTGAAGCAGGTTGCAAGGCATGCACGGATTGCTTGTCTAGGATCGTTCGAGAAATCCCACAATGGTTTCACCCCAAACTCGGTCAATTAAACCTGCAACAGCTTCTTTGAACCTTCTAGCTCGAGCTCGGGTAATCGGCCCCGTTGGTAGCTCCATAGGTTCCACGGCAGCTTTGAGTTGGTCTTGGGCCGTGGTCACATCATCCCCTCCCTCTTCGAAGTGATTTGTCCCCAAATCGTCACCTACATCATTGGGAGAAAGGTCAGAGACATTAAAATTGCACTAATATTATACTCACATGGAAGGTCAAGTTTGTAGTAATTTTCATTGATCCGTTCCAATATTTGAAAAGGACCATCTCCTATTGGTAACAATTTGGACCTCCTTTGAACTGGAAATCTTCCCGTCCTCATATGAACCCAAACTCAATCTTCGGGTTCAAAGACTACTCGCTTCCTTCCTTTGTTAGCTTTGTGCATATATTGTTCAGTTCTTGCTTCGATATTCGTCCTCACCTTTTGGTGTAGTTGCTTCACATACTCAGCCTTCCGTTTAGCATCTACATGTACAAGTTTATTGTTAGGCAGTGGAGTCAAATCAAGCGGAGTTAGAAGATTAAAACCATAAACAATTTCAAAGGGAGAATGTTTAGTTGCTAAATGCACAAAATGGTTATAAGCAAACTCTATGTGTGGTAAACACTCCTCCCACGTCTTGAGATTATTCCTATTGGTAGCTCGCAATAACGTAGACAAGACACGAATCACCACTTCCGTTTGTCCATCCGTTTGCGGGTGGCATGTTGTAGAAAACAACAATTTTGTGCCAAGTTTCCCCCACAATGACCTCTAAAAGTGGCTGAGAAATTTCGCATCTCAATCAGACACTATCATTCTCAGGATTCCATGGAAACGAACAACTTCCCTAAGGAACAAGTTAGAAACATGTAAAGCATAGTCAGTTTTTTCACAAGCCATGAAATGTGCCATTTTAGATAAACAATCAACCACAACAAAAATTGAATCTTTCCCGTTTCTAGTTCTAGGTAAACCAAGACAAATTCCATCGATATATCAACCCATGGCTCCTCAGGAAGGGGCAAGGGCGTGTACAACCCATGAGGTTTAATCCTTGACTTGGTCTGTAACACCCCAAACCCGGCCTAGACGCTATGGCGAAATCTGGCGATATCACATTGAAGTGTTTTTTGAAAACATAGTTTCATTGGAAAACCCGTTTCGAATTAAATCTTGTTTATGATCTTATCAGAAATTTTAGGGTATCTTGTTCATTGAAAACTCAAGTTGTTTTTAGCAGGACGTTGGTCATATTAGTTTGTTACTATACTTTAAAACAATGTTTGGTGCGGAAGCTTTTATAGCATGTTACAAAAATGTGGTGTTTTGAAAAGCGATTATCTTTTGAAAATCTGCGTCCTACTACTCCCAAATGTGAATTAAAATGAGTAAAATCCCCAAATTAAAATTTAAAATTTAAAGAGGCCTTATTACATAACAAATACCCAAATTAAATTTATTGGAAATAAAACTCAAATATAAAAGCAGGTGAGGTTGTGTGGCCACCTCCGCAGCACCGATCTGCCTAAGACTGGGGATTACCTGTACATATAAACAGAGGGGTGAGTTTACGAAACTCAGTGTGTAACCCCATATAAGCAAAATGGCCAATCAGGCTGTAGGCAAGTACAGGCTAGGCCTAAGCCCAAATCAATAACAGTTCAGTTCAGTTGGGCCTTAACCCATAATAGTATCAATATTAGTGTGGGCCTTAGCCCATTTCAGTGACAGTAACAGTTCAGGCATGCAATCAGAAATCCTACCCAACCAGCCTCTACACTCCACTCCGTCCAGCCCAACACTCCATGTGGGGATAAAATCAACCCACACATCCTTACAATCCAAATATTAGCACCGATTGTAGCACTAAACAGTATTTGCAGTAGAGCTGCCAGTACAGTACACTTCTTCCAATCATAATAATCCCATCCCATGCAACATATCACACATGTATGCAACATAAATATCGTGGCAAACTCATATACAGTCATACATAACATAAGGCATACAGTCATTTTATATCATAGGGGCATAACAGTCATTTCATATCAGTGCGGGGGTCTATCTATACTTACCGACCCATCAGTAGGTCCACAGTCATCTCGATCGACCCGTGCAATCTTAATAGTCAAACAGTGAAAATGGGCCCAAGGCACATAATGCGGGCCCATATGGGCCCACAGGCCCGTGTGGCCCACATAGCCCAGAATTGGTCTCGGTCATGAAAATTACACAGTTTGGCCCAATATTCTCGACACGTTCGTGTGGTTTACCCGTGTGGGGCCTACAAGCCCGTTGGCCCACACGGCCCATCTTGGCCCAACGTTGCCCAAAACGATCTAAGACCACGAAATCACTCATGGTGGCCTTGACAGTCTAACGCCCACATTTTATGCTTTCAGATTACCACATGATCGAGTGAAGAGGGAAGTTTCGCATACCCAACCGTTAATTACAAACCTTCTACCCTTCAACAAGTTCTAAAAAATAGAGAAGGGACACGGTCGACCCCAAGAGAAAGGAAAGATTCGGCAACCAGGAAATGAAAGGAAAGGATGAAAGAAGAGAAAAGCCAGAAGAGAAAATCGGCAACAATGAAGTAGGAAAAAGAACGGTAGAGAAATAGATTCAAAATGACAAAAGTGGGGAAGGTGTATTTGGCCAACAGTAGAATTACTAGGGAAAAGAAATGAAGAAGAGGTAATAGCAAGAGGGAGTATTCAGCCAAGGGAATGGTTGCCAACAAAAGAAATGAACAAGTTGAAATAGAACCCCTACCACTTCAGGCTTTCCAGCAAAAGAGAGAAAAAAAACAAATACAAACAAAACTCGAAATGAGGAGTATACCATTCTAGCCAAATTTCTTGAGTTCCAGAGTCCAATTTTGACACAACACTCCCTCTCCCCTCACTTCCCTTGAGTTTCTCCTAAAATCCCTCCTCAAAACTCTCCACCCGATCACAGCTCCACTCAAACACTCAATTTGAATTCTTCTCAGCCACTTTAGTGTTTTAATCAAATTACAACACCCCCATAGCACAGTAGCAAAATAAATACTCCCTTGCCTCCACCAAGATTCGAACCTCAGTTCACTGGTATAGGTAACATGCCACTTACCCTCTAGACCAGTGGGCTTTTTATGTCTTCCTTTTACCCACAATAATTTAAAAGCCTACTAACTATTGGCAAATGTTTATTCCCTAAAAACAGAACTTTTTGCACAAGCCCAGGCTTGAACCCAGGACTTCTCAGACACTCCCAAACACACCCAAATCACTTAACCCCTAAGACAAGCAGATATTTGTGTAACAAACATACAAAAATATTTACTTAGATTTTACGGCGTTACAACTCTACCCCCTAAAAGAAAATTTTGGCCTCGAAATTTACCTGATCAAAACAGATTAGGGTATTGTTGATGCATCGCATCTTTGGGTTCCCACATGGCCTCCTCTGAACTGTGATTGCGCCAAAGTACCTTAACCAGTGGGATAGACTTCTTTCTCAACACTTTCACATCACGATCTAAAATCTAAACCTGTTCCTCCTTAAAATTCAAGTCTGGTCTAACCTCAATTTCCTCAATTGATATCATGTGTACATAGACTCTCCCATGGAAACACAGTACCCCTTCGCTATTCAGTCCAAAATTTGAAGTTTCTCCACTCTCAATCTGTCAGAATCGATGACCCAAAGACCCGTCCTCCAACTGTTTACCCTTAATCTGTTCAATCCACGATGGTTTAACTGGAAGTTCAGCCAACAAACTACCATCATTGATTAAGCTGAGGCGAGCAAACATCGCCCTCAGATCCACCATAGTCCTATGGCTCAGTGCGTCAACCACTACATTGGCCTTACCAAGATGCTATTCAATCGAATAGTCATAATCCTTAAGTAGCTCAATCCATCTACATTGCCTAAGGGTTAGCTCATTCTGAGTGAGGAGGTATTTGAGGCTCTTGTGATCTGTGTAAATGATGCACTTTTCATCGTACAGATAATGCCTTTAGATTTTCAGTGCGAATACCATCGCGGTCGACTCCAAGTCATGCGTCGGATAATTCGCCTCATGAGACTTAAGCTGGCGAGATGCATATGCCACTACCTTACCTTCTTGCATCAACATACATCCCAAACCGATATGTGATGCATCGCTGTAGACAGTGAATTCTTTCCCAGACTCTGGCTGTATTAAGGCAGGGGCCTCTGTCAGAACCTTCTTAAGTTTCTCAAAACTCTCTTGCTATCTATCAATCCAGACAAATGGTACCCCTTTACGCAACAATTTAGTCAGAGGTGCAGTAATCAATGAAAACCCCTCAACAAAACATCTATAATACCCTGCCGGACCCAAAAAACTTCAAATCTCAGATACCGTCTTAGGCGGCTTCCAATCCAAAACAGCTTCAATTTTCTGAGGATCAACTCTAGTCCCTTCACTAGATACCACATGGCCCAGAAATGTTACCTCTCATAGCCAGAATTCACACTTGCTGAACTTAGTGTATAATTATTTCTCCCTCAGAATCTGCAGAACAACTCGGAGATGTACGTCATGATAGTCCTCAGTTCTCGAATACACCAAGATGTCATCTATAAAAACCACTACGAACCGATCCAAATAAGGTTGGAAGACTCGTTTCATCAGATCCATAAAAGCTGCTGGTCCATTCTTCAGTCCAAACGACATCACAAGAACTGAAAATGACCATAACGAGTCCTAAACACTGTCTTATAAACATCAGCCTCTTTGGCTCTCAGTTGATGGTACCCCAATTGAAGATCAATCTTAAAGAAGATCGAAGCTCCTCGAAACTGGTCGAATAGATCATCAATCCTCGACAGGGGGTACTTATTATTAATAGCCAATTTATTCAGTTACCGATAGTCTATGCACATGCACATGGATTCATCCTTCTTTTTCACAAATAACATCGGTGCTCCCCATGGAGACACACTAGGGCAAATGAACCCTCGATCCAGTAACTCCTGAATCTGAGCCTTAAGCTCCACTAGCTCTTTCGGTGCCATTCTATAGGGAGCGATGGACACCGGAGTTGTGTCCAATAGGAGCTCAATCCCAAATTCAACTTCACGATTTGGAGGTAGTCCAGGTAGTTCATCGGGAAAAACATCCGAAAAATCTTTGACTATTTTGATATCTTTAACAGATGAAACCTTAGAATCAAAAACATCGATGACAAACTAACTTCTCGGCCTTTAGGGCAGAAATCACATTTGATAAATGATTCCGACGCTCCCTTATAATCACCACCTCATCACCCTCTGCAGTTTTCAGTACCACTCGTTTAGAAGCACAATCCAAATTCACTTTATGCTTAACCAGCCAATCCATGCCTAGTATTAAGTCGAATTCACCAAAAGGAAGTTCCATTGAATCAGTCAAAAAGATGGTTCCCTGAACCTCCAAAGGTATATCTCTGAACAATTTATTTACCTTAACTGACTGCCCTAAAGGACTCAACACAGTAACCTCTTTCGCAGTGGTTTCAACCATTATACCCAAAGTCTCAGACACCGACCATGCTATATAAAAATACGTAGACCCAACATCAATCAGTGCAGTATAAGGTAAAATATAGATAAAGAACATACCAGTAATAACATCTGGGACGTCTCCATCCTCTCGGTGACGTGCAGCATAAACCAGAGCTGGCTGTCTCGCCGCAGCATGACCAGCACCTCTGCCTAGTGCTCCACGACCGCGACCTATACCATTTCCATCTCTGGCCTAAGCACTTCCTCTCAGTGGCTGCTGAACACCTCTATATTGCTAAACAGTACCCCAGCCAGTAACTTACATCTGATCGGGCCTCTGTGGACAATCTCTGATATGGTGCTCAATGATCCGCATCTCAAACATGCCCCAACCCTTTTCCAGCACTCGCCCTGATGGTGTCACCATAGTCAACACATGGCTGTGGTCCAGTAGCAGCATTAGGGGCCCCAACTTTGATCGGACCATCCACTCTGGCATTTTTCTTCGGCCTCTGATCGTAACTTAAGGACTCCGAATCCCTCTTATTCCTACCCTTTTCTCGGTTCTAACGCTTAGTACGCTTCACCTCCTCGGTGATTTTTGCCTTATCTACCAGTGTGGCAAAATCTCGCTCCCTTTGTGGAGCTATCAAAACTCTCAGACTATCCCTGATGCCGTCCTCGAAACGAACACATCGCTTATATTCAGTTGCCACCATCCCACACACATAGCGGCTCAATCGCAAAAATTTAGCTTCATATTCAGCCACTAATTAAAGATTCAGCTTCATATTCAACCACTGATTTATCCCCCTACGTCAGATTTAGGGACTCCCTCCTCCGGGTATCCACATAACTGCCGTCCACATACTTCCCTTGGAAAGCAGTCTTGAAGAATTCTCATGTCAATCAGCCAGCATGAGTACCCTCTTTAACTATAAGCCACCACCGATAGGCTTCATCTCGCAGCAATGACACTGCACCTTTTAGTTTCTGTTCAGGGGTGTAGTCGAGGTCATCCATGATCCTTTCTGTGGCCTCAATCCAATATTCAGCCACGTTAGGGGCAACTCCAGTAATCCCCTAAAAATCTCAGCCGCATTAGATCGAAGTCGTTCCGTGACCAACCCACGGCCTATAGTACCAGTATTGGGCCCAGCGACCCTCTCCAGAATTCACAACATAGCTTGGGACAATGCGTCGTCCCCAGCCGCTCGATCGTGAGACCCAGTCTCAGTCACAAGTGAAGCTGGTGCCTCTCTAGCTTCAGCGTTAGGCATGTGGCCCGATGACGAAGACCCAACCCGAGCACCTCTACGACCTCCGCCACGGCCTCTTGTACCCCTTCCACAAGTACCTCTTGTGCTCATTATCTATTTGCATATTATCTGTTTTTAACAATTTTATGCATCAGTTTACAGTTCTAGTGTTGATTAACAGATATATTATGGAAGCAATATCAGTACTTAGGAGTTTGTTTTCGCAGAACGCAGTCTTACTATAGTTTTAGTTTTCCCTAACCAGAATATTTCAGTACAGTCTACTACCTATAGTAGTCTCAGAATTTCACTTCAAACAAACAGAAGTTTTAGAAGACTTACCAGATCGGCGCCAGATATTCGGTGTACCACACATCAGTAAAAATATTTCAAAAATACTTCCAAATCGTTTAGAACAGTTCTTTTTTGAAAATACCAAGTTTTAGAAGAAACCCAAAAACGATAGTCGAGCTTTGGAATCGGCTCTAATACAACAAATATAACACCCCAAACCTGGCCTAGACGCTATGGCCGAATCTGGCGATATCACATTAAAGTGTTTTTTGAAAACATAGTTTCATTGGAAAACTTGTTCCAAATTAAATCTTGTTATGATCTTTTGTTTCAAGATGCTTGATTTGTCAACAAGTAAAGGCCGATGATGTGGGCACATCCAAGCCAATCAAGGAGGCTGATCCAGAGGTCTTGCCATTAGGACCTATCACACGATCTAAGGCAAAGAAATTCAGGGAAGTTCTTTCTTTAACTTGTACTAAAGTTTCTTACTCTTTTGAAAGTGAATGTGCCTTAGAAGATAAGTTTTATAGTGTGTTGCATGCTGATATGTGACATACTTATGCCATACTACTTATATTGGTGTGTTTAGTATGTATATACTATGCTAAGTATGTTTTTGGATTGGGTTGATAGTATTTGTATTGTCTTCAAGTTGTTTTTGTGTTAACGAATAAGTATGCACTTGTTTACAACTTATTAGACTATGTTATATTAAGTTTACATAGCTTTGATAAGTGTTATATTGTTTTGTAACATGTACACGAAAGAACTCTAGCTCACGAGAGTATATGCAGCTCACCTTCAGCTCAAGTTAGCTCAGAGGCTTGTTCTCCAGCTCAACTCAGCTCAGAGCGCTCTACACTAGCTCATGTCAGCTCATTTTACTTCTAACTAGCTGAACTCAGCTCAGTTTAGCTCCAGTCAGCTCACCTCCTGCTCTACTAGCTCAACTTTAGCTGATAAGTCCAAAAGTAGCAGAATAGTGTCCTACATGTCGGGGAGTACACCAGTGCACATGTGGCAGCCTAGGTGGCGTCCAAGCATGTGGATGTGCATGTGCCAGCCTTGTACACATGTGGTGCCCATGTGTGACCAAAAACCAGCCCGTTCTTGTGCATTTGTGTGGCAATTGAAGAGATAAGGACAAGGGAAGTTGTGTGTTTGAATTTCAAACAAAATTAACACATGTTTAAAGTGATAAACATGCCAACTTCCTCTTTTTTACTTGGCTGCAAATTAATTCCTCCCAAAAGGAGTTATTTCAATTCAAATTTAATTTTTAAACTCCTTTAATGTTAACCACACAATGTAATTCAGCCACCTCTTCATTCTTCTATATATTTGTACTTCAAACATTGTTAAAAGGTTAGACTTTTTGAAATAAAAATTACTTTGTGAGTTTTCTCTCAAATTCGGTTCTTTTTTTTTTGAACTTCTATCTTGACATTTCAATCCTAAATTGTTGTGTCAATCTTGTGATACTTCGGGTTCCTAGATTGCTATCTAGTGGGTCCAAGTCTGTTGACGTAGAACAGATTCGATTCGGGTTTGCGGAACAGATTGTGCGAGTTCTTTCCAGTTCTTTGTTGTTCAAATTCCCAGCCAGTTTCTAGCGCTATTTCTGCCTTTTTTTTGAATGTTCAAGACTACGATGTATGAATTTTAAAGCATTCATCTTCTATCTTCCTCAAATCTGTCTAGAAATTCCAGAAACATCTTTTCTTCTTCAAGTCTGTTCAATTTCGTGTGTTTTTAAGTCTAAAACCAACCTCTTTGTTTTGTTTAATTGCAGGGAAGTGATTGCTACAATCCTAGATTCGTAAACACTCAAGGATCGTTGTTTTGCCAAGCAACGCCTTATCATATGGTAATCAGAGCCTAGGTTGTATTTTTTTAGCACATTCTGCACTCAAAATCAAGATATATCTAATTTGAAAATTCAAAACAAAAAAAACACAAAAAAAAATCAGATTCGAAACACAACAATAAAACAGAAACAAAAGAAAAAGAAAGTGTGCTAATTTGTTTGAAATGATAAAAGATGCGCATATTATGCCATGAAATGCTTGGAAATCAACCGAAACAACTTATTCTTGTCTGTTCGGTGATAGAGTCGTTGTAAGCATTTCTGTTGCAGTAAGTTGTTGATTTTTTTCTTTTTTTCTTTTTTCCTTCTTATTTTCATCCTTGATTTCTTCATTTTGTTTGTTAATTTTCCAGCCTTGTATTTCATTATTTTTAGCCTTTATATCTCATTTTTTTCCAGCCCTATTTTTATTCTAACCCTTGATTCTTTATCCCTATTGTTTCTTACAAGTTGACACGGTAAACAGATTTTGAAAGATCAAAATTAGTTCCTTTAAAGAACTGATTATGAGGATTGAGTGGAAAAGGCAATTGACCGTGTGAGATCAGAAAGGGAGACAAAAAGAGCCTTTAAAGTATTCTCCTGAGTGAAACACGAGCGCTGGGTGAAATTGTTGAGTGTTCTTTCTTTGGGAGCGATCTGTGAGACTGTGTTGAGTGTGCTGTGAGATCCATTCCTTTATTTTCACTAACCTTTAATAGTGTTTTTGCTTGTTTCTTTTATTATTATTATTATTATTTAAAATGACAGGTTCTAATGAGAGCAACCCGGATGTCGGCAACCAAACTTGTAAATGCAGGCCATAACACGTGAACTTCAGCATCTTTTAAGACAAGAACTTGAATCTCTACAATCGAGGATGGACAAAATTGACGGTGGTGGTTCCCAATCAGTCCCTAATGAAGGAAATGACGTGAATGAAGTTGACCAGTCTCTGAGGCAGAATCTGAGAAGACATATACAACTTGATGATAATCTGTTTAACATTAAAATTGCTATTCCATTATTTCAGGGACGAACATATCCTGATGCTTATCTCGCTTGGGAAAGCAAAGTCAAACATGTTTTTGAGTCTTACAATTACTCAGAACAGAAGAAGGTTCGTTTGGCTGCGATGGAATTCACTGATTACGCTTTGATCTGGTGGGATCAATTGCTAATTAGTCGGAGACGCACCGATGAAGGTCTAGTGAGAATGTGGAATGACATGAAACAAATCATGTGTAAGAGATTTGTTCCTTCTCATTGCCATCGTGACTTATTCTAGAAGTTGCAAACGTTGAAACAGGGGAGTAGGAGTGTTGAAGACTACTACAAGAAAATGGAAGTATCCATAATGCGAGCCAACATTGTTGAGGATCGAGAGGCTACTATGGCATGTTTTCTTGCAGGTTTGAATTCTGAGATTACTAATGTTGTTGAGTTGCAGCATCATGTCGAGTTGGAGGACATGGTGCATATGGCAATAAAAGTTGAACGACAACAACGTAGGAAGTCTTCAAATCAAGGTAATACTCCATTTAAATCATTTTCAAATCCTTTATCTACTCCTAACAATTTCAGGAAGCCTACACCACAAGCACCACTTCAGATTCGAGATAAGGTAGAGTCAAGCAAACCAAAGACTCTTATTACTGAAAATAGGCGTGACAAGCAAGTGGTGACACAAGAGCGTTCGAGGGACATTCTGTGTTTCAAGTGCCTTGGTCGAGGGCATGTTGCCAGTCAATGCCCAAATCGGAGGACCATGATGTTGTTGGATAGTGGCGAGATTGAATCTGAGTCCGAAGAAGACGAACAGGAGCCCCCTATAGTGGATGTTAAAGAAGATGATGATAATGTCCAGACGTTTGCCACCGGTGAAGCACTTGTTGTCAAGAAGAGTCTGAATACTCAACTGATTCAGGATGAACAGCAACGAGAGAACATCTTTCACACGAGATGTCTCATCAATGACAAGGTATGTGTTGTAATTATCGATGGTGGTAGTTGCACTAATGTTGCTAGTTCTGTGATGGTTGATAAGTTGGGTTTGAAGACAACATGACATCCAAATCCTTACAAGTTACAGTGGATAAATGACGGAGGAGAAATTAGAGTGACTAGGCAGGTTCTTGTGCCGTTTGCCATTGGAAAGTACAAAGATGAAGTACTTTGCGATGTCGTTTCGATGGATGTGAGCCATTTACTGTTGGGACGCCCATGGCAATTTGACAAGAGGGTGATACATGATGGCTTTACAAACAGGTATTCTTTTGTTCATGCAGAAAAAAAGATCATCTTAGCACCTTTGACACCGAGCCAAGTGCAAGAAGACCAAGTGAGATTGCGAAAGAATATCGAAGAAGCTCGAGGGAAAAAGAAGATGAATGTGTACGCTAGCAGTAAGAAAATCAAGAAATGCCTTTCCTCTCAGCATTCTATGCTTATTTTGTTATTTAAAGATAATTGTTTATTAGCTGAGATTCCTAGTGATTTGCCTGTTTCTATTTCATCTCTTTTGCAGGAATTTGAGGATGTGTTTCCTGATGAAAGACCGAAGGGTTTACTCCCTATTCGTGGCATCGAACATCAGATTGACTTTATTCCAGGAGCCACGATTCCAAATAGACCAGCATATCGCAGTAACCCTGAAGAGACGAAGGAACTTCAAAGATAGATATCTGAGTTGTTGGACAAGGGGTACATTCGAGAGAGTTTGAGTCTGTGTGCTGTACCAGTGTTGTTGGTACCCAAAAAGGATGGAACCTGGAGGATGTGTGTTGATTGTCGAGCAGTGAACCAGCTTACAATCAAGTATCGACATCCCATTCCTCGCCTTGATGACATGTTGGATGAGTTGTGCGGAGCTACTACCTTCTCCAAAATTGATTTGAAGAGTGGATATCATCAGATTTGCATGAAAGAAGGCGATGAGTGGAATACAGCCTTCAAGACGAAACTAGGACTGTATGAATGGTTAGTGATGCCTTTTGGTTTAACTAATGCTCCTAGTACTTTTATGCGTTTGATGAATCATGTTCTGCAATCTTTTATTGGTAAGTTTTGTGTTGTGTACTTTGATGACATTTTGATTTATAGCAAGACTTTGCAGGATCACGTAAAACATTTGCGAGCTATTTTACAGACTTTGTGAGAAGAGAGATTGTTTGGTAACATGGAGAAATATGTGTTTTGTACTGGTAAGCTTATATTTCTCAGGGAGTTGAAGTTGATCCTGAGAAGATTAAGGCGATTCAAGAGTGGCCACGACCGACATTGGTTAGTCAAGTTAGATCGTTTCATGGTTTAGCTAGTTTCTACCGCCAGTTTGTTCCCTATTTCAGTTCTATTACCACCCCCTTAACCGGGATTATAAAGAAGAATTCAGTCTTCTCATGGGGTAAAGAACAAAAGGATGCCTTTCTAAAAATAAAGGAGTGTTTGACAAAAGCACCTGTTTTAGCATTACCTAACTTTGATAAAATGTTTGAAGTTGAATGTGATGCTTCTGGAGTTGGTATAGGTGCTGTTTTGTCACAGGAAAAGAGGCACGTTGCATATTTCAGTGAGAAGCTTAGTGGAGCAACATTGAACTATCCTATCTATGATAAGGAGATGTATGCACTGATTCGGGCATTGGAAACTTGGCAGCATTATTTGTTGCCTAAGGAGTTCGTGATTCACACTGATCATGAGGCTTTGCGATATATCACAAGTCAGCATAAATTAAACAAACGACATGCTAAATGGATTGAATTTCTTGAGTCTTTCCCTTATGTCATTCGTTGCAAGAAAGGTAAAGACAATGTCGTTGCTGATGCTTTATCATGCAGGTATGCACTTTTAAATTTACCTTGATTCTCATTTGATTGGATTTGCATATATTTGTGAGCTATACACTGATGATCCTGATTTTAGAGATAAGTTTAATGCTTGCGCAAAAGGTGCAGAAGGAAAATTTTATAGGCATGATGGCTATCTTTTCAAAGAGAACAGAATATGCATTCCACAAGGATCCATGCATGGTATTCTGATCCATGAAGCACATGAAGGTGGACTGATGGGTCATTTTGGAGTCACCAAAATGTTACAAACATTAA
This sequence comes from Gossypium australe, assembly GCA_005393395.2. Taxonomy (NCBI): domain Eukaryota; kingdom Viridiplantae; phylum Streptophyta; class Magnoliopsida; order Malvales; family Malvaceae; genus Gossypium; species Gossypium australe. The sequence continues at coordinate 74,227,720 of CM016614.1, read as the reverse complement.
AGGAGCATCTATTTTGGCCTAAAATGCGTAGGGATGTTGAAAGGTACTATGAACGTTGTGTGACATGTAAGAAAGCAAAATCGAAGGTTTCACCACATGGTATGTACTTGCCTTTACCTATTCCTGATTCCCCTTGGACTGATATTTCGATGGATTTTGTTTTGGGATTGCCTAGAACTAGGACCGGTAGAGATAGTATATTTGTTGTGGTTGATAGGTTCTCGAAGATGGCACCATTTTATTGCTTGCCATAAAACTAATGATGCTGTAAATGTGGCTAACTTGTTCTTTAGGGATGTTGTTCGTTTATATGGTACTCCTAGGTCAATTGTTTCTGACAAGGATGTAAAGTTTTTGAGTCACTTTTGGAGGACACTTTGAAGCAAATTAGGTACGAAACTTATGTTTTCTACTACTTGTCATCCTTAGATTGATGGACAAACTGAGGTTGTTAACAGTGTTTTATCTACTTTACTTCGTTCCATAATTAAAAAAAAAAATAAAAACTTGGGAAGATTGTTTGCCACATGTTGAATTTACTTATAATCACGCTGTAGATTCTACTACTAATATGTCACCATTTGAGGTTGTTCATGGATTTAATCCTATTACTCCTTTAGATATGTTGCCTTTGCTACAAGAACAGGTGATGAATAGGGACGGTAAAGTGAAAGCAGAATATGTGAAGAAGTTGCATCAATAGGTTAAGGAGAACTTAGAACGGAGGACTCAGCAGTATGAAAAGTAAGCAAACAAAGGAAGAAAGTGAGTCACCTTCGATGTTGGTGATTGGGTTTGGGTTCATTTCCGAAAGGAACATTTTCCAGCCCAAAGACGGTCTAAGCTGTTACTGCGAGGAGATGGTCCTTTTCAGGTGTTGGAGAAAGTGAATGACAATACCTACAAATTGGACTTATCGGGTGAATACAATGTAAGTGCCACATTTAATGTTTCAGACTTAACACCTTATGACAATTCTGCAGATTTGAAGACAAATCCTTTTCATGAAGGGGGGCTAATGTGGGCACATCCAAGCCAATCAAGGAGGCTGATCCAGAGGTCTTGCCATTAGGACCTATCACACGATCTACAGTAAAGAAATTCAGGGAAGTTCTTTCTTTCACTTGTGCTAAAGTTTCTGACTCTTTTGAAAGTGAATGTACCTTAGAAGATAAGTTTTATAGTGTGTTGCATGCTGATATGTGACATACTTATGCCATACTACTTATATTGGTGTGTTTAGTATTATGCGAAGTATGTTTTTGGATTGGGTTGATAGTATTTGTATTGTCTTCAAGTTGTTTTTGTGTTAACGAATAAGTGTGCACTTGTTTACAACTTATTAGACTATGTTATATTAAGTTTACATAGCTTTGATATGTGCTATATTATTTTGTAACATGTACATGAAAGGACTCCAGCTCACGAGAGTATATGCAGCTCACCTTCAGCTCAAGTCAGCTCAGAGGCTTGCTTCCCAGCTCAACTCATCTCAGAGCACTCTACACCAGCTCATGTCAGCTCATTTCACTTCTAACTAGCTAAATTCAACTCAGTTTAGCTCCAGTCAGCTCACCTCTGGCTCCACTAGCTCAACTTCAGCTGACAAGTCCAGAAGTAGCTGAATAGTGTCCTACGTGTCGGGGAGTACACCAGTGCACATGTGGTAGCCTAGGTGGCGTCCAAGCATGTGGATGTGCATGTGCCAGCCTTGTACACAAGTGGTGCACATGTGTGACCAAAAACCAGCCCGTTCTTGTGCATTTGTGTGGCAATTGAAGAGATAAGGACAAGGGAAGTTGTGTGTTTGAATTTTAAACGAAATTAACACATGTTTAAAGTGATAAACATGCCAACTCCCTCTCTTTTACTTGGCTGAAAATTAATTCCTCCCAAAAGGAGTTATTTCAATTCAAATTTATTTTTTAAACTCCTTTAATGTTAACCACACAATGTAATTCGGCCACCTCTTCATTCTTCTATATATTTGTACTTCAAACATTGTTAAAAGGTTAGACTTTTTGAAATAAAAATTACTTTGTGAGTTTTCCCTCAAATTCGGTTCTTTTTTTTTTTTTTGAACTTCTTTCTTGACATTTCAATTTTGAATTGTTGTGTCAATCTTGTGATATTTTGGGTTCTTAGATCGCTATCTAGTGGGTCCAAGCCCGTTGACGTAGAACAAATTCAATTCGGGTTTGCATAACAGATTGTGTGAGTTCTTTCGGGTTCAAGGCTACCATGTATGAATTTTGAAGCATTCATCTTCTATCTTCTTCAAATCTGTCTAGAAATTCCAGCAACATATTTTCTTCTTCAAATCTATTCAATTTCGTGTGTTTTTAAGTCTAAAACCAACCTCTTTGTTTTGTTTAATTGCAGGGAAGTGCTTGCTACAATCCTAGATCTGTAACCACTCAAGGATCATTGTTTCGCCAAGCAACGCCTTATCAGCCGAACACCAAGTACCTTCAGGTCTGCTTCAGCCTATTATGGTTCTCGACTGGAAATGAGACCGTATTACTATGGACTTTGTAACGGGTTTGCCGTTGACACCAAGCAAGAAAGATGTTGTATGGGTTGTAGTCGATAAACTTACGAAGTTAGCCCATTTCATACCTGTGCGAGTTGACTACTCACTTGACAAGTTGGCAAACTTGTATGTTTCAGAGATAGTAAGGTTTCATGGAGTGCCCTCGTCGATTATATCGGATAGGGATCCGAGATTCACATCCAGATTTTGGAAAAAAAGTTGTAGGAGGCTTTGGGTACAAAGTTGAGTTTTAGCATCCCCAGACCGATGGTCAGTCGGAAAGATTAATACAAGTACTCGAGGATATGCTTCGGTGTTGTGTTCTTGAGTTTCAAGGTTGTAACAGTCAAGTTTAGGCCTAGTCAGAACAGTGGTTTTGGGAGCACAAATTTGAGTCTGAATAATATTTTAATATTATTTTCTATGCCATTAATATGTGATTAAACATGTGTTAAATTTCTGTAAGTTAATTTGTCCGTCTGTGTCTGTGAGCTTAATTTGACAAAAGGATTGAATTGCATTAAATGCAAAATTTGTATGCTAATTGTTAAAGTATCTATGTGTTGTGGCTTTATAAGGTGGAGACCTTATGTTGTTATTAAACCAATAGTTACTTGGTGGATGGTTAAAGGACTAGTATGCCCTTAATGAATATAAGTTTCTTATGTTTAATAAAAGGTTAATAAGGTAATTAGATTAATAATATGTTTATAACAAAATAAAACATTTGTTTCATCTTTTTGTACTCATCCATCACCGAAATTTAGAAATGAAACAAGGGTTGTAAAGCTTTCTTCTATTCGGCCATTTGAGAACTTAATTCAAGGTATGTTTTTAATTGGTTTTCGATAATTTCTACATTTTTGCAATTGTTGCTTCGTATCCTCAAAACCCATGTCCCAATTTTGTATATTGATGATGTTTATGAAATGTGCCATTAATGAAATGGTGAGCTTTGTGATGAGTTTAAGTGTTAAATGATAGATATGTGTTAAATGAACATGTTTTGTTCTTGAAATTTTTATGAATTTAGTTAATTAGGGCTAAATTCAGAAAATGGCAATTTGAGGGACTAAATTGTTAATTTGATGAAATGTTTGGTCTTGTATGAGATACATGAGCATTTGGCTAAGCATGGATTTGGATTGAATTGAATGAGTTGTTGAATAAATGGATCAAATTTGAATATGTATAGATCAAGAACCGACGAAAATAGATTTAGGTCGCGGGAAAATGAAAGTAATCGAGTAGCTATATCCGTTCCCGTTAAACCAAATTTGAGGTAAGTCATCATACAAATAAATGTATTTGTATTGAATTATGTATGTTCAGAAGAATATTAATAAAGATGAATGCTTATGAGATGAAGTGTACATGAATTCCGAGATAAGATCGACATAGTATTAACCTCTAAGAAGTCCCGTACGAACCTAGGAATAGATAGGATTATCTATGTCATGACGTAGGTTTCTGTTATGTGTTATCATGTAAGACCACGTCTGGGACGTTGGCACTGATTCGAGGTTTCGTGTAAGACCACATCTGTAACATTGGCATCGATATGAGACTTTTGTATAAGACCACGTCTAGGACGTTGGCGTCGATATAAGACTTACGTGTAAGACTATGTCTGGGACATTGGCATCGTATTAATTCGGGTAAGACCCTGTCGGGGACATTGGCATTGACATCTGATTACATGTAAGACCATATTTGGGACGTTGGTATTGTACGACTATTCTATGTATTTTGTATATCCTATTAGATTCTGAACGGTTCAACGGGCAATTCCGAGCTATGAACGATTACGTGAATGTATATCCGTTTCAGGTATGTTTGATAAGTACACAAGGTATGTATGAAAGGTAAGTATCCATGTGAGCTTACTAAGATGAATATGTGAAATGGAAAGATGAGACAATATGTGATTATATGCTCAAATGAGCTATGTCTATGTATATATATATATGATATTTGAGTTGAAGTATTTGATATCATATGGCTAAGCATATGAATCAATGATTATGAGATGTAGTTTCTATGAGAACTATAAATGATATCTTATCAAATTGAATATGTCTATTATTTACTAAGTCTATTTGTATATGGCTTACTACGCTTTTAAAAGCTTACTCTGTGTGTGTTTTCTCTATTTTATAGATCATCAAAGCTACTAAAGGCTCGGGGACATTCGAGGATTATCATCACACTACTCAACTTGTTTTGGTACTTTTGAAATATGTATATATAGTTGGATATTGCATGTATAGTCTAGTCATTTTGGTTATGTTTGAAATGTGTATAATAGCCATGAGATGTGGCTAGATAAGTATTGGTAATATGCTTGAGTATATATATAGAAATGATGCATGTTTTGATATGGTTAGATAGCTAATAAAATGGTCAAAGTTTTGGTAAAGATATGAATGCATTATGAGTTTCTTTGATTGATCAAAGAAGTGGATATATGAAAGGTAAAGGTAGATGAATTGTGCTTAATTGCATATGTGTTTAGTTGTACAATTTGGCATGGTTGAAGTTGCAATTGTAGGTGAAGATTTGATGATTACTTTGATATGTTTTGGTTGCAAAATATGCATGAAATGACTTGGTAATTTGCTTGTAGGTATGACCCTACTGTGGGTGGCATTATAGCATTGACAATGACCTGTTTTGCCTACACGGTTATGGCACATGGGCATGCCTAATGGCCGTGGGAAATTGACAGTGTCTAGCTAAATGTGCACGACCTTGGCACACGGACGTACCTGGTAACCGTGTGATTAAGTCAGTGTATAGCTTAAGAGCACACAGCCATGGTACACGGGCGTGTCTAGTGGCCGTGTGGAAAAGTCAGTATACATGCCCTGATTTGGCTCGGCCAAGACACATGGGGGTGTCTGGTGTTCGTGGTAGACACACGGCCTGCCCACACGGGCGTGTGGCCTGCATAACTTAGAAAAGTTTTAAATTTCTGAGAATTTCTGTATGTGTTTGGCCTAGTCCGGCCCTACTCTAAAGCATGACTTAGGTCTCATTGACCAATATAAAGGGCACTTTGATTGCCTTTGGTGAATGATCATATGAAATGTTTATAAAAGTTTTCGATCTGTCCAGTAATGCCTTTAACCCTAATCCGGTGTTGGACACGAGTTAGGGTGTTACATTTGATTGGTATCAGAGCTATAGTTTAGCCGATTCTTTGACTAACGTAGCGAGTTAGAGTCTAGCTATACATGCCATATATTTGAACTGTGATAGTGTGATGAATCCTAACATGTAAAATGTGATTTCCGCATAGTAATGGATCCCGAAAGAGCTGTACCTGACGATGTAGAAAGTAATGCGCCTGCTCCTGCGCAAGGGACAGCGCCCTATGATTCGAGACTGGCTACGAGCGGTCAAGAGGGAGAAGCTAAACAAGCTTTCTTCCAAAATGATGAGTGAGTGGTTCACTCAGTTCGTAAGAAATAATCCGACTGTTTCACAACCTCTGCCCCTAGTTAATCCCCCTCAGACTTCAGTTGTACCACCGGTTATGTATCCGAATCTATTGAATAAGCCTCCAGTTGACAAAATCCGTAAGTATGAGGCTGAAGAGTTCAGGGCTACCAGTGATGACAATGCTGAAAAGCCCAAGTTCTGGTTAGAAAACACTACTCTGGTATTTGATGAGATGTCTTTGACTTCGGAAGAAAGTACTAAATGTGTTGTATCACTGCTACAAGATACGACCTATTAGTGGTGGAAAACTCTAACTTTTGTTGTTCCGAAAGAGCGAATCACGTGGGATTTCTTTCATATTGAGTTTCGGAAGAAATATATCAGTGAGAGATTCATCGATCAAAAAATGAAAGGAATTTCTGGATTTGAAATAGGGTCGTATGTTTGTCACTGAATACGAGCAAGAGTTCGTGAGACTGAATCAATATGCTCATGAATGTGTACCCACCGAGGCAAGAATGTGCAAAAGATTTGAAGATGGTCTTAACGAAGACATCCGTTTACTTGTTGGGATTTTTGAATTAAAAGAGTTCATTGTACTCGTTGATCGAGCATGCAAAGCTGAGGCATTTGGGAAAGATAAAAGGAAAGCTGAGTCTGATGTTAGATATATGAGAAAGAGATTTCAGAGTAGATCATTTCAGTCTGCTTCAAAGAAATTTCGAGATGGGCATAGCCGTTCAAAGTTTAATGTGGGACATTCGAATAGAGACCAAGCTAGATCACAAGTGAGCTCCAAAACTCTAGCAACTTCAGTAGCAAGTGTTGGAAATGTTCGATCTGAGAAACCTAAATGTAAGCATTGTGGAAAAAGGCATTCGAGAAGTTGTAGACTAAATGATCGAGCTTGTTTCAGATGTGGATCGTTGGATCATTTCATTCGTGATTGCCTTGAGTCTGTTGAACAAGAGATTGCTCCGAACTTGAGATCCGATAATGTTGCAACTAGAGGTAGACCCTCTCGGAATACAAGAAATGTTAGTGGTAGTCAGAGAACTACGAGAGATACTATTGCAAGATCCGAAGCTAGAGCGTGAACCAGAGCGTATGCTATCCAAGCTCGAGAAGACGCTTCATCTCCAGATGTTATAACGGGTACATTTACACTTTATGATACTTTTGTGATTGCATTGATAGACCCTAGTTCTACTCATTCGTATGTATGCATGAACTTAGTATCCAGTAAGACTTTGCCTGTAGAGTCTACTGAGTTTGTTATAAAAGTATCAAATCCCTTAGGTAAAAGTGTTCTGGTTGACAAAGTATGTAAAAACTGTCCGTTAATGTTCCGAGATATCTGTTTCCATGCTGATTTGATGCTATTACCATTTGATGAGTTTGATATTATTCTGGGTATGGACTGGTTGACATTGCATGATACTGTTGTGAACTGTAAAAGGAAGACAATTGATTTGAGATGTCCGAATGATGAAATAGTTAGGGTTGAGTCTAATGATTTGAATGGTTTGCCTGCTGTGATATCTGTATTAAAAGTTCAGAAGTATGTGAAAAAGGGATATGAAGCCTACTTTGCTTATGTGATTGATTCAAAAGTGTCTAAAAAGAAAGTTGAATCAATACCAGTTGTTTGTGAATTTTCTGATGTATTCCTTGAAGAATTGTCGGGATTGCCTCCAATACGTGAAGTTGAATTTGGTATGTTGCCCGGTACGACACCTATTTCAATAGCTCCGTATAGAATGGCACCAATGGAATTGAAAGAGTTAAAGTCACAGCTACAAGAATTGACTGATAGAGGATTTGCAGGACCGAGTTTCTCACCTTGAGGTGCTCCTGTTCTATTTGTGAAAAAGAAAGATGGCACGATGAGAATGTGCATAGATTATCGTCAGTTAAACAAAGTGACCATAAAGAATAAATAGTTAAACAAAGTGACCATAAAGAATAAATATCCATTGCCGAGAATTGATGATTTATTTGATCAGTTAAAAGGAGCCACCGTGTTTTCAAAGATAGATCTGAGATCGGGATATTACCAGTTGCGAGTAAAAGATTCAGACATTCCGAAAACTGCTTTCAGAACGAGGTATGAACATTATGAGTTCTTAATGATGCCTTTTGGACTAACGAATGCTCCTGTAGTGTTTATGGATCTGATGAACAGAATTGTCAGACCGTACCTAGATCGATTTGTTGTTGTATTCATTGACGACATTTTGATTTATTCACGGGATGAGATTGAGCATGCCGAGCACCTAAGGATTGTGTTGCAAACTTTGCGAGAAAAGCAATTGTATGTGAAATTCAATAAATGTAAATTCTGGTTACATGAAGTTAGTTTTTTGGGGCATATTGTGTCAGCATTAGGAATACAAGTTGATCCGAGCAAGATTTCTGCTATTCTGGAATGGAAACCTCCGAAAAATGTATCGAAAGTCCGTAGTTTTTTGGGACTCGCTGGTTATTATCATCGGTTTGTAAAAGAATTTTGGATGATAGTTATTCTGTTGACTAGATTGCTTCAGAAAGACATGAGATTTGAATGGTCCGATAAATGTCAGTACAGTTTTGATCGATTGAAAATTCTGTTGACAGAAGCTCCGAATTTAGTACAGCCAGAATCAGGTAAGGAATTCGTAATATACAGTGATGCTTCGTTAAATGGTTTTGGATGTGTTTTGATGCAGGAAGGCAAAGTAATAGCTTATGCCTCAAGACAGTTGAAGTCTTATCGAAAGAACTATCCGACACACGATCTTGAGCTAGCTGCGATTGTGTTCGCATTAAAGATTTGGCGACATTATCTGTTCGGTGAGAAATGTCACGTGTTTTTCGATCATAAAAGTCTGAAATATCTGATGACTTAGAAAGATTTGAATCTGCGACAGAGAAGATGGGTAGAGTTGTTGAAAGACTATGAACTTATGATAGATTATCATCCGAGGAAAGCAAATATTGTAGTAGATGCTTTGAGTCGGAAATCACTGTTTGTATTATGTGCTATGAGTACTCATTTAATTCTGTCTGATGATAGTCCAGTGATCGTTGAATTGAAAGCAAAACTATTGTTTTTACAGCAGATACGTGATGCTCAGAAAGTGGATAATGAAATGTTAACGAGACGAACTCAGTGTGATTTGAACTCTGATTCTGAATTTTGAGTTGATAATAATGATTGTTTGAGATTCCGAGATCAAATTTGTATTCCGAGAAACTCAGAGTTGATTCAATTAATTTTGAATGAAGCTCATAATAGTCGCTTATCTGTTCATCCAGGGAGTACTAAAATGTATCATGATCTGAAGCAACATTATTGGTGGTCTAGCATGAAAAGAGACATTTCTAACTTTGTTTCGAAGTGTTTAGTCTGTCAGCAAGTTAAAGCTAAACATCAGGTTCCGTCGGGGTTGCTGCAACCGATTCTGATTCCTAAGTGGAAATGGGATAGAGAAACGATGGATTTTGTTTCTGGATTGCCACTGACTCCGAGAAAGAAAGACGTGATTTGGGTTGTAGTTGATCGAATGACAGAATCTGCCCATTTTATTTCGGTACGAGCTAATTATTTACTTGATAGATTAGCTGAGCTTTATATTTCTGAGATTGTGAGATTACACGAGGTACCATTATCCATTGTGTCAGATAGAGATCCGAGGTTTACATCAAGATTTTGGAAGAAGTTGCAAGAAGCTTTAGGCACGAAATTGCATTTCAGTACAACTTTTCATCCGCAAACAGATGGTCAGTCCGAATGGATTATTCAGATTCTTGAAGATATGTTAAGATGCTGTATACTTGAGTTCAACGGTACGTGGGAACAGTACTTACCTTTGATCGAATTTGCCTAAAACAATAGTTTTCAGTCGAGCATCAAAATGGCACCTTATGAAGATTTGTACGGACGTAAATGTCGTACACCTCTGTATTGGACCGAGCTCAGTGAAAATAAGATACACGGGGTCGATTTAATAAAAGATACAGAACAGAAAGTGAAAGTCATCCGAGATAGTCTGAAAGCAGCGTCTGATTGTCAGAAGTCTTATGCAGATTTGAATCGAAAAGAGATTGAACTTTAAATTGGTGATAAAGTGTTTCTAAAAGTATCTCCGTGGAAGAAAGTACTCCGATTCGGACGTAAAGGCAAGTTAAGTCCAAGATTCATCGGACCGTATGAAATCATCGAGCGTGTTGGACCTGTTGCATACAAATTATTATTGCCATCTGAGCTAGAAAAGATTGACAATGTATTTCATGTTTCGATGCTCTGTAGATATCGTTCTGATTCGTCACATGTGATAACTCCGTTTGAGATTGAAATCTGATTTGATATGAACTACGAAGAAGAACTGATCCGTATCTTAGCTCGTGAAGTGAAAGAATTAAGAAATAAGAAAATTCCGTTAGTAAAAGTGTTGTGGCATCGTCATGGATTAGAAGAGGCTACGTGGGAGCCTGAAGATTCGATGAAACAGCAATATCTGAATCTGTTTAATGATAAGATTTTTGGGGCCGAAAATCCCTAAGGGGGAGAATTGTAACAGTCCGGTTTAGACCCTAGTCGAAATAGTGGTTTCGAGACCACAAATCCGAGTCTGAATAATATTTTGATATTATTTTATGTGCCATTAATATGTGATTAAATGTAACAGTCCGGTTTGTACCCTAGTCTGAACTGTGGTTTTGGGACCACAAATTTGAGTCCGTATAATATTTTAATATTATTTTCTATGTCCTTGTTAAGTGATTAAGTATGTGGTAAAGTTTCGTATGCTAATTTGTCTGTCTGTGTGTTTAATTGGCAAAAGGATTGAATTGCATTAAATGCGAAAGTTGTATGCTATATGTTAAAGTGCCTATGTGTTGTGGCTTATTAAGGTGGAGGCCTTATATTGTTATTAAACCAATAGTTAGTTGGTGGATGGTTAAAGGACTAGTATGCCCTTAATGAATATAAGTTTCTTATCTTTAATAAAAGGTTAATTAGGTAATTAGATTAATATTATGTTTATAACAAAACAAAACATGAAATGGACATGAATGCATTCATCTTTCCACCGAAAATACAAAGAAAAGAAAGGGGTTTGAAGCTTTATAATATTTGGCTCTTTGCCTTCTTGATTAAGGTATGATTTTACTTCGGTTTTCGATAATTTCTATGTTTTTGCAATCGTTGCTTTGTCTACTATCAAGCCCATGTCTCGATCTTGTGTATTGATGATGTTTGTGAGATATGCCATTGATGGTATGTTGAGCTTTGTGATGAGTTTAGTTGTTAAATGAAAGATTTGAGCTAGATGAACATATTTTGTTCTTGAATTTTTGACGAATTTAGCTAATTAGGGCTAAATTGTGAAAATAGTAACTTGAGGGACTAAATTTCAAATTTGATGGAAAATATGGGCTTGTATGAGATGTATGAACATTCGGCTAAGCATGGTTTTAAGATGATTTTGTGAATTTGATGTTTTGAGAAAAATAGACTAAATTGATAAATTACGTAAATATAAGGGTTAAATTGCAAATAGCCCTAAATGTGTGTCCTTGGATTGAATTGAATGAGTTAGTGAATAAAAGGGTTAATTCTGAATATGTATAGATCAAGAATCGAGGAAAACGAACTTAGATCGCGAGAAAGCGAAAGTAACCGAGTAGCCGTTTCCATTTCCGTTAAATCGAATCTGAGGTAAGTCATATTGCAAATAAATGTAATTGTATTGAATTGAGCATATTCATATGACTATCAATGATAATGAATGCTTATGAGATGCTATGTACATGAATTCCGAGACAAGGTCGAAATAGTGAAAAGTCTGAGAAGTCCCGTACGAACCTAGAAATATATAGGATTAGCTATGTCATGACATAGGTATCTGTTCTGTTTTATTATGTAAGACCACGTCTGGGACGTTGGCGTTGATTTGAGATTTCGTGTAAGACCACGTCTGGGACGTTGGCATCGATATGAGCTTTACGTGTAAGACCATGTCTGGGACATCGGCATCGTATTGATTCGCGTAAGACCCTGTCTGGGACAGTGGCATCGTTATCCGAGTACACGTAAGACCTCGTCTGGGACGATGGCATTGTACGACTATTCCGAGCTTTCTGAGTATCCTATTAGATTCCTATTGGTTCAACGGGCAAAAATCCGAGCATTGTCCGCGTGTCCAAGTCGTGGCAAAACAAGGCATACATACTGACTTGTCCACACGGCTGAAGACACGCCCGTGTGCCTCACCCGTGGTCGACACTGACGTGTACCACACGGCCAGTCACACGCCCGTGGTCGAAACTGACTTGCATCAAATTAAAATTTTAAGGGACACGGTCGAGTCACACGCTCGTGTGCTCAATCGTGTGGGAATAAATAGCCCATTTGCCACCCACACTTAGGGTCACACCTACAAACATAAACCAACATAATTACATACCCCAAATGGCATTCAAACATACCAATATATACACCAATTAGTAATCAACTATACCATTTATTTCCATACCCAATATCAACTTCCACATCAAGATCATATATACCATTCCTCATTCAATCCTCAACAAATCTAAACATGTAACATACCATTTCCATTTACCTAACTTGTACCAAAATGACCATTCATATAGAACACATATACACATTTTTAACCATCCTTTGATACATCTAAGACACATACCAAAATCATCAAACTACCAAGCCATGTCACATGGCAAACTTACACACTTTAAAACATGCCATAATCACTAGCCTATACATGCCATATTTGAATATATACATCTTTCAAAAGTACCGCAATAGATAGCCGATAGTGTGATTGAGTTGCTGACGATCCTCGGATCCGAGCTAGCTTTAAATATACTGTAAAATAGAGAAAAATTCACACAGTAAGCTTTAAAGCTTAGTAAGTTTGTAATATAATACATTTAACTTAATGATTCAAATTCAATATGTAAAATAAAACATCACATAGATAAATTCACAATAATACACAATTCCATCTATAGTCAATACTCACATAACCATCCATTTATTCATTTACCAAATCATCAACCACATAGGTTCCGTATATACCTTTGCCAACACTTAGTTAACGATCATTCTTGCTACTCAAAGCTCGATACCACATTTCTATCAATCTTCATTATTCATTCGATTTAGTCGCACACTTAGTGTCACTTTCTTATCCAAAGCTTAAATATCATCGCACACTTAGTGCCTTTATATTAAACCAAATTTAACTAGGTATCGCACACACAGTGCCAATCAATATAGCCAAGGCTTCCTTTACTTCGTACACACAGTGCTATTCACCTCTGTCCCAATTCTAATTACGCACACTTAGTGCCACATTTCTCAAATCCACATATAGCATTACTAATTCAATAACCACATATTCATTCATTTCATAACACATAAATATGAATTTAACGATTCGTATTATACCCGAACTTACCTTGGACGTCGAAGTTACAAAACAAGTCGATCAATCGAGCACTTTGTTCTTGCCTCGATCTAAGTATGAATTTCTCTTTTCTTGATCTATACATATTCAAATTTAGCTCATTCAACCACCAATTCATTCAATTAAGTCCAAACACACATATTTAGGGCATTTTATAAAATAGCCCTCACATTTTCACATTTTGACACTTAAGTCCCTATTTCATAAAATCATCAAATTCACATAAATTCATTTCACACATGCCTAGCCAAAGTTTCCTTATGTTCATACAAGCCCACATATTTAATTTGTTTTATATTTTAGTCCTCCAATTTATTATTTTCACAATTTAGCCCAAATTAATCAAATTCACCAAAAATTCAAAGACAAATTATGTTAATCTATCACATATATTTCATATTTCATCATCAACTATCACAAAGCTCAAACATTCATCAATAACACATCTCAAAATCTTCATCAAATTCTAAAATTAAAGCATGGGCTTGATAATACACTAAGCAACGATCACAAAAAACGTAGAAATCATAAAAAATCGATCAAAAATCATACCTCAATTAGCCAAGCTTAGTGCCAAAATGTTTGAGTATTCAAAACCCTTTTTTCTTCCTTGATATTTCGGTGAAACAAAGATGAATAAAGCATAATTTGGCTTTGTTTAATTTAATTTACATTTATTTCATTAATTACCAAATTAACCTTATTAATTTCATGTAAAAATCCACCAACTTAAGCCCATTTTTGTCCATCCCATCTATCAATGGTCTAATATCAACATAATGACCATTCATTTAATAAGTCATGCCAAATAAGCACTTTAACAATCAGCACACAGCTTTTGCATTTTATGTGATTAAGTCCCTTTTGCAAATTAAGCACACAAACGATAAAATTTTCATACAAAATTTTACACATGCTTAATCACATACTGTAAACACTAAAAATAATATTAAAATATTTTTTCGACCTTGGATTTGTGGTCCCAAAACCACTATTCCGACTAGGGTCTAAATCGAGTTGTTACTGTTATCATAAAACTAAGTTGGTGTTAAAGGCAAAACAATACAATTCGCAGACTTGTCATGTAACACCCCCAACCAATATCTGTCGTCAGAACAGGGTTACGAGGCTTTACCAAGGAGTATAGAACACTTACAGATAAGTTGAAATCATTATCGTTCAAATACCGAGACTAAACTGGATCCTCAGGAAAATTTTTCGCGACATTTAAAATTTTTCTCGCATATAAGGGTCACGCCCGTGTGACTAGGGACACAAAGTCGGACCATACGCCCATGGGGTAGACCGCTTGTCACACACGGCCTAGACACACGCATGTGTCTACCCGTGTGGACGAAAATTAGGCTATTTTCCAAGCCATATTTCTCACTCACTTGATCCTTTGTCTTTACCAACATTTTAATACAGTCAAAAACAAATTTAAGATATTCAACCAAGCCTTATACTTATTACCATTTGTTAGTCGTACACTTCATATAAATAACAAGAAACGTATATAGGCTCAATTCTTATTAAATTCCTCTTATACCTATACTTTTTCACATTATGTATTCATATCACATATAATAATCATACCTCTGTATTTCATATACATTTTCATAACAAATTGTCTTGGTTTTTAACTACTTCATATTTGAGTTCTACTCATCAAATCATTTGAACATCATCTTTACACAAATAGTACACTTGAGGTGTACAGTTATATAATTATGAATAAACACATTTATTAAACATATTCCATGTTTTTATATATCACAGTCTCATATTTCCATGTATCAAGTACCATCATTTACTCGCGTTTCAGACAAATACGTGTAACAATTCACACGGATAATACACTCAAGGTGTACAAATATGTAATCACAAATGAACTCATTCATCAACCAAGATTTATGTTCATGTCTCATCAACTCGTATTTCCTTATATCACATAATTCCATGTAACACTTACTCTGTATCAATCTTACCAAAGTTCGATCACATATCGAGCACATTGTTCATAATTTTTCACACTTATACCTGCACTTATTCATCACATAGTCATATTCAATTACACTTAGTCATTACATGATCACATGTATTTTCACTTAGTCAATTTCCTGTTGAACTCATCAGAATAATAACAGATACACGGTGGCCTGCAAATAGTACCACCCTTGTAGCCAAAGCTATCTGGTGCACATAGTAGCTTGCACTTAGTACTACACATGTGACCAAAACCATCACTTACACATAGTGGCTTGCACTTAGTACCACGCATGTGATCGAAGCTATCGGGTACACATAGTAGCATGCACTTAGTACTACACATGCGACCTATCCGTCTGGTACACGTGGTAGCCTGCACTTAGTACTACACATGTGACCTAAAACCATCTCGTAGCTCTCTTGTACACATAATGGCCTACACTTAGTATCACACATGTGATTGAAGCTTGCACTTAGTACTACACATGCGACCTATATGTCTGGTACACGTAGTAGCCTACACTTAGTACTACACACGTGATCTAGCTACCTCATTCGTATCTTTTCTATTCCGAAGGTTCAACCGGGAATTTTCACTTTTCAACATTTTACCAATTCATCCTTAATCAATCACAATTCATAATTTACATCAAATAATTAATCCATACTCAACCATATCTCATATAATATAACAAAATATTAAAACATAAATAAAAAACAATGTATTATTTACATACAAACTTAAAAATTCAATTTTTATATCATCATGATAATCACAATTTCATAGTAAATATTCGAAATAAAACATTATATCATTTCTAATTTAACATTTATCGGTTATAATCGGGCATGTGATCAATTTATACACAATTCATTCATATATTTTTTCTCCTCCTCCTCTCCATACACATCCTTAGTATAAATAACACAGTTGTAAGTAGCATTATCTATAATTTTTACTATTTACTTATATGGATATTCAAGTTGTCCATCCATGTCACAGTCGCTAAATTATTTTTATCTTGAGCTACAGAACTCCAAATTAAGATACACTAATTTTCCCTGAAACTAGACTCACATATATTATTACCATAAAAATTTAAGAATTTTTGGTTTAGCCAATAAGTACAGTTTATTCTTTAAAGTCACCCCTATTTCGCTGTCCAACAATTCTGACCCCGCTTCACTAAAAATTAATTATCTCATCGTACATAATTTGAATAATGTTCCTATTTGTTTCTTTTGAAAATAGGCTAATTAAGAATTTTAACCATATAAATTACAACCCATATTTATTTTTCTTCAATTTTTTATGATTTTCCAAAGTCAGAACAGGGGAAGCCAAAATCATTCTGACCTTGTCTCACAAAATATATTGTATCTCATTATTAACAATTTAATTGCTTACACCGTTTCTTCTATAAGAAACAAGACTCAATAATATTTAATTTAATATTTTATTCATCCTCTAATTCGATTTCTATAACTTTTGGTGATTTTTCAAAGTTACACTACTTCTACTGTTCAAAACTGTTTTACTGCAAAATGTTGATTTTCATTTTGCCCCAAATTTCACAGTTCATACAATTCAATCCTTACTCAATTAACCCCTCAATTGAGCTAATTTATCTCAATTAATACTTTATTCTATCATTTTAAACTACTTCATAACCCTTGAAAATCAAAACTTTAGCACTAGACCTTAATTCCAAACTCTTTCACTATTAGGTCCTAAAGTCAATTTCCATCAATTTTACTTGATAAAATCATCATATATCAAAATTAAAGCTTCAATTCTATGTTTATTCATCATATGCTTCCAGCACTCATCCATAGCAACTTTAAAAATTAGCCATGGAATCAAAAGCTAATGACATAATAAGTTGGACCCAATTGTAAAAGTCCAAAAACTTAGAAATTTTAAGGAGAAAGCAAGAATTAAACTTACATGAAGCTAAAGTATGAAAACCAGCTTGAACCCTCTCCTATGGCTGTTTTTTAGCTGATGAATATGAAGAAAAATTATGAGAATTCTAGATATTCCAATTTGGTCCTATTTTTATTTAACTAATTTTGGCAATTTTCTAATTTTGCCCTTATTTCACTCATTTCCTGATTTTTCTCAGCTATTGCCGCCCAAAATATCTCCTTAGGGCTTATTTGCACTTTAGGTCCTTCCTCATTTGACAATTGAGCTATTTAATCATTCTAGCAACTTTTACACCTTTTTCAATTTAGTCTTTTTTATTTAATTAACCACCCGAACGTCAAAATTTTCTAACGAAATTTTAATACTACCTTATTGGCACTCCATAAATATTCATAAAAATATTCATGGCTCGGTTTATAACATCGAGATCTCGATACCCCTTGTGCTCAATTTTTTAACCAAATAAATCTTTATAAAACACAGTTTACTATTTCAAAAATATTTTAAAAGCTACATTTGGCTCGTAAATATTAAATAATATAATCTACGAATTTATTTTTCAGCTTTGGTGGTCTCGAACCACTATTTCTGACATTACTGAAATTTGGGCTATTACATGTCATCACTAATGAAAATAATAGATTGCTAATCTAAATCTAACTCTTTTGATGTGTCAACGATAGAGAAATAAACTCTTTTTATGACAATCGAAGTTTCATCCTCTCTATGATCGATTTTGTTATTGTTAGAAGGCAACTGGATATTGTTCTAGGCGACAACTGGAATACTTGTAGCAATTTCAGAAATGGTAAATTCCTCATCAATCCTTATAGGTTCCATATCCAAAAGATTGTGGTCATCATCATCTTCACTCTCGGAACCTTCACCTTCTTGAACAGACAACAAAGAATCCTCATGCTCGTTACTCAGGATTGTTGGTTTGACATGGCAATCACTTTTTGACAACTCTGTTTTCTCAAAGGAATCACAAGCTATTGTCTCCATCGTCTCTAAATGGTCCAACTTTGGCTCAGTTAGAAGAAGACTTTCTCTACCCATGGCTTCACCGCTCTTTTCTACAATAGGGAGGTCAAAATTCTATTTCAACACCTCATCAAATGGCTCTTCTATAGGTTGTATGCCCAAGGAGAAAGGTTTCTGAGCATGCAAGGTAACTATCCTTTATTTCCAAGGACAAGGTCATTGGACGAGCACTGAGTAATTGCTTTCATAATGGTATGTCATTGGGGAGAGCTCAGTCACAATATTAATTTCGCGACTACATGAGTTTATAATTAATAGGCGAAAAGCCAAAACTTAATTATAAATCATTTGAGCCTCAACTACATGTGTCCAATTTGTCCCTCCACTAACTCATTGAAACCAAAAATAAATTTCATATTTGAATAGAAATGAACGGAATGAATAGAAAAAGAGAAATATTTAGGAATAAATACATGGGTTTTATTGTGAAATGTTGGTAATAATGGATTGTTTCAAGGTTCTTTGTAACATTAGTTAAATTGGATTTTTTTTGTAATAGTTAAATTTCAAGTTCTGAGCTTAAGGACTAAATGGTAAAAAAATATTAGGGGCGGTTTCATAATTTTACATAAAAATGAATTATGGATTAAATTGCAGTTTAGCATTACTTAATTGAATAACACTATTGTTTTAGATCATTAGTGTGTTGACGATCGTGGAAAAAAAAAGATTTCGGAGTAGTTCTTGTGCTTTCGTGATTACTGCAAACTATTCTTATGATGCGAGCTCGTATTCTTTTGTTGATTATGAGTCACAAGAGTTCCCGATCGAAATTAAGAAGTATCAAAACGATGGGCTAAGTATAGGTTGAAAATGGGAATGGCAGGCTATGTAAAAAGGGTGTTTTGTTGGTTAGGAATGGAGAAGTTTTAATTCGGTTTAAGGGCTGAAGAGTGAACCAATATTAAAGGAAAATACTGACCCAATTCTTATATTAGCACTTAGATGATTATGATAAGGATAGCAAAAGAAAACTGTGACCCACTATCTAGCAAGATAGGAACCAGTCGGTATAAGGGTGAATGCCACACTTCTAAGAAGTCATAAGTTCAAAGAAAGAATCAGATTGACGCCACAAGGAAGCTTGATAAGTTAATTTGAGTCAAATATGAACAAAGATATAGAACACTCACAATAAGATAAAAATTCATCAAAAGTTCCTACAATGTTTCAAGCCTAATATTTATAGTTTAGGGTTTAGGGTTTAGGGTTTAGGGTTTAGGGTTTAAGGTTTAAGGTTTAGGGTTGTACAAGAAATCAGCCAAATAGGCATGTTAACAATCATATTGAATGTGCTTAATGACCATTAATTTGTTCAAGACATCCCTTGAGAGTTTCTAGATGTAGGTAACACTAGCAACCTTGTTCACATTGTGACATTTGCATTCCCAAACAACCAATTCGTTGGACCTTGAAGATTAGCTGAATGTGCATGGAGTTGAACGGTTGAAATGGTGTGAACATGAATTGATGCTACTTGGAAAATTGAATGGTTATGTAGCTCATTATTGCTACTTGTGTCACATAAAGAGTGTTCAAGTGTGAACAACAACAATTGAATGGCTTCAGAGGTGTGAACTTGGTAGCCAACTGATTGGTTAAGTGTGGACACACTTGATGCCTTGGTTTTTCACGAAAAGGCACTTGGAATATTGTGTTCAGCACCTTCTACATGCATGCACCTCCAAGTACATTGAGCTCCATAAATGCGGTTCATTGAACATCAAATATGCATGCATCAGCTTGAGAAGAAGTTTCTTAGCAGCAGCCAATGTGAAGAACTTGGTCAACATTAAGACAATGTTTAAATGCACATTAAGACAAGATTTAATCACACCAAACATTAATGATGTCAAAATTAAGACACATAATTAAAACACATATTAATGATGTTCAAACTAAGACATAATTAAAGACACATAATTAAAACACATATTAATGATGTTCAAACTAAGACATAATTAAAGACACATAATTAAAACACATATTAATGATGTTCAAACTAAGACATAATTAAAGACACAAACTAAAATAACTAAAATGGATAGCAATCCTTATTTCCAGCAA
This sequence comes from Gossypium australe, assembly GCA_005393395.2. NCBI lineage: Eukaryota > Viridiplantae > Streptophyta > Magnoliopsida > Malvales > Malvaceae > Gossypium > Gossypium australe. The sequence continues at coordinate 74,207,235 of CM016614.1, read as the reverse complement.
CTGATTAAACACACTGATTTAAGGCTTTATTTGAAGCACATTGCATGGGACGTATGGAGTGCATGCCCAAGTGATGCGACCACGCCCAAGACCAACTCAAAGCTTTCGTGGAACCTATGGAGCTACCAACGGGGCCGATTACCCGGCTCGAGCTAGAAGGCTCAAAGAAGCTGTTGCAGGTTTAATTGATCGAGTTTGGGGTGAAACCTTTGCGAAATTTATCAAATGATCATAGACAAGCAATCCATACGTGCCTTGCAACTGCTTCATGCTTATTTTGCTCAACTTTAGCTCTTTTTAATCTTGTGCATTTTATTTGCTGGAATAAACAATTAAGTCGGTTTTGGTTAATTCAGTTTAACTAGTTTAAGTTATTAATTAAGTCATAATTTAGACAACTTTAATATGAGTTTAATTATGTCATAATCTAAACAAATTAACTAAGGGTTTTAATTATATCTTATTTTAGTACATATTAAATAGGCGTTTTTAATGCGTCTTAGTTTTAGACATCTTAATTACATGATGGAGTTTCAGACTACTTTAATGTGTCTTAGCCGAATTTAACTTGTCTTGTAGGATTGATGAAGGGACGGCATTAAAGAGAGTGGGCTGCTGGTTGCTATCCTACAAGCAACCCTTCGTGCATTGCAAAGGCTACAAGTGAGCTGCTGGTTGTTCTCTCCGAAGCAACCCATCATGTAATGCAAAGATCACAAGTCTTTTCACACTTGTTCATTTCAACTGAAGATCCTTTTCACACCTTGTGGCCATCCAATTCCATGTGTTCACACATAAAGGGCTACTCAAATTTGGCTAATCACATGGATGACCTTCCATGCGCCACAAGCTGCCATTATGAGCTCATATTCATTTGGCTTTCCAAGGCATCATCTTAAGCATGTTATTGGCTGATCCACTTCAAGTTTATTCAGCTCAAGACTAAAATTCTAGTAAGTTAAGCTGATTGGGAACACCAAAGTCCAAGGCTATTGGCATCACCAAGGCATGGGAGACCTCAAAGGACTAGTTGAAGAGCTCAAAGAGCAATCAGCTCAATTAAGATGAATTAAAAGCTGTCCATTCGGCTAGACCTTGTTTTTTTAGCTATAAATATTAAGCTCATTTCATGTAATTCAGACTTTTGACACCTTTGTGAGCAATATATGTAATACCCTTCACCCGTATTCAACGCCGGAATAGGATTAAGGAGCATTACTGAACTTACAACTCAATTGTACATATTATTAGCATACCTTTCATCAATTCAAACATTCATCAATCAACCCCAATCAATATGTCCCTAATACGAGCCTACGAGGCCCTAAACATGCAATGGGAGCAGTTAGGGACTAAACCCATAACTCTGGAAATTCTTCAACATTTATAAAATTTTCTCTAAAACAGGGGACACATACTCGTGTGGTCAGCCCGTGTGTCTCATACGGCCACCAGACACTCCCGTGTCACAGGCTGTGTGGACATTCGAAATGGGATCACATGGCCGTGTCCAAGCTCGTATCCTACCCCATGTCCAAACAAGTGAGCTTACCAACTTGGGTCACACGGTCAACCACACGCCCGTGTGCCTTTCGAAGTGGCCACACATGCCTGTGTGCTAGTCCGTGTGATAGGCCTTGTCAAACCTGTAGGGTATACTGACTTATGCAACACGGCCAAGTCACACGCCTGTGTGCTAGGCCGTGTACCAATTAGGGGGTATACTGACTTGTAACACATGACTGATCACACGCCCGTGTGTGAGACCGTGTGGAGCATACTGACTTCACTTCAATTTCAACATGAGGGGACACACGGCCGTGCAACATAACCGTGTGTCACACACGGCTGAGACACATGCCCGTGTGGACAAAAATAGGCTATTTACCAAGCCAATTTGCCACCCAAATTTGCATATACATACACAACTAAAATGGCACCAATTCAAAGCATAAATAAACATCCAATTTAGCCACAATGAAGGCTAATTCATACCATATCCTATACCAATAATTAACATGCTTATAACTCATGTTTTTCTCAATCAAAACATACCAAAATATATACACCAATCAACTAGTTAAACCTTTACCAATCATACATTATTTTGTATCATATTCAAACATACCAAACAAACCAAAATAATCCATCATGTATGGCTATATAAACAAGCCAAAACATAAACATTTCCAAGCCAATCCAAATGGCCAATATCCATACCAAAAACATAGCCAAAATGACTCAAAATCCTTATACATGCCATATGACCAAAACCATAAGTTCAAAAGTACAAAAGTGACGGTTGGATAGTGTGGCGATGTCTCTGACAATCCCCAAATCCGAGCTAGCTTTGAATTCACTATAAAACATGGGAAAGATAAACAAAATAAGCTTTATAGCTTAGTAAGCTTGTATGAATTAAACTCAACAAATCATATTACATAATTCAACAACTTGAACCATTTAACATGTAATTCATGGTAACAACAAGCTTTCCATATGCTTAAGTATATGCTTATATGCAAATTCATAACTTCTCCTAATTGAAGTTTATACTTTCCATGTACATACCTGTACAAGCTCGTAACCAACTCATACCTATTCGAAATACTGCTGAATACTGGATATCTCAATACACATTACATAGCCGAAGCTATTTTAATCTCGCACACTAAGTGCCAAGCTATCTAGATCTCGCACACTAAGTGCCATACGTAGCCGGAGCTATCTCAAATCGCACACCAAGTGCCTTACACAGCCGAATCTATCTCGATCTCGCACACTAAGTGCTATATTTATAGCCGAATCATCATCAAACATAACTTTAATCTCGCCTACACAATTTATACCATATCAAGCATTTAAAGCATAATTTTAACAATGCTCTTGTTACATACAAACTTACCTCGAATGTGAAAACGGCGAATCTAGTCGATTAGTCGATAACTTTATCTTTTCCCAGATCCAAGTTCGTATTTTGCTTTTCTCGATCTAAATATATTCAAAATTAACTTATTTAATCATCTATTCATTCAATGTAGTCCAAAACACTCTTTAAGGCACATTTACACTTTTGCCATTAAACTTTCACATTTTCACAATTTAGTCCTTATCACACAAAAAAAATTCATGAAATTTCATTAATACCCATTATAGTCAAATTCTTATAAGACCCCTAGCAGCCCATATTTATCATTTTTTTCACCCATTTAACCAATAACTTTACACATTTCTCAATTTAACCCCTATTTTGCATTTTCTCTAAAAATAACTTTACAAAACTTGTATATCTAACTACAAGATTTCATATTTCATCATCAAACATCAAAGAACACATATATTCATCAATGGAAACTTTCAAAACATTTAACAATTTTGTAAATTAGTCCCTGGCTAGCTAGTACTAGCTGCAGCAATATCAAGAACATGGAAATCATTAAAAATGAGACAAAAAACGGACTTACGATTGAGATAGGAAGCTTGGCCGAATATGAAACCTATCTTATGGCTTTTCTTTCCTCCCAAATTCGGTTGATGAAGATGATGAATGCCTAAATTTTATGTTTTGTTTTATTTTAATTATCTTATATTACTAATTACAAATTTAACCTTTATAATAAATCATTAATACATACGTTAATATGTCCATATATGTCCAATCAAATGAATAATGGTATAATTACCACATAAGGACCTTAACTTAAAGATTCTATAGCTGTTAGACACCTTTAACTATTAGAACTCAAGTTTTACGCTTTACGCGATTTAGTCCTTTTTTTCTCAAATTGACCATTTAAATGATAAAATTTCTTGACGAAATTTTCACACAATCACTCAATCATGTTGTAAACATTGAAATAATAATAAATTAAATATTTTGACCTCAGATTTGTGGTCCCAAAACCATTTTTCTGATTTGACCAAAAACTGGCTATTACAACTCTCCCCCTTAGGGATTTTCGTCCTCGAAAATCTTACCAGTGAATAGGTTAAGGTAATGTTTTCTCATAGCTTCCTCAGTCTCCCATGTAGCCTCTTCAACTCCATGACGTTGCCACAAGACTTTCACTAAAGCTATATGTTTATTTCTTAACTCTTTGATCTCTTGAGCCAAAATTTTGATCGGATCTTCCTTGTACATCATATCGGGCTGAATTTCAATCTCTGACGGAGAAATAACATGTGAGGGATCCGATCAATGTTGACACAACATCGACACATGAAAAACATTGTGGATTTTCTCTAATTCAATCAGTAAAGATAGCCTATATGCCACTGGCCCTATTCGTTCAATAATCTCATATGGCCCGAAGAAATGCGGACTCAACTTGCCTTTACGGCCGAAACAAAGTATTTTCTTCCACAGAGATACTTTCAGAAACACTTTGTCACCAATTTGAATTTCTATATCTTTTAGTTTCAAATTCGCGTACGATTTTTGACGATTTGAAGTTGCTTTCTACTTTCTCTTCAGTTTTTTCTAATCAAATCAACCCCGTAAATCTGTTTCTCACTCAGCTTTGTCCAATATAAATGAAGTTTGGCATTTACGACCATATAAAGCTTCATACGGTGCCATCTTTATGCTCATTTGAAAACTATTATTATACGCAAATTCAACCAACGTCAAATATTTCTCTCAATTACCTTTAAACTCTAAAACATAACATTTGAGCATATCTTCGAGAATCTAAATTACTCTCTTAGACTGACCGTAAGTTTCCGGATGAAAAGTGTACTAAAATTCAACTTCGTACCCAAAGCTTCTTGCAATTTCTTCCAAAACCGTGATATGAATCTTTGATCTCTATCTGAAATAATTAAAGTTGGCACCCCGTGCAATCTAACGATCTCAACAATATATAATTCAGCTAATCTATCGAGTGAATTGTAACACCCCATACCAAGTCCGAAGCTAGGGCTAGACACGAGACATTACCATGCTTGACTTCACTTGAACGTATAATAACGGGCTATAAAATTTCATTTCAATTTAAAAATTTCTTTTCTTTGTCATAACATACATCTCATGGGCCTACGAGGCCTTAAACTTACATCCAGAAAGTTTCGGAGATCAACCGGAAACTTTTACACACCTTGGAAATTTTTGCCTAAACAGGGGTCACACACCCGTGTGGTTTCACACGCCCATGTCCCTAGCCTGTGTAGGATTTATTTTTATTTCGAACCTACAGGGGTTTTCACACTGCTTGACACACGCCCGTGTCAATTGTAACAGTTCGGTTTAGACCCTAGTCAGAATAGTGGTTTCGGGACCACGAATCCGAGTCAGTGAAATATTTCAATATTATTTTCTGTTCCATTGATGGGTGATTAAGCATGTGTTAAATTTTTGTAAGTTAAATTGTCCATCTATATGCTTAATTTGATAAAAGGATTAAATTGCATTAAATGCAAAATTAGCTTGTTATTTGTTAAAGCACCTATGTGTTGTGGCTTTTAAAAGAGGAGGCCTTATGAGGCAATTAAACCATTTATAAGTTAGTGGGTGGTTAATAGTCAGAAATGGCCTTGAACTATATGTTATAATATGTTTATTAAAAGGGTTAAATTAGTAAATTGTTAAATAAAGTCTATTAAACAAAAACCAAGGCTAAAAGGCTATAATCTTTTATGGTTTTATCATCGAAAATCAAAGAAGAAAAGGAAGGTTTGAATGCTACTAATATTCGGCTAGTTGTGGTCAAATTTAAGTTATGTTTTTGATGATTTTTATGTTTTTGAGATTATTGCTTAGTCTACTATCAAGCCCATGTTATAATTTGAAGAATTCATGATGGTTATGAAATGTTCCATTGATGAAATGGTGAGCTCTGTGATGAGTTTAGGTGTTTAATGAAAGATATGTGTTAAATGAACATGTTTTGTTCTTGAAGTGTTGATGAATTTAGCTAATTAGGGCTAAATTATGGAAATAGTATTTTAAGGGATTAAATTGTGAATTTGATGAAAAATATGGACTTGTATGGTCCTTAGGAAGTTTCAGCTAAGCATGTATGTGAACAAATTGTGTATATTTGATATTTTGAGAAAAATGGACTAAATTGATAAAATGTGTAAATGTGAGGGCTAAGTTCCAAATAGCCCTAAATATATGTTTTTGGATTGAATTGAATAAGTTGATGAATGAAAGAGTTAACTTTGAATATGTATAGATCAAGAACCAAAGAAAACGGACTTAGATTGCGGGAAATCGAAAGTAATCGAGTAGCCGTATTCGTTTCTAATAAATCGAACTCGAGGTAAGTCGATATACAAATAAATGTATTTGTAATGAATTATGAATGTTCATTTGACTATTGATAATGATGAATGCTTATGAGATGTTGTATATATGAAATCCGAGATAAGATCGATAATTTGCTAACATCTGAGAAGTCCCGTATGAACCTAGGAATAGATAGGATTAACTACATCATGACATAGGTGTCTGATATGTGATATCATGTAAGACCACATCTGGGACGTTGCATCGAGATGAGATTTACGTGTAAGACCATGTCTGGGACATTGGCATCGTATTGATTCGTGTAAGACCCTATCTGGGACAGTGGCATCGATATCTGATTACATGTAAGACCACGTCTGGGACATTGGCATTGTATGACTGTTTTGAGCACTCTGTGTATCCTATTAGATTCCGATCGGTTCAACGGGCAAGTCCGAGAAATGAATGAATATGTGAATTGTACATCTGTTTCAGGTACGTTTGATAAGTACACATTGTGTGTATATGAAGGTAAGTATTTTATTAAACTTACCTAGTTGAATTATGTATTTGAATATGAGAATGTAAGTATGTTATATGAATGGAAAAACTATGAGCAAATAAAGTATGTGGTGATATGCAAGATTGAAAGATGAATGGCTAAGTAAATGTGACAATAAGAATTTTGATAATGAAATTGAGTTAATAAGGAACTCATATTGATTATATGTCTTGATTGCCTATATATTAAGTTTATTTGTATATGGCTTACTAAGCTTTTGAAAGCTTACTCTATGTGTGTTTGCTCTGTTTTATAGATCGTCAAAGCTACTGAAGGCTCGAGAACCATCGAGGATCATTATCACACTACTCAAATTCATTTTGGTACTTTTGAAATGTGTTTATAGCTAAATATGACATGAATAGGCTAATGGTTTTGGATTATGGTTGAAAAATGGATAATTAGCCATGAGATGTGGCTACATAAGTGTTGTTAATATGCATGAGTAAATATGAAATATGGTGTATGATATGGTATGGCTTTGTAACACCCCAAACCTGGCCTAGACGTTACGATCGGATCTGGCATGTCACATTAAAGGAATGTCTAAAAACTGTGCGTTCGTTAAAAAGTTCGTATTCTTTATATTTGTTGTGAAAAATCGAGTTTAAGTAATTTTGAATAAGAAACGGTTTATTAACATTTTAGGAAAATCTCGAATTAAACATTTAAAATAATAAGCAGTAACCAAATTAAAAGCTAAAATCAAATAAAATACCATAGGCCTTATTACATAACAGAATCCCAATATAATAAGTTCAAAATAAGGTAATGTAGTTTATAAAAGAAATAGTAACGCATGGCCACCTCGAGTCCGCCTCGGCTCCAAGTCCTCAAACTAAGGATTACCTGAAACATTTAAAAAGATGGGGTGAGTTTACAAAAACTCTGTGTGTACACCCTCATCAGTAAGAACATGCATCAAAATAATCCGGGCCAAAGCCCATTACAATAACGGTGGCAATTGGGCCTTAGCCCAAAATAGCCTCGGTTGGGCCTTAAACCATATCATATGTCACATATCATATATAAATCTGGGCCTAAGCCCATCTCAGTAATATAATCCTTATATGCAATGCATTAATGCCCATACCAACCGAACACTCCGTCTCCTGTCCAACCGTGCACTCCTGTGGGGATTTAATCAACCCACCCATCCGAACATTCCTTATGTAACACCGGTTGCGGCATTACCTTAACGCTGCGGCATAGTTGCTCGGTGGCTAAAAAGCCTTCGGTGGATCCACAGTCGTCAACCGACCATGCGATCCTATTTGCACTTCCCCTTTCAATATCTTATTCCAAGCCCATGCAACATGTCATGACATAATAATTCGTGTATGCAGTATGACATGTATGCAAATCATATATCAAATATAATGTATGAAATGAATTACCATCATAATCAGAATAATAATATACGACAAAATCAAGCTAACCAAACTCTAAGGGTATAACAGTAATTTTACCTACCAGAGGTATTTTCGTAATTTACCCACCAAGGGTATTTCGGTAATCTCGCACCTGCAATGGCCTTTCCATAGGCCCAAATGTCGCCCCGAGCGACTCGGTTACCATTTTCGGTCGTACCGGACTATTGGGCCTAAAACCCAATTTTGGCCCATTCGGGCCCACACGCTCGTGTGGCCCACCTAACATAAATCTAGACACGTATATGAAATTCACCTAGTCTAGTTCACTATATACTACACCATCATACATTTATTCAATTGGGCCCACAGGCCTATTGGGCCCACTTCAGCCCATCGTGGCCCAAGCAGCCTCACCCACAAGAATACTACTGATGGCCTCAACTATCGCGTCGAAGCCCCACACGTGCGCTTGCATGCTCGTGTGGCTACTATTGCCGTGATCGACACTTCGGCATTTGCACTCTACAACTAGAGTAGAGAGAGTTACACACCTGATAGGAATCTGGTGTTAAACCGCGCTGCGACCACTCCTGTGCCCAAACGCCCTCCAAGGTATGTTAACTCTCCTCCTGGAATGCTCTTTATATAGCTAGCTCTTCACCTTCCTTCTTTGTATCTTTCCGATGTGGGATCCCTTCGTCAGTAGAGTTTAAATTCAACTGAAACTCTTGTCGTCCAATCCGCAAAATAAATACTCCATTGCTTGTCATGAGATTCAAACCCAGGCTCCCTTGTAACATAATCCATGCCGCTAACCACTTGGCCACAAGCTCCTCTTGTGTCTTAAACCATGCGCAACTGAATTTGAATCTATAGCCAAATTCTAAAGTCCATGTAAAAAGAAAACCAAAATGCAAGAGCCAAGACTTGAACCTTGGACCTCCTTCCTTCCTAGTGGTGTCACCCCCATGTCTCTTATGTGGTGTCGCTTTGCCACTACACCACACACTCCACTTGTGTCATTTTCCCCACATTTTATTCTTAAAGCCTACCTACCAACTCCCAGGGTTTTTTTCACCTAAAACCAAAATTTCCCTAAAGCCAAAGTTTGATCCCGGGACTTCAAAGAAGCCCTCTAACCTTCCAAAATCACTTACCTAATAGGTCCAAACTTGTATTTAAGCCGATCTCTTGTTCTCAAAAATTTTAAACGCTACTACGCTCAAGGCCCATTGGGCCCAATCCTACTAGGCCCAATTTCGGGATGTTACAGGCTTGATATCTATGAAATGGTCAAGTTAATGGTAAGTATGTGGATGAAATGTGAGTATGCATGTTTGATCAAAGAAGGGGATATATGAAGGGTAAATGTGGATGAATCATGATTGAATGCACTTGTGTTTTAGTTGTACAAATTGGAATGATTGGAATTGTACTTATATGTGGAGATTTGATGATTAATTTGATATGTTTTTGGTTGCCAAATGTGCATGAAATGATTTGTTAAATTCCTTGTAGGGATTTACCCTTGTGTGGGTGTCATTTTGGCCTTGCAAGTGGCCTATTTTGCCTACACGACCGTGGCACACGGGCGTGCCTAATAGCCGTGTAATTAAGTCAGTAGCTAGCCCAAGGGTGCACGGCCGTAGCACACAGACGTGCCTAGTAGCCATGTGAATAAGATAGTATTTAGCTTAAGAGTACACGGTCATAGCACACGGACGTGTCTGGTGACCGTGTGGATAAGTCAGTATACATACTCTGATTTGGCACGGCCAAGACACATGGAGGTGTCCAGTAGCCGTGGGAGGCACACGGCCTGGTCACATGGGCTTGTGACCTTAACAGTTTTGAAAAAGTTTTAATTTCTGAGAATTTCCATATGTGTTCGGTTTAGTCATGGCCCTACTTTAAAGCATGATTAAGGTCTCGCTGACCTATATAAGGGACGTTTTGATTGCGTTTGATGAATGGTTGTATGAATTATCTATAAAAGTTTCTAATCTATCCAGTAAGCATTTAACCCTAATCTGACGACGGATACGGGTTAGGGGTGTTACATCAATGGCCCGTGTCCTTCACACGGCCTAGACACGCCCGTGTCCTCACCCGTGTGAAAAACTAGGGGTATTCTATTTGTGACGTTAGCAACCCCTTAAGGAGCACACGGCCTAGGAACACGCCCGTGTGGCTAGCCCGTAGTCGACACTGACTTAAAACACTAACATCAGAGGACACACGGCCTATTAACACACCCATATGGGTTGACTGTGTGTCACACAAGGCCTAGACACACGCCCGTGTGTCTACCCGTGTGGACACTTAAAGGCTATTTTCCAAGCCAATTGCCACCCTAAAATTAAGATCATTCATATACTCAATCCAACTACTCAAATATTTCATCAAAAACATGAACATAATGCATAACTCATCATCAATTGATGTATGAACTTAGTAAATATTGGCCAATCTCTTTAACCATATACAAAAAGAATAATAACCATAATATCCAACACTTTGGCCCTTCTTAAGACTTACATCAAGATGAAATAATTCTTATACATGCCATATTTAATAAAAACAACTTGGCTATACCAAAAATAGTGATTGATAGTGTGCTTCGAGCTCCGACATCAATGATCCACGAGTTAGCTTGGCGAGACTATAAGAAAAGAAGAAAGAGAAGTAAGCATATAGCTTAGTAAGCTTGCATGAAACTCATATAACAATATAATAACTCATTATAACTCATCCATTCTGAGATAAGAACAACATACATCTCAAGTGCTAGGATCACATGTCACATAATAATTTCGTACTTGCATTATAATCATGGTATCTGTGTCACTTGATCACATAGATTAGTACATTTTACTGATGCAAAAGTAAACTTAACTTTCATCTTTCTTAACATAAATGATGCTTAATCGACCTTGTATAGCTTAACTTATTATTATCTTAACTTGCTTACCTTTCTTGTTACCTCTTTCTTGCTTGGCTCTTTTGCCTGATGAATTACCCAGAATAATTGAGGTTTCTCAATCTCATCAAACATGTATCTCGATGCCAATGTCATGTCCCAGACAAAGTCTTACATGGGATTGCCTCATGATGCCAATGCCATATCCCAGATATGGTCTTACATGGGATCTCTTAATTCGGTGTCGATGCCATGTCCCAGACATGGTCTTACACGAAACCTTCCTTATATGTTTCTTTTGGAAACTTACCATTGCCATGTCTTGACATGGTCTTACGTGGTATCCTTGCCTTATGAATCTTATCAATGCCATGTATTGACATGGACTTACATGACATCTTTGCCTTATGAATTCACCAATGCCAAGCCTTGGCTTGGACTTACATGGGATCTTTACCTCATGATAACTTTTCAAAGCCATGACTTGTCATGAGCTTATATGATATCCTTGCCTTAATGTCGATGCCATGTCTTGACATAGTCTTACACGGACTTTCCTTGTCTCATGCTGTGATATTAGTATTCCTTATTATTCCGAGTCTTCAACCGGGACTTCGTCTTACATATTCTCATTCATTTTCTTATCAATATACCATTAACCATAACTTCATGAAAATAACGTATATAATACAACATAATAAGCAATTTATTGAAAATACGTGTGAAGCCTTAAATTCATACAAACTTACTTCGGTATTCAAAATGTATATAGATGTGCAATTTAGTCCTCGACTTTGTTCTTGCCTCGGTTTTGATTCGGGCTTAGTACTTCTTGATCTATAATAACAATTTAGCTCATTTTAATCATCACATTAATAAAAGAATTTCAATATTAATGCTTCGGCAAAATTACTATTTTGCCCCTAGACTTTGGCAAAATTACCATTTTGCCGCTAGGCTCGGAAATAATTTCTAATCACATTTCTACCTTCAACAAGCCTAGATGAACATTTAATACTCTTATAGCTATCATCAAAACTCAACATTTCACATAATTACTACAAATTTATAACCTTCTCATCAAAGTCCAATTAGGTGTTTTCAAGACAACACCTTTCATAAAAGTTGTTCATCTAACAACTAAGACTTAATCTTTTCCATAAAAATGCAACAAATAACAATGAAAGATCTCATGGAAAAACTTTAAACTTTTCACCATATTGCACAGTAGTCCCCTCATTTGAAAGCTTAAGCTTTAGAGGTCTCAAAAGTACAACTTTTATCAAAAAATGATCCCTAGAACACTTACTTGTGAAGAGAAGAGTGTGCTAAAATTTTTGAAGCTTTTAACCCCTATTTGGCTGCCAATTTTTGGTGGAAGAGATGAGCAAGAAAGATGGACACCATCTTTTCTTTATTTTAATATTAAACTATCAATTTAGTCCACCTACTATCACCAACTTTGACCAACATTGACAAATTTGTCTCCTATGCTAGTCTATGGCTGGCCAAGAATTTACAAGTGGCTAAATTGCCTTTTAAAGTCCTCAAATTAAAAATATATGGCCATTTGGTACCCTTAGCTTATAAAATGGAACTTTCGCACTTTATGCGATTTAGTCTTTTTTTCGCGATTATGCAAGAAATCGCTAAAATTAAAGTACCAAAATTCTCATGTACATATACCATCATGCTCTGACTCATAAAATGACATGAAAATAAATTTCTCTAATCTTGGTTTAGTGATCCCGAGATCACTGTTCCAACTAGCCCCTAAATCGGGCTGTTACAATTCTCTCCTTTAAGGAGTTTCGTCCCCAAAAATCTTACCAGTGAAAAGGTTGGGGTATTGGTTTCTCATCGTTTCCTCGGGCTCCCATGTATCCTCTTCTATTCCATGCCTTTGCCATAGAACTTTCACTATGGCTATGCTTTTGTTTCTTAACTGCTTAACCTCTCGTGCCAAAATTCTAACCGGCTCTTAACCATAAGTCAAGTCCAGTTGTATCTCTACCTCTGTTGGTACTATGACATATGAAGGGTCTGAACGATATCGGCGCAACATGGATACGTGAAAGACGTCATGAATCTTTTTTAGCTCAGATGGCAAGGCCAACCAATAAGCTACCGGTCCTATCCTCTCGATAACCTCATAAGGTCCAATAAAACACAGACTTAATTTGCCTTTCCGGCCAAATCTGAGGACTTTTCCCCAAGGTGATTCTTTCAAAAATACTTTATCATCTACTTTGAATTCAATCTCTTTCCTTTTTAAATCCAAATAGGACTTTTGTCTATCTGAGGCAGCCATGAAACAATCTCGAATCACCTTCACCTTCTCTTCAGTTTCTCTAACCAAATCAACCCCGTGAATCTGGTTTTCCTTGAGTTCAGTCCAATATAAAGGCGCTCGACACTTACGCCCGTATAAGGCCTCATAAGGCGCCATCTTTAAACTTGATTGAAAACTATTATTGTAGGCAAATTCTACCAATAGAAGGTACTTTTCCCAACTACCTTTGTAACACCCCTAACCCGTGTCCGACGCCAGATTAGGGTTAAAGGCGTTACCGGACAGATCAAAAACTTTTATAAACATTTCATACGATTATTCACCAAACACAATCAAAGTGTCCCTTATATTGGTTAACGAGACCTAAATCATGCTTTAGAGTAGGGCCAGGACTAGGCCAAACACATACAAAAATTCTCAAAAATTTAAAACTTTTCTAAGTTATGCAGGCCACACGCCCGTGTGGGCAGGCCGTGTGTCTACAACGGACACCAGGCACCCCCATGTGTCTTAGTCGTGCCAAATCAGGGATGTATACTCACTTTTCCACATGGCCACTAGACACGCCTGTGTATCATGGCCGTGTGATCTTAAGCTATATACTGACTTAATCACACGGTTACCAGGCACGTCCGTGTGCCAAGGCCGTGCACACTTAGCTAGATACTGTCAATTTCCCATGGCCATTAGGCACGCCCGTGTGCCATAACCATGTAGGCAAAACAGGCCATTGTCAAGGCCATAATGCCACCCACATTAGGGTCATTCCTACAAGCAAATTACCAAATCATTTCATGCATATTTTGCAACCAGAACATATCAAAGAAATCATCAAATCTTCACCTACAATTGCAACTTCAACCATGCCAAATTGTTCAACTAAACACATATGCAATTCAGCACAATTCATCTACCTTTACCTTTCATATATACACTTCTTTGATCAATCAAACAAACTCATAATGCATTCATATGTTTACCAAATTTGACCATTTCATTAGCTATCTAACCATATCAAAACATGCATCATTTCTATATATACTCAAGCATATTACCAATACTTATCTAGCCATATCTCATGGCTATTATACACATTTCAAACAAACCAAAATGACTAGCCTACACATGCCATATCTAGCTATATATACATATTTCAGAAGTACCAAAACAAGTTGAGTAGTGTGATGATAATCCTCAACGGTCCCCGAGCCTTTAGTAGCTTTGACGAAATATAAAATAGAGAAAACACACAGAGAGTAAGCTTTCAAAAGCTTAGTAAGCCATATACAAATAAACTTAGCAAATAATACACATATTCAATTTGATAAGATATCATTTATAGTTCTCATAGCAACTACATCTCATAATCATTGATTCATATGCTTAGCCATATGATACCAAATACTTCAACTCAAATATCACATATATATATATATATACATAGCTCATTTGAGCATATAATAACATATTGTCTCATCTTTCCATTTCACATATTCATCATAGTAAGCTCACATAGATACTTACCTTTCATACACACCTTGTGTATTTATCAAACATACCTGAAACGGATATACATTCACATAATCCTTCATAGCTCGAAATTGCCCGTTGAACCGTTTGGAATCTAACAGAATACACAGAATACACAGAATAGTCGTACAACACCAGCGTTCCAGACGTGGTCTTACATGTAATCAGACAGGGTCTTACACTAATTAATACGATGCCAATGTCCCAGACATGGTCTTACACGTAAGTCTCATATCGACGCCAACGTCTCAGACGTGGTCTTATACGAAAGTCTCATATCGATGCCAATGTCCCAGACGTGGTCGTACACGAAACCTCGAATCAATGCCAACGTCCCAGACGTGGTCTTACATGATAACACATAACAGAAACCTATGTCATGACATAGCTAATCCTATCTATTCCTAGGTTCGTACGGGACTTCTCAAAGGTTAATACTATGTCGATCTTATCTCGAAATTCATGTACACTTCATCTCATAAGCATTCATCGTTATTAATATTCATTTGAACATACATAATTCAATACAAATATGTTTATTTGTATGATGACTTCCCTCGAATTCAGTTTAACAGGAACAGATACAGCTACTCGATTACTTTCATTTTCTGGCGATCTAAATCCGTTTTCTTCAGTTCTTGATCTAGACATATTCAAATTTGATCCATTTATTCAACAACTCATTCAATTCAATCCAAATACACATATTTAGGGTAATTTGCACTTTAGCCCTCACATTTGTACATTTTATCAATTTAGTCCATTTTTCTCAAAACATCAAATACATAAAATCACCATATACCCATGCTTAGCCAAATGCTCATGTATCTCATACAAGACCAAATATTTCATCAAATTCACCATTTAGTCCCTCAAATTGTTATTTTCTCAATTTAGCTCTAATTAGCTAAATTCATCAAAATTTCAAGAACAAAACATGTTCATTTAACACATATCTATCATTTAACACTTAAACTCATCACAAAGATCACCATTTCATTAATGGCACATTTCATAAAAATCATCAATATACAAAATTGAGACATGGGTTTTGAAGTATACGAAGCAACAATTACAAAAACGTAGAAATTATCGAAAACCGATCAAAAACATACCTTGAATTAAGTTCTCAAATGGCCGAATAGAAGAAAGCTTTACAACCCTTATTTCGTTTCTAAATTTCGGTGATGGATGAGAACAAAAAGATGAACCAAATGTTTTATTTTGTTATAAACATATTATTAATCTAATTATCTTATTAACCTTTTATTAAACATAAGAAATTATATTCATTAAGGGCATACTAGTCCTTTAACCATCCACCAACTAACTATTGGTTTAATAACAACATAAGGCCTCCACCTTATAAAGCCACAACACATAGATACTTTAACAATTAGCATACAAATTTTGCATTTAATGCAATTCAATCCTTTTGTCAAATTAAGCTCACAGACGGACAAATTAACTTACGGAAATTTAACACATGTTTAATGTAACACCCCTATCCCATGTCCGTCGCCGGAGTAAGGTTAAGAGTGTTACCTGACAGATCGAAAACTTAATCAGACAGTTCCTCAAGTATCACATTGAAAACAAACATAATGTCCATTATTGCGGTCAACGAGACCTTAAGCATGCTTAGAAACAAGGTCGGGACTCAACCGGAACACATATAGAAATTCTCAGAAATTTAAAACTTTTTAAAGATTCAGGGGTTACACGCTCGTGTAGGCAAGCCGTGTGCCTCCCACGGCTGCTAGACACCCTCGTGTGTCTACCCCGTGGTCAAAACTGACTTTACTCCATGACAACCAAGCACGCTCGTGTACTCTGACCGTGGTCGATCCTGTCAAAATCACATGGCTATCGGGCACATCCGTGTGCCAAGATCGTGTACTCTTAGCTAGCTACTGACTTAGCCCCACGGTCACTAGGCACACCCGTGTGCCACAACCGTGTGACATTATAGGCCATTTGCAAGGCCAAAATGCCACCCAACAAAGGTCAAACTTACAACCAATTTACCAAGATATCTAATGCATATTTGGAAACCAAGAACATACCAAATTAACCATTCAATCAATACATTCAAATCCAATCTCATTCATAACAAATCCACAAGACTGAAACTTATATAATCACAAACATTGTTCATCCATACTTACCCAAAAACTTAACCATTTCATGTACTTCAACCATACCAAAGTATGCATCATATAACACATTCATTTAATGCATATCTTCAACTCATATCTAGCCAAATCACATGGCTAAGTTCATATAACAAACTCATATCAAATACTAGCCTATACATGCCATATCTAGCTATATACATTTCCAAAATGTACCAAAACAAGTTGAGTAGTGTGATGATGATCCATGATGGTCCCCGAGCCTACAGTAGCTTTGACGACCTATAAAATAGAGAAAACACACACATAGAGTAAGCTTTCCAAAAAAACTTAGTAAGTCATAATACAAATAAACTTAACATGTAAATCATATAAGCAGATAAAAACGTTGGCACAAATATATTCATAGCAAATTTCTCACATATATGCTTTGGTCCATATTCTTGGCCATATTTGCCATATTCATCAATTCAAGAATCATATATATATATATATACATAACTCTTTCATAACCATTCTTGCATCTCAGTCACATTCTCATATTCAATCATACATTTCTTCAAATCAAAATCACATAGGTGCTTACCTTTTATACACATTTAGTGTGCATACCAAACGTACCTGAAACGAATATACATTCACGTAATTGATCATAGCTCGGATTTTTGCCCATTGAACCAATAGGAATCTAATATGATACTCAGAAAGCTCGGAATAGTTGTACAATGCCAACGTCCCAGACGAGGTCTTACGTGTACTCAGATAACGATGCCACTGTCGTAGAAAGGGTCTTACACGAATCACTATGATGTCGATGTCCCAGACATGGTCTTACATGTAAAGCTCATATCAATGCCAACGTCCCAAACGTAGTCTTACACGAAATCTCAAATCAACGCCAACGCCCAGACGTGGTCTTACATGATAAAACAGAACAAATACCTATGTCATGACATAGCTAATCCTATATATTCCTAGGTTCATACGGGACTTCTCGGACTTTTCACTATTTTGACCTTGTCTCGGAATTCATGTACATAGCATCTCATAAGCATTCATTATCATTGATAGTCATATGAATATGCCCAATTCAATACAATTACATTCATTTGCAATATGACTTACCTCGAATTCGATTTAACGGAAATGGAAACGGCTACTCGGTTACTTTCGCTTTCCAGCGATCTAAGTCCGTTTTCCTTGGTTCTTGATTTATACATATTCAGAATTAACCCTTTTATTCACTAACTCATTCAATTCAATCCAGGGACACACATTTAGGGCTATTTGCAATTTAACCTTTATATTTGCACAATTTATCAATTTAGTCCATTTTTCTCAAAACATCAAATTCATAAAATCATCTTTTAACCATGCTTAGCCGAATGTTCATACATCTCATACAAGCCCATATTTTCCATCGAATTTGAAATTTAGTCCCTCAAGTTACTATTTTTACAATTTAGCCCTAATTAGCTAAATTCATCAAAAAATTCAAGAACAAAATATGTTCATCTAGCTCAAATTTTTCATTTAACAACTAAACTCATCACAAAGCTCAACATATCATCAATGGCATATCTCACAAACATCATCAATACACAAGATCGAGACATAGGCTTGATAGTAGAGAAAGCAACGATTGTAAAAATGTAGAAATTATCGAAAACAAAAGTAAAATCATACCTTAATCAAGAAGGCAAAGAGCTGAATATTAGAAAGCTTCAAATCTTTCCTTTTCTTTGTATTTTCGGTGGAAAGATGAATGCATTCATGTCCATTTCATGTTTTGTTTTGTTATAAACATAATATTAATCTAATTACCTAATTAACCTTTTATTAAACATAAGAAACTTATATTTATTAAGGGCATACTAGTCCTTTAACCATCCACCAACTAACTAATGGTTTAATAACAACATAAGGCCTCCACCTTAATAAGCCACAACACATAGGCATTTTAACATATAGCATACAACTTTCACATTTAATGCAATTCAATCCTTTTGTCAAATTAAACACACACAGAGACAAATTAGCATACGAAACTTTACCACGTACTTAATCACTTAACAAGGACACAGAAGATAATATTAAAATATTATACGGACTCGGATTTGTGGTCCCGAAACCACTATTCCGACTGGGGTACAAACCAGATTGTTACAATTCTCCCCCTTAAGGATTTTCGTCCCCGAAAATCTTACTGTTAAATAGAGTCGGACATTGCTGTCTCAATGAATCTTCGGGCTCCCACATAGCCTCTTCTATTCCGTGTCGATTCCACAATACTTTCACTAACGGTATTTTCTTATTCCTCAACTCTTTCACTTCACGAGCTAAGATACGAACCGGTTCTTCTTCGTACGTCATATCAGATCGGATTTTAATTTCAGATGGGGCAATCACATGTGACAGATCAAATCGATATCTACGGAGCATCGATACATGAAATACATTGTGGATCTTTCCTAGCTCAAAGGGCAACCTTAATCTATATGCAACAGGCCCGACACGTTCAATAATTTCATACGACCCGATGAACCTTGGACTCAACTTGCCTTTATGTTCGAATCGAAGCACTTTCTTCCATGGTGACACTTTCAGAAATACTTTGTCGTCGATCTCAAATTCTTTATCTTTTCGTTTCAAGTCCGTAAAAGATTTCTGACGATCAGATGCTGCTTTCAAACAATCTCAGATCAATTTCACTTTCTATTCTAAGTCTTTTATCAAATTGACCCCGTGTAGCTTATTTTCACTGAGCTCAGTCCAATACAGAGGTGTATGACATTTACAACTGTACAAATCTTCATATGGTGCCATTTTGACACTCGACTGAAAACTACTGTTGTACGGAAATTCAATCAATGGTAGGTACTACTCCCACGTACAGTCAAATTCAAGAATGCAACATCTTAACATATCTTCAAGAATTTGAATAATTCGTTCGGACTAACCATCTGTTACGGATGAAAAGTGGTACTGAAATGCAATTTCGTGCCCAAAGGTTCTTGTAATTTCTTCTAGAATCTTGATGTAAACCTCGGATCTCTATCAGACACAATAGATAACGGCACCTCGTGCAATCTAACAATCTTCAGAAATATAAAGCTCGGCTAATCTATGAAGTGAATAGTCAGATCTTACCGGAATAAAATGGGCATATTTCGTCAATCGGTCAACCATGACCCAAATTGCATCTTTCTTTCTCGGAGTCTGAGGCAAACCAGAAACAAAATCCCTTGTCACTCTCTCCCATTTCCATTCAGGAATCAGAATTGGCTGTAGCAAACCAGACGGAACTTGATGTTCGGCTTTCACTTGTTGACAGATTAAACATTTCAAAACAAAGTCAGTAATATCACGTTTCATACCGGACCACCAATAGTGTCGTTTCAAATCATGATACATTTTTGTACTCCTCGGATGAACCAATAGACGACTGTTATGTGCTTCACTCAAAATCAGCTGAATCAACTCTGGATTTCTCGGAACACAGATAAGACCTCGGAATATCAAGCAATCATCAATAACTCAAAAATCAGATTCAAAATTCGAATCACACTGAGCTCATTTCAATAACAACTCATTATAAACTTTCTGAGCATCACATATCTACTGTATAAACAACGGTTTCACTTTTAATTTAGCTATCACAGAACTATTATTAGACAAATCTAACTGAGCATTCAAAGCACTTAGTGCAAACAATGATTTTCTACTTAAGGCATCAGCAACAATGTTTGCTTTACCCGGATGAATCAATCACAAGCTCATAATCTTTTAACAGTTCTAACCATCTTTTTGATGCAGGTTCAAATCTTTCTGAGTCATCAAACATTTCAGACTTTTATAATCTGAAAACACGTGACATTTCTCACCATACAGATAATGGAGCCAAATCTTTAGTGCAAACACAATCGTAGCTAGCTCAAGGTCGTGCGTCGGATAGTTCTTTTCATGAGGCTTGAATTGTCTCGAGGCATAAGCTACAACTTTGCCTTCCTGTATCAAAACACATCCCAGACTGTTTAACGAAGCATCACTATATATAACAAATTCTTTACCCAATTCTGGCTGTACTAACACTGGAGCTTCTGTTAACAGAGTTTTCAACTGATCAAAACTTTTTTGGCATTTATCAGACCAGTCAAATCTATCATCTTTCTGAAGTAGTTTAGTCAATGGGGTAGCTATCATCGAAAAGCCTTTTACAAATCTGCGGTAATAACCAGCAAGTCCCAGAAAACTACGAACTTCAGACACATTCCTCAGAGGTTTCCAATCTAGAATAGCAGAAATCTTGCTCGGATCAACTCGAATTCCAGAAGCTAATACAATATGTCCCAGAAAACTAACCTCATGCAACCAAAATTCACATTTGCTGAATTTTGCATACAATTATTTTTCTCTCAGAGTTTGCAACACGATTCTCAAATGTTCAACATGCTCATTTTCATCACATGAATAAATCAAGATGTCATCTATGAATACTACAACAAATTGATCTAAGTACAGTCTGAAAATTCTGTTCACCAGATCCATAAAAACAGCAGGAGCATTTGTTAATCCAAATGACATAACTAAAAACTCATAATGCCTGTACCTCGTTCTGAAAGCAGTTTTTGGTATATCAGAATCTTTTACTCTCAACTGGTAATATCCTGATCTCAGATCAATCTTGGAAAATACTATAGCTCCTTTTAACTGATCAAATAAGTCATCAATTCTGGGCAACGGATATTTCTTCTTTATTGTCACCTTATTCAACTGACGATAATCGATGCACATTCTCATCGTGCCATCCTTCTTTTTCACAAACAGAATAGGAGCACCCCAAGGCAAAAAACTCGGTCTAGCAAACCCTCTATCGGTCAATTCTTGCAACTGTGACTTTAACTCTTTCAATTCTATTGGTGCCATTCTATACGGAGCTACCGAAATAGGTGTAGTGCCATGCAATAGATCAATAACAAAATCAACTTCCTGAATCGAAGGCAAACCTGGTAATTCTTCAGGAAATACGTTAGAAAACTCACAGACAATAGGCACTGATTCAACTTTCTTTTCAGTCACTTTCGAATCAATCACATAAGCAAAATATGCCTCATATCCCTTTTTCACATATCTTTGAGCTTTCAATACAAATATCACAGCAGGCAATCCATTCAAATCATTAGACCCACACATATAATTTCATTATTCGGACATCTCAAATTAATAGTCTTTCTTTTACAATTTACAATAGCATCATGTAATGTCAACTAGTCCGTACCCAGAATGATATCGAACTCATCAAATGGCAAAAGCATCAGATCAGCAGAGAAACAGATATCTCGAAACATTAACGGGCAGTTCTTGCATACTTTGTCAACCAAAACACTTTTACCTAAGGGGTTCGATACTTTTATAGTAAACTCAGTAGACTCTACAAGCAAAGTCTTACTGAATACTAAATTCATGCATATATATGAATGCGTAAAACCAGGGTCTATCAATGCAATCACAGAAGTATTATTAAGTGTAAAAGTACCCGTTATAACTTCTGGTGATGAAGCTTCCTTACGAGCTCGAATAGCATACGCTCTGGCAGGCGCTCTAGCTTTGGATCTTACAATAGTGTCTCTCGTGGTTCTCCGACTACCACTGACATTTCTTACATTCTTTGCAGGTCTACCTCTCACAGGTGCATTATCAGATCTCAGATTCTGAACAGTCTCTAGCTCGACAGACCCAGGGCAATCACGGACAAAATGATCAAGTGATCCACATCTGAAGCAAGCTCTGTCATTTAATCTACAACTCCCCGAATGCCTTTTTCCACAATGCTTACATTCAGGTCTCTCGGTCCGAGCATTACCAACACTGGCCACTGAAGTTGCTGGAGTTTTGGAACTCATTTGTGATCTAGCTCGATTTCTATTCAAATGTCCCACATTATCTCTTGAACGACTTTGATCATCCCTGAATCTCTTCGGAGCAGACTGGAATAATTTGCTCAGAAATCTCTTTCTCATATCTCAGGCTTCAAACTCAGCTTTTCTTTTATCTTTCTCGAGTGCCTCAGCTTTGCACGCTCGATCAATGAGTACAATGAACTCTTTTATTTCTAAGATCCCGACTAACAAATGAATATCTTCATTAAGACCATCTTCAAATCTTTTGCACATTATTGCTTCGATAGATATGCATTCCTGAGCATACTAACTCAATCTTACAAATTCTCATTCATACTCCGAAACAATCATTTGGCCCTATTTTAGTTCCAAAAATTCATTTCGTTTCTGATCGATGAATCTCTCACTAATATATTTCTTTCGAAAATCGATCTGAAAGAAGTCCCATGTAACTCGCTCTTTCGGAACAATGGAAGTTAAGGTTTTCCACCACTGATAAGCTGCATCTCGGAGTAATGATACAACACACTTAATGCATTCTTCCTGAGTCAAAGACATTTCATCGAATACTCGAATATTATTTTCTAACTAGAACTCGGCCTTTTCACCATCATCATCATTAGTAGCCCGAAACTCTTCAGCCCTATACTTACTAATTTTGTCAACCAGAGGTTTGTTTAACAAGTTTAGATTCATAGTCGGAGGCATAATAGATGTCTGAGGGTGATTAACAGGGGGCAGGGGTTGCGTAACAGTCGGGTTATTCTTTATGAATTGAGTGAACCATTCGTTCATCATCTGGAAGAAAGCTTGTTTAGCTTCTCCCTCATGACCGCTCGTAATCAGTCTTGAATCAAAGGGCGCTGTCCCTTGCGCGGGAACAGGTGCATTACTTTCTACGTCGTCAGCTAAGGCTCTTTTGGGATCCATTACTATACAAAAATTCACATTTTATGCATTAGGATTCATCACACTATCACAATTCAGATATATGGCATGTATAGCTAGACTCTGACACGCTACGTTAGTCCAAGAATTGACTAAACCGTAGCTCTGATACCAACCAAATGTAACACCCCTATCCCGTGTCTGTCGTCAGATTAGGGTTAAGAGCGTTATCTGGCAGATCAAAAACTTAATTAGACAGTTCATCAAGTATCACATCAAAAACAAACATAATGTCCCTTATTGCAGTCAACGAGACCTTAAGAATGCTTAGAAATAGGGTGAGGACTCAACCGGAACACATACAGAAATTCTCAGAAATTTAAAACTTTTAAAGATTCAAGGGTTACACGCCCGTGTAGACAGGCCGTGTGCCTCCCACGGCTGCTAGACACCCCGTGTGTCTACCCCGTGGTAGAAACTGACTTTACTCCACGACCTACAAGCACGCCCGTGTACTCTGGCCGTGGTCGATCCTGTCAAAATCACATGGTTACTGGGCACGTCATGTGCCAAGACCGTGTACTCTTAGCTAGCTACTAACTTAGAGCCCCACGGTCACCAGGCACACCCGTGTTCCACAATCGTGTGACATTATAGGCCATTTGCAAGGCCAAAATGCCACCCAACAAAGGTCAAACTTACAACCAATTTACCAAGACATCTAATGCATATTTGGCAACCAAGAACATACCAAATTAACCATTCAATCAATACATTCAAATCCAATCTCATTCATAACAAATCCACAAGACTGAAACTTATATAATCACAAACATCATTCATCCATACTTACCCAAAAACTTAACCATTTCATGTACTTCAACCATACCATAGTATGCATCATATAACACATTCATTTAATGCATATCTTCAACTCATATATAGCCAAATCACATGGCTAAGTTCATATAACAAACTCATATCAAATACTAGCCTATACATGCCTTATCTAGCTATGTACATTTCCAAAATGTACCAAAACAAGTTGAGTAGTGTGATGATGATCCACGATAGTCCCCGAGCCTACAGTAGCTTTGACGACCTATAAAACAGAGAAAACACACACTCGTAGCGTAAGCTTTCCAAAAAAACTTAGTAAGTCATAATACAAATAAACTTAACATGTAAATCATATAAGCATATAAAAATGTTGGCACAATTCATATTCATAGCAAATTTCTCACATTGATGCTTTGGTCCATATTCTGGCCATATTTGCCATATTCATCAATTCAAGAATCATATATATATATATATATATACACATAACTCTTTCATAACCATTCTTGCATCTTAGTCACATTCTCATATTCAATCATACGTTTCTTCAAATCAAAATCACATAGGATCAAAAGCTAGAGTACCTACTAGAACTTATGCTATTCGCACTCGTGAAGAAGCGTCATCTCTAGATGTTATTACCGGTATATTCTCTCTTTATGACACTGATGTAGTTGCATTGATAGATCCCGGATCAACTCATTCATATATATGTGTGAAATTAGTGTCAAGTAAGAATTTAATTGTTGATTCTACTGAGTTTGTTATAAAAGTGTCGAACCCCTTAGGCAAATATGTCCTGGTTGACAAGGTTTGCAAGAATTGTCCATTAATAACACAGGGTTACTGTTTTATGGCTGATTTGATGTTGTTGCCATTAGACGAGTTTGATGTTATTCTGTGTATGGACTGGTTGATGTTGCATGATACAATAGTAAATTGTAGGCGAAAGACAATTGAGTTGAAATGTTAGAATAATGAAACTCTTCGAATTGAATCAAATGTTTGAAGGGTTTACCAGCGGCAATCTCATCGATGTTAGCTCAAAAATATGTGAAAAGGGATGCAATGCATATCTTGCATATGTACTTGATACAAAAGTGTCAGAAACAATGATTGAATCAATACCAGTTGTTTGTAAGTATCCAGATGTGTTTCCAGAAGAGTTACCGGGTTTGCCACCGATCAAAGAGGTTGAATTTGCTATTGATTTAGTACCAGTAACTTCACCGATATCGATACTCTATAAAGAATGGCTCCGACAGAGTTAAAAGAGTTGAAAACTCAGTTGCAAGAATAAACTGATAGAGGATTCGCAAGACCGAGTTTCTCGCCCCGGGGTGCACCAGTGTTGTTTGTAAAGAAAAAGGATGGTTCTATGAGAATGTGTATAGACTATCGACAACTCAACAAAGTGACAATCAAGAATAAATATCCTCTACCGAGAATTGACGATTTATTTGATCAGCAAAAAGGTGCAACATTGTTTTCAAAGATTAATTTGCGATTTGGTTATTATCACTTGCAAGTTAAAGACTCAGATGTGCCGAAGACAGCGTTTAGGACGAGGTACGGACATTATGAATTCCTTGTTATGCCTTTTGGATTGACTAATGCTCCTGCCAATTTTATGGATTTGATGAATCAAAATTTCAAACCGTATTTCGACAGATTCGTGGTTGTAGTTATTGATGATATTCTGATTTATTCTTGAGATGAATCCGAGCATGCCGAGCATTTAAAAATAGTTTTATAGACCTTGAGAAATAAGCAATTGTTTGCAAAGTTCATTAAATGTGAGTTTCAGCTCCAAGAGGTTGGATTTCTAGGACAAATCGTTTCAACCGAAGGTATTAGAGTTGACCCGAGCAAGATTTTTGCAATTACAGATTGGAAAACTCCGAGAAATGTATCTGAAGTCTGAAGTTTTCTGCGACTAGCTGGTTATTATCGATGTTTTGTGAAAGGATTCTCTATAATTGCAACATCGCTGACTCGATTACATCAGAAAGATGTAAAGCTCGAATGGTCTAAAAAGTGTCAGCAGAGTTTTGAATAGTTGACATCATTATTGACAGAAGCACCAGTGTTAGTACAGCTGAGTCGAGTAAAGAATTCGTAATTTTCAGTGATGCATCTTGAACGGTCTGGGTTGTGTATTGATGCAACAAAAAGTAATAGGTTATGCTCCTAGACAGTTGAAGCCGCATGAAAAGAATTATTCGACACACGATTTAGAGTTCGCCGCAATTGTGTTCACATTAAAGATTTAGCGACATTACTTGTTTGGTGAGAAATGCCATATTTATACAGATCACAAGAGATTAAAATATTTAATGACTTAGAAAGACTTGAATTTGCGACAACGAAGATGGCTTGAATTACTAAAAGATTATGAGCCAGTAATTGATTATCATCCCGGGAAAGCGATTGTAGTTGCTGATGCTTTAAGGAAAAAGTCATTATTCGCTTTGCTTACGATAAATACACAGTTAGCTTTGTCTGATGACGATTTGATTATAGCTGAGTTAAAACCGAGATCGTTATTTCTTAAGCAAATCAGTGAAGCCCAGAAATGTGATAAAGAATTGCAAGTTAAACGAGTTCAGTGTGAGTCGACTTCTGATTCAGAGTTCCAAATTGGATCTGGTGATGGTTTGATGTTTCGAGATAGAATGTGTATCGAGAAATTCCAAGCTTATTCAAAAGATTTTTCACGAAGCGTACAATAGCTGCTTATCTGTTCATCCAGGGAGTACCAAAATGTACAACGATTTGAAACAATTTTATTGGCGGCAAAGCATGAAACGAGATATCTTAGAGTTTGTTTCTAAATGTTTGATTTGTTAGCAAGTGAAAGCCGAGCATCAAGTACCTTCAGGTTTGCTTTAGCCTGTGATGATACTGGAGTAGAAATGGGATAAAGTGACTATGGATTTCGTATCGGGATTACCCCTGTCTCCGAAAAAGAAAGATACAATTTGGGTTGTCGTTGATTGATTGACGAAATCAGCACATTTTATTCTGGTACTTACTGACTATTCACTCGATAGATTAGCTGAATTGTATATTGATAAGATTGTTAGATTGCACGAAGTGGCAGTTTCGATTGTTTCAGATAGAGATACGAGATTGACATCGCGGTTTTGGAAGAAATTGCAAGAAGCTCTAGGTATGAAGTTGAATTTTAGTACAGCTTTTCATCCACAAATTGACGGTCAGTCTGAGCGAGAAATTTAGATTCTCGAAGATATGCTTCGATGTTGTGTTTTGGAATCCGAAGGCAATTGGGAGAAATATTTGCCGTTGGTTGAATTTGCGCATAATAACAGTTTTCAATTGAGCATAAAGATGGCATCGTAGGAAGCTTTGTATGGTCACAAATGCCAAACTCCATTGTATTGGTCTGAACTTAGCGAGAAATAGATTCACAGGGTTGATTTGGTTAGAGAAACCGAAAAGAAAGTGAAAGTAATTCACGATTGTTTGAAAGCAGCTTCAGATCAACAGAAATCATACGTAGATTTGAAAGGTAAAGAAATTGAGTTTCAAGTCGTGGACCGAGTGTTTCTAAAGGTGTCACCGTGGAAAAAGGTTTCTCGATTGTAAAGGAAAGCTGAGCCCGCGATTCATCGAGCCATATGAGATTATTGAACGAATAGGGCCAGTGGCATATCGGCTAGCTTTACCGATTGAGTTAGAGAAAATCCACAATGTTTTTCATGTGTCGATGTTGCATTGATATAGATCGGATCCCTCACATTTGATTTCTCTGTCAGAGATTGAGATTCAACCCGACATGATGTACAACGAAGAACCGATCAAAATTTTGGCTCGAGAGATGAAAAAGTTGAGAAATAAAGGCATAGCTTTAGTGAAAGTCTTGTAGCAACGTCACAGAGTTGAAGAGGCTACGTGGGAGCCTGAGGAAGCTATGAGAAAATAGTACCCTAACCTATTCACTGGTAAGATTTTCGAGGACGAAATTCCCTAAGGGGGGAGAGTTGAAACAACCCATTTTTGGTCAAATTAGAATAGTGGTTTGGGGACCACAAATCTAATGTTAAAATATTTATTTTATTTTCATTTTAATTTCCATGGCACGATAATATGTTTATGTGAAACTATCGTTAAGAAATTTTATCGTTTGATTAGTTAATTTGATAAAAAGGACTAAATCACATAAAATGCAAAAATGCTATTCTATTAGCTAAAGGTGTCAAATAGCTTTGGTTTTTAAATATGGTGGCCTTAAATGGTAATTAAACCATTTGAAAGATGAGTGGAAAATTTTCTACAACCATTAAATGATTTTTAAGTTATATTAATAAGGGTAAAATAGTAAATTATGTATTAAGTTGTAAAAATAAAGAAAAACAAGTTTATCATCTTTTAATTCATTCTCTTGCACGAAAAATTGAAGGGAAGAAAACATTTCTAGTGTTCTGTATTCGGGATTCTTATTTCTATCAATTGAGTATGTATTTTTAATCCCATTTTAATGTCTTTTATGTTTTTGAGATCGTTGTTCGTATTCTAGCTAGCCCGTACCCTAGATTTCGAAACTGTTAAAGATTTATCATGTTGCCATTGATGAATTCTTGATTAATTTGATGATTTATGATAGATTTGGAAGGTTTAATGTTAGATTAATAGCTTTTTGTAAAGTGATTTTTGACAAAAATGTCAAAAAAGGATTAAATTGAGAAAATGTGAAATGTGGGGGTTAAAAGTGTGAATAAATTGAAAATATGGGCTGCTAGTAACATGTATTAAATTTGACTAAACATGGGTTGTACAAAATTGTATGAATTTGAAATTTTATGTGATAAGGACTAAATTGTTAAAATGTGAAAGTTTAGGGGCAATTGTGTAAAATAGCCCTAATGTGTGTTTTAGATTGAATTGAATAAATAGAAGAATAAATAAGTTGATTTTGATTACTTATAGATCAAGAAAAGAGGAATTCAAACTTAGATCGGGGAAAAAGCAAAGTAATTGAATAGTTGGTCCGTTTCGTCATATCCGTACTCGAGGTAAGTTCGTATATTTGGACTTAAATGTGTATTTATTCAATGGATGGATGGTATTGAGATTGTATTTATCCTTTGGTTAAATGTGTGGAACTTAATTTAAATGTAAGATTTAAGTGTACGAGTTGCTGAATAAGACCATAGCTGGGCTATGGCAAATCGAATAATAAGACCATAACCGGGTTATAGCATGTGAATGTAAGACCACGACAGGGCCTTGGCAATTATGTGTTAGACCATAGTTGGACTATGGCATCGGAAAATTGAAGTGTTTGTATGGAAAACATTTATAAGCTCGAATTGATTTGGTAAGCGAGTTGGTGATAAATAGATATGCATCGGTACAGGTATGTACTATAAACTATTCTAATATCGAGTTAGAAGTTGAGTAGTTATGAGTTATGATATGGTTAAACTTTATGTTAGCTCATTGGTTGATGTTTTAAATATTAATTATGTTGTCCATTTTGAAGTGTTAATGATTGTTGGGTTTATTTCATATTTACATACGAACTTACTAAGCTTTATAGCTTAATTTATTTAATTTTCGATGTTTTATAGTTCTACAAAGCTAGCTCAGATCTGGGGATTGTCAGGGACTTTTTTGCACTATTTGACATCTATTTTGGTACTTTTGAAGTGTGTATATATGGTATATGGCATGTATAGGCTTGAGTCATTTTGGTATGTTTAATGAACATGTATTTAGGCCATTTGAGCTGGCTTGTGATGGTGAATTTGATGTTGTTTATAAATGTACAAATGGTATTATTTTGAGTTAGGTAATTGACCTATAATGAGTGATTGAGGTTGAATGGATATTGCATGTTTGGAATGGTTTAGTTAATTGAATGGTTTATGTGAATTAGGTATGAAATTATATGGCAATTTGTGGTATACTTGTGATTTATATTGATAGTAAAGAATTGGTATGGTTTGAACTTTGGTTGATGGTATTTGGTTGCATATTTGTATCTTGAATTGGTACCATTTGAGCTTGTTTAGGTATGTACAAAATGGGTGGCAAAATGGGTTGGTAAATAGCCTATTTTTGTCCACACGGGTAGAGACACGGGCGTGTGTCTTAGTCGTGTGTGACACACGGTTATGTTACACGGTCGTGTGTCCCCTGGTGTTGAATTTGAAATGAAGTCAATATGCGCCACACAGTCTCACACATAGGCATGTGATTGGCCGTGTGGCACAGTCAGTATACCCCTCTAATTGGCACACGGCCTAGCACATAGGCGCGTGACTTGGTCGTGTTGCATAAGTCAGTATACCCTACAAGTTTGGCACGGCCTAGCGCACGGCCTGGCACACAGGCGTGTGTGGCCACTTCAAAGGGCGCACAGGCTAGACACACGACCATGTGATCCCATTTCGAATGTTCACACGGCCTGTGACACGGGCATGTCTGGTGTCCATGTGAGACACACGACCTAGTCACATGATCATGTGTCTCCTATTTTGTTGAAAAAAATTTATAAGTGCTCAAATTATTTTGAAGGTTATCGATTTAGTCCCGAACCACTTCCAATGCATGAATAGGGCCTGGTAGGCTTGTATTAGGGACATATTTATTGAGGTTGATTGATGAATGTTTGAATCGATGGAATGTATACTAATAGTATGTATAATTGAGTTGTAAGTTCGATAATGCTCCGTAACCCTATTCTGACGGTGAATAATGGTGAGGGGTGTTACAAATTTTCTCCAAGTAACCCTCAGAAAGTGTTTTTCAGAGGGTCGTGACTACGAAATCTTTTTTTCGAGCAAATGACCCGATTTAAGGATAAATCTTTTCGAAGAGGGAGGGAATGATGTGAGCTTGGTCACATCATGTGTTGATTCGGCTTGAATGACTTATGAATGGATCAAACATGAGTCGTTTTAAGTTAATTGCGCTCAACAACATGGAAAGCCCAAAGTTAAAATGAAAATCCATCATTCAAGTTTTTTTATTGGTTGTTTACATTTTAGTTTTCTTATGTGTCAATATTTAGCTTGTTTGCAATTGTGTCCATAACATGTTTTATTTTCATTTCATTATCTAAGTGTCGTGTGAGGTACTTAGTGTAGATTTCTAGTGCGTGTATGTCTTAAGATTTATCCTTTATTTTTGCGTGTTTGAAGTATGCTAATAAGTCTTATTTATAGTGACTTTAGGTGCACTTGGTTGGTCACATATCACCATACGACTATCCGTATTCTCCATCAAATCCATTGTTTCTAACACATTCATGAAGGGACGGGTACATGAATTCAAGCCTTAATGGACAGTGCAACAAAGGGGATTAAAGTGTCTATTCGACTGATACATGCACATCTAAATGCATGTACATCCAAGGGAGGGTGTACAAATTAAATGTTGCAATAATGAACTTTTGGGTGCATGCACATTCAAGGGGGATGCATTTGGCAAGGGAGACAAATGTCAAAATACATGCACATCAAGGGGGGTATTCGACCATACATTGAACCTATGAAATACATGAACGTCCAAGGGGAGGGCATGTGACTATTCGGCCATTCAAGGGATTTGGAAATACATTGAACCTATTTGATTCAAGAACGACCTGAATTCATGTACTATATTTAATGGCCATTTGTGACCTATCATTCTTTATACCTTCGATTGTTGTTTCCATATAAACAACGGGTTGGGGTCTTGGTTCACAAGTTTATCTTATAGAAAATGGGTCACATTCGGTCATAATGTTGGTTCTTTTCTCGTATAAACTTTTTGGGTCGGAGTCCATTATTCCTATTATTATCTTATTTAATTATTTGTATTTTGATATCTTCAAATTTTCATATTTATTCACTTGTACGCCATTACATATTAGAAATGATCGGGCACCAAAGTGACTGTACTAACCTGTTTTTAGTCAAATCGGAACAGTGGTTTTGGGGCCACAAATTTGAAGTTGAAATATTTATTTTATTATTATTTTAATGTCTACATCATGATTGAATGATTATGTGAAAGTTTCGTTTAAAAATTTTATCGTTTGATTAGTCAATTTGATAAAAAGGACTAAATCGCGTAAAGTGTAAAAGTGGAGTTCTATTAACTCTAGGTATGTAATAGTTATGGAATCTTAAACTAGAAGTCCTTATTTTGTAATTAGACCATTATATTAGTAAGTGGACAATTATGGGTATTTTGTAACTGATTTTTGTTTATTAATTAAAAGGTTAATATAGTAATTTAGTTAATAATTAAGATAAAATAAGTAAAAAGAAAAAGCTTTCATTTTCTCTTATCTTCAACCGAATATTGAACAAGAACAAACCATTGTTGTCCATTTTAGGGTTCGGCCACATGCAAGCTTAATTGTAAGTCCATTTTTGTTCAGTTTTTAATGATTTCTATGTTTTTGATATCGTTGCAACTAGGTCTAGCTAGTCCAGGGACTATTTTGCAAAATTGTTAAAGATTTTGAATGATGCCATTGATGAATACATGTGTGTTTTGATGTTTGATGATAGATTATAAATGTTTGTTGTGAATTATACAGGTTTTATAAGTGATTTTTAGTGAAAATGTAAATTAGTGATTAATTTGTGAAAAGTGTAAAATTCATGGTTAAAATGTGAAATAAATGAAAAATATGGGTTGCTTGGGGTATAATGATAATTCGGCTAGCATGGGTTAATATTGAGTTTCATGAATTTGTGATTTTATGAAATAAGGACTAAATTGTAAAAGTTGTGAAACATTAGGGGCAAAAGTGCAAAATTTCCTTAATGAGTGTTTTAGACTAAATCGAATAGAGAGATGATTTAATAAGTTAATTTTGATTACATATAGATCAAGAAAAGTGAAACTCAGATTTAGATCGAGGGAAAAATAAAGTTCTCGACTAATCGACTCGTTTCGTCATTTTTGTGTCCGAGGTAAGTTCTTATGTAATAAGCATTATTATAATTATGTTTTTAATGCTTTGATATTGCATAAATTTTGAATACGAGATTACAAACATATTCGACAATGATTTGATGACGATTTGGCATTGAAATTTCTGATTAAACCTTAGGAATAGATTTGGATACTAGTGACATGTCATTAGGGGTATTTACGATTGTGATTATGTGATCCAGGTGTTGGTCCTGTACGTCCTACTGGTGGCTGAGTATACCAGCATGTGTTGCGATTACTTAACAGCTTGTGTGAACAGCACCGTGTAGCTACGTCTTGACCCACAGCTTGTGTGAGCAGGATCGTTGATAGCTCGAGAGTGAGCATATATGTGATATGTGATTGAGATAGCTTCGGCTATATATGTGGCACTTCAGTGCGAGTTTTCCCAAGTATCTGATAGTATTCCGAGTGGTTCAACGGATAAATGAAAGATGTGATTGAGTATGAGATTGATACGAGATGGTACAAGTATGTACATGAACAGTATAAGCTTTAAATCGAAGAAATTCTGAATTGCACACATAAGTATATGATTAAACATGTGAAAGGTTTGTTAGTTAGCATGAATTACATGTTGATATGTTCAAATTGATGATTTGTGTATTTATGATTAGTTTAAGCTTATTTCATATGAGCTTACTAAGCTATAAAGCTTACTTTGTTTAATTTACTATGTTTTATAGTGAAATCAAGCTAGCACGAATTCGGGGATCGTCGGAGGCTACGTCACACTATCCTACTATCATTTGGTACTTTTGAACTTTGGTATTTTGGTATATGGAATGTATAAGATTATGGTCATTTTGATTATGTGTTGATAATGATTTTAGCCATATAATTTGGCTTGTAAAGTATATGTTTTGGTTGTATATATATCCATGAGAGTTGGCTTAATTTGGTTGATTTGGATGTATATGTATATATGTGAAAATGGCCTATGATGTGGTTCATAATTGCTTGCAAATGGTTTGTGGTAGTTTAGCATTTAAGGTAGCTAATGGTTGGAAATGGTTATTGTATGTTTGTGATTTTAGGCAATGTAAAATGTTTGGTTGAAATAATGCATATAGATGTTTTGCGAATTTGGTATTGCTATGATTAGAATTGGCAATTCGTGGTAATATGAACATGTAAATTGTTGGTATTGAAGTAATGAATTGAGCTTGGTTGGAGTTGTTGTTGAATGCCTATTATGCTATGTATTGGTGCCTTTGAATTTGATGTAGGTGAGCACAGGTTTGGGTGGCAAATTGGCTTGTTAAATAGCCTATTTTTGTCCACACGGACAGAGACATGGGCGTGTGTCTCAGCCTTGTGTGACACACGGTTATGTAGACTGCCGTGTGTCCCTTGGTGTTGAAATTGAAATCAAGTCAGTATGTTGCACACTGCCTCACACACGAGCATGTAACTTGGCCATGTGGCATAAGTCAGTATACCCTACAGGTTTGGCACAGCCTAGGACACGGCCTGGTAAACGAGCGTGTATGGCCATTTTTAGGGCATACGAGATAGCCACACGAGCGTGTGTGTTGGCCATGTGACCCAGGTCAGAGAGTTTCACGGGGTCAGACACGGGTTGGGACACAGCCATGTGCTCCCATTTCGAATGTCCACACAGCTTGTGAGACGGGCATGTCTGTTGGCTGTGCCACACTGGCGTGTGTCCCCTGTTTCTGAATTTTTTTCTAAATGTTCAAAAAGCTTCCAAAGTTATTGGTTAGTCCCGAACCACTCCTAATGCATGTTTAGGGCCTCGTAGGCTCGTATTAGGGACGATATGAATGTGTTGATTGATATTTGAATGAAATTTGGAAATGAATAAGTAAATGTATGTTTAATTGAGTTATAAGTTTGGTAATGCTCTAAAACCCTATTTTGACATTGAATACGAGTGAGGGGTGTTATATTTATTGGTATCAAAGCTACAGTTTAGTCGATTCATGGACTAACGTAGCATGTGTGAGAGTCTAGCTATATATGCCATATATAACATGTGATAGTGTGATGAATCCTGACAATTTAAACTGTGATTTCATATAGTAAATGGATCCCAATCGAGTTGTAGCTGACAATGTCGAGAGTAATGTGCCAGCTCCCGCTCAAGGGACAGCGCCCCGTCTGAATCTAGAAATGTATCGAGTAGTCACGAAGGAGAGGCTAAAGAAGCCTTTTTTCAATGATGAGCGAATGGTTCACGCAATTTGTCTAGAAAAATCTGGCTGCTCAAAAACCTCCACCCCCAATTAATCCTCTACCTGTTCCCGTAGCTTGTGGAACTTCAATGACAAGCCTCCAGTTGATAAGATTCAAAAATACAGGGCTGAAGAGTTAAGAGCTACCGTTGATGATGATCCCTGTAACGCCCCGAATTTGGGCCTAGTAGAATTGGGCCTATTGGGCCTTGGGCACGGGAGCGTTTAAAATTTTTGAGAACAAGAGAACGGCACTAATGCAAATTGGACCTATTAGGTGAGTGATTTTGGAAGGTTAGGGGGCTTCTATGAAGTCCCGGGTTCAAACTTGGGCTTTAGGAAAATTTGGTTTTAGGTGAATAAAACCCTGGGAGTTAGTAAATAGGCTTTAAGAATAAAATGTGGAAAAAAAATGAGACAAAAGGAGTTGTGGTCTAGTGGCAAATGGCGCCACATGGGAGACAAGGAAGTGACGCCATAGAGGAAACAAAGGGTCCAAGGTTCAAGTTTTGGCGCTTGCATTTCATTTTGATTTCTTTTTAAATGAACTTATACCTTGGCCCATAGGCTTATATTTAGTTGCACATGTTTTAAGTCACAAAAGGAGCTTGTGTTGTGGTGGCATGTAGCGTCTAGAGCATAGGAGAGGGCAAGGGTTCAAATCCCATTGCAAGTAAAAAGGGATATTTATTTTGCTAAGTTGGGACGGTAAGTGGTTGTGATGGATTTAAACTCTGCTGAAGGAGGGATCCCACATCGGGAAGCTAGCATGAGGGAAGGTGAGAAGCTGGCTTTAAATAGAGCAATCTATGAGGAGAGTAAGCATACATTGGTTGGCGTTTGGGCATAGGAGTGTTCGGAGCGCGGATTAACTCTAGATTCCTATCAGGTGTGTATTTCGCACTACTCTAGCTGTAGAGCGGTAAATGTCGAAATGCCAGTCACACGACGATGGTAGCCACACGAGCGTGCGAGCGCACGTGTGGGAGCTTCGACACGATAGTTGAGGCCATCATCAGTATTCTTGTGGGTTTAGGCTGTTTGGGCCGAAATGGGCCATGTAGGGCCAATGGGCCCGTGGACCCAATTGGATAAGTTGCATGATTGTGTACTAAATATTAGACTGGACTATGTGAATCTCATATCGGTGGCTAGATTTAGGCTAAATGGGCCACACGAGTGTGTGGGCCTACTTGGGCCAAGAATGGGCCTTAGGCCCATTCGCATCATTATCTCTGTTTAGAATACTTGAGTCGCTCGAGGCGACTATAGACTTTCTGAGGGGTTGACAAAATTACTAAAATACCACTGGTTTGCGAAATTACTGAAATATCCTCGGATTGCAAAATTACCAAAATACCCTTGATTTGCAAAATTACTAAAATACCCTCGATTTGCGAAATTATCGAAATACCTTCGGATTGAAAAATTATCGAAATACCCTTAATTTGTGAAATTACCAAAATACCCTTGGTTTACAGAATTATCAAAATACCTTGGTTTGTAAATTTACCAAAATACCCCTGGTTTGCAAAATTACTAAAATACCCTCTATGGGTAAAGTTACCGAAATACCTTCTATGGGGAAGTTACCGTAATACCCTCGACGAGTAAAATTACCGAGATGCCCTTATGAGGCGAAATGACCATTTTACCCCTAACCGATTAAATGATCGTTGTACCCTCGTGGTAGTACTAGTGTTGTATGTGTTAATTGTATGATTGATTATGTTTGAGATGCACTGCATACATGGATTAGTTATGAGTAGAATTACCGAATTACCCTCGTAAGGATTACCGAAATACCCTTATAGGGTAAGATGACTATGCTGCCCTTATGGGTAAATGACTGACTTAGACTATGAGTTGACTAATTTGACTGTGGTTGTATAACTGATATGTTTTTATTACATGTTTAAATGATCGTTACTGAGCATGGCCATCTTGCATACACGGGTAATGATTGAGCATGACATACACGACATATTACATGGGGTTGGGACAAAGTTAAGGAGGAAGTGTACGGCCCATTGCCGTTCTGTATAAGGCTTTCAGCCTTTCTGCGACAATTATGGCTTTGTGCCAATCGTATGTACCCGTGGCTATGTGCCTAACATATATATTGATGACTCTGTGTCAATCATAATGACCCGTGGTTGCGTGCCGATTATATTACCGTCACTGATGGCTATGTGCCAAACTTATTACGGTTACCGATAGCTTTACGCCATCCTGATTATGGCTCTGTGCCATCCTGATTATGGTTGATACCCATTCTATTTATGGCTTTTAGCCATTCTGTTAATCGGCAACGATGCTGCAATATTTATGGCTTTTACCCATTCTGTTAACCGGCAGCAATACTGCGATATTTATGGCTTTTAGCCGTTCTGTTAACTGGCAGCGATGCTGCGATATTTATGGCTTTTAGCCGTTCTGTCCACGGTGTCGAGCCGTTTGTTGACTTAGTGCCACAACCGGTGCTAAGCTTTGTGTGTTGGCTGGGTGGGTCGATTTTATCCCCACGGGGTGTGTTGGTTGGTACGGGTGGTGTGTTGGCTGGATCGGGGTGGGATGCATCCTCATACTATTGCATATCTGTTTATGAGATCTGTCACTGTACTAGGCTTAGGCCACTTGTTCTACTATTGGTCCCGGCTAGGCTCAATTGATTCTGTTATGGGCTATGACCCAACTGATATTGTAGTGGGCTTTGACCCACATATGCTCTGAACTGGACTGTACTGTTACTGTTAAAGGGCTTTGGCCCAGACTGTTTCGGGTTCTGTTTCTGTATACTGACTGTTAGTGTAACACCCCAAACCCGGCCTAGAAGTTAGGCCCGAATCTGGCGTGTCACATTGAGGTGTTTTTTGAAAATCGTGTTTTCAATGAAAACCCTTCTTAATATTTTAAAAAAAATAGAAGTCCCAATTTGCGATTGTTATTATTATTTTTCAAAAACTTTTCACTGTTCAAAATCTCCGATTTCATGTGCTTATTTTCATAATGTGGTTTATTAGAAATCATTTTTGGAAAAACATTATCATTTTTAAAACCTTGTTTATTTGCGGAAGCTTAACTTAAAACAAGTGACTTATGAAAACGTGATATTTACAACTTAGCTACGAAAGCGTAGTGTTTTGAAAACAGATTTTGTTTTGGAAAACTGGGATTCAATGTTGAGCAGATTTAAAACATTATAAACTAAAAATCCACAACTAAAAACCGGAATTTAAGAGAGGCCTTATTAGAAAATAGGAACCCAAAATAAAATAAAAATAAGTAGTATACGAAAATCTAAAACTGCTCGTAGTGTGGCCACCTCTGAGTCCTCCAATAAGTTGAACTGCCTACTGAGGATTACCTGAGAAAAATTAAAAAGAGGGGGTGAGTTTGCGAAAACTCAGTGTGTACAACCCTCGTCAGTATAAACATGCATCAAAACAATCCGGGCCCTAGCCTGTTAAAGTAACGCTGGCAATTGGGCCTTAGCCCAAAATAGCCTCGGTTGGACCTTAACCCATATCAAATGTCACATATCTTATATATAAATCTGGGCCTAAGCCCATCTCAGTAATATAATCCATATATGCAATGCATTAATGCCCATACCAGCCGAACACTCCGTCTCCTATCCAACCGTGCACTCCTGTGGGGATTTAATCGACCCACCCATCCGAACACTCCTTATGTAACACCGGTTGTGGCATTACCTTAACGATGCAGCATAGCTGCTCGGTGGCTAAAAAGCCTTCGGTGAATCCACAATTGTGAAGCGACCATGCGATCCTATTTGCACTTCTCCTTTCAAACAATCTCATCCCCATGCAACATAATATCACATGAATGCAACACTTCAAAATTAAACATATGATAACAATTATAAATCGCATACAAAAATAACCATAAAACATATAGGGGTATTTTCGTCAATTTTTCCCTTCAGGGGCATATCTGTCATTTTACCCATCGAGGGTATTTCAGTAATTTTGCAAACCAAGGGTATTTCGGTAATTTTGCAAACTAGGAGTATTTCGATAATTTTGTAAATCGAGGGTCTTTCAGTAATTTTGTAAACCAAGGTTTGCTAAACAGAGATAACGATGCGAATGGGCCTAAGGCCCATTCTCGGATCAAATGAGCTCGCAAGCTCATGTGGCCCATTTAGCCCAAATCTAGCCACAGATATGAGATTCGCCTAGTCCAGTCTAATATATACTACACAATCATACGGTCTACTCATATGGGCCCACTTCGGCCGATCGTGGCCCAAGCAGCCACAACCCACAAGAATACTACTGATGGCCTCAACTATCGGGTCGAAGCCCCCACACGTGCGCTCACACGCTCGTGTGGCTACCATCGTCGAGTGACCGGTATTTCGGCATTTGCCGCTCTACATCTAGAGTAGAGAGAATACACACCTGATAGAAATCCGAAGCTGCTAATCCACGCTCCGAGCACTCCTATGCCCAACGCCCACCAATGTATGTCTTCTCTCCAATCATAGATAGCTCTATATATAGCCAGCTTCTCACCTTCCCTCTTTGTATCTTTCTGATATGGGATCCCTCTGCTAGCAGAGTTTAAATCCAACTCAAACTCTAACCGTTCAATCCGCAAAATAAATACTCCCTTGCTTGTCATGAGATTCGAACCCTTGCTCCCTTCAATAGCTCAACACGCCACTTGCCACCAAGCCACAAGCTCCCTTTGTGACTAAAATCATGCGCAACTAAATATAACCCTATGGCCAAAGTCTAAATTCACTAAAAAAAATAAAACAAAAAGAAATGCAAGTGCCAAAACTTGAACCTTGGACCTCCTTCCTTCCTTGTGACGTCACCCCCTTGTCTCTTATGTGGCATCACTTTGCCACTACACCACACACTCCACTTATGTCATTTTTCTCCACATTTTATTCTTAAAGGCTACCTACTAACTCCCAGGGTTTTTATTCACCTAAAACCAAAATTTCCCTAAAGCCAAAGTTTGAACCTGGGACTTCATAGAAGCCCCCTAACCTTCCAAAATCACTCACCTAACAGGTCCAACTTGCCTTAGTGCCATTCTCTTGTTCACAAAAAATTTTAAACGCTCCCGTGCCCAAGGCCCAATGGGCCCAATTCTACTAGGCCCAAATTCGAGGTGTTACAATTCTACCTCCCTTAAAGAAATTTCATCCTCGAAATTTCCAACTATCTAATAGCCGCACACTACCGGTTATACCACTGCGCTTCTGCTGTGCACATTATCACTTCACGTATTATCTGAATTAGAAATTTTATGAATAAACCCATAGTTCCAGTAATTAATCAAATGTTTTATGGAAGTAGTAGTTAAGAGTTGTTTTCGCAATCGCAAGTTCACTACAGTTTTAGTCTCCTACGGGCCACAGTCTTACTCTAACTAAGAGTCTTAGTATAGTCTATCATCTAAAGTAAGCCCAGTAACTATCTACAGCATAACAATATTAAACAAATAGGAGAACTTACTTGGTCCGACGCTGGAGACTCGGTGTGCCACACAAAATCTTCCAAAACCACTTCAAAATTATTTATAAACATCTTTAAAATAGAAACTAAAGCCCATCTCACAGCCTGAGTTTTGCAAACGTGCTCTGATACCACTAAATGTAACACCCCAAACCCGGCCTAGAAGTTAGGCCCGAATTTGGCGTGTCACATTGAGGTGTTTTTCGAAAACCGTGTTTTCATTGAAAACCCTACTTGATATTTAAAAAAACAAAACAGAAGTCCCAGTTTGCGTTTGTTATTATTATTTTTCAAAAACTTTCCACTGTTCAAAATCTTCGATTTCATGTGCTTATTTTCATAATGTGGTTTATTAGAAATCATTCTTAGAAAAACATTATCATTTTTAAAACCTTGTTTATTTGCGGAAGCTTAACTTAAAACAAGTGACATATGAAAACGTGATATTTACAACTTAGCTACGAAAGCGTAGTGTTTTGAAAACAGATAATGTTTTGGAAAACCGTGATTCAATGTTGAGCAAATTTAAAACATAATAAACTAAAAATCCAAAACTAAAAACCGGATTTTAAGAGAGGGCTTATTACAAAATAGGAACCCAAAATAAAATAAAAATAAGTAGTATACGAAAATCCGAAACTGCTCGTAGTGTGGCCACCTCCGAGTCCTCCAGTACGTCGAACCGCCTACTGAGAATTACCTGAGAAAAATTAAAAAGAGGGGGTGAGTTTG
Source organism: Gossypium australe (assembly GCA_005393395.2). Lineage (NCBI taxonomy): Eukaryota > Viridiplantae > Streptophyta > Magnoliopsida > Malvales > Malvaceae > Gossypium > Gossypium australe. The sequence continues at coordinate 74,165,179 of CM016614.1, read as the reverse complement.
TGAAAACTCAGTGTGTACAACCCTCGTCAGTATAAACATGCATCAAAACAATCCGGGCCCAAGCCAATTAAAGTAACGGTGGCAATTGGGCCTTAGCCCAAAATAGCCTCGGTTGGGCCTTAAGCCATATCAAATGTCACATATCATATATATAAATCTTGGCCTAAGCCCATCTCAGTAATATAATCCAAATATGCAATGCATTAATGCCCATACCAGCCGAACACTCTGTCTCCTGTCCAACTGTGCACTCCTGTGGGGATTTAATCGACCCACCCATCCGAACACTCCTTATGTAACACCGGTTGCAGTATTACCTTAACGGTGCAGCATAGCTGCTCGGTGGCTAAAAAGCCTTCGGTGGATCCACAGTCGTCAAGCGACCATGCAATCCTATTTGCACTTCCCCTTTCAAATAATCCCATCCCCATGCAACATAATATCACATGAATGCAACGCTTCAAAATTAAACATATGATAACAATTATAAATCACATACAAAAATAACCATATAACATATAGGGGCATTTTCGTCAATTTTTCCCTTCAGGGGCATATCTGTCATTTTCCCCATCGAGGGTATTTCAGTAATTTCGCAAATCAGCGGTATTTCGGTAATTTTGTAAACCAGGAGTATTTCGGTAATTTTGTAAATCGAGGGTCTTTCAGTAATTTTGTAAACCAATGTTTGCTAAACAGAGATAACGATGCGAATGGGCCTAAGGCCCATTCTCGGCCCAAATAAGCCCGCACGTTCGTGTGGCCCATTTAGCCCAAATCTAGCCACAGATATGAGATTCACCTAGTCCAGTCTACTATATACTACACAATCATACAGTCTACTCATATGGGCCCACTTCAGCCCATCGTAGCCCAAGTAGCCACAACCCACAAGAATACTACTGATGGCCTCAACTATCGCGTCGAAGCCCCCACACATGCGCTCGCACGCTCGTGTGGCTACCATCGCCGGGTGACCGGCATTTTACCATTTGCCACTCTACATCTAGAGTAGAGAGAATACACACCTGATAGGAATCGAAAGCTGCTAATCCACGCTCCAAGCACTCCTATGCCCAACGCCCACCAATGTATGTCTTCTCTCCAATCATAGATAGCTCTATATATAGCCAGCTTCTCACCTTCCCTCTTTGTATCTTTCCGATGTGGGATCCCTCTGCTAGCAGAGTTTAAATCCAACTCAAACTCTAACCGTCCAATCCGCAAAATAAATACTCCCTTGCTTGTCATGAGATTCGAACCCTTGCTCCCTTCAATAGCTCAACACGCCACTTGCCACCAAGCCACAAGCTCCCTTTGTGACTAAAATCATGCGCAACTAAATATAACCCTATGGCCAAAGTCTAAATTCACTAAAAAAAATAAAACAAAAAGAAATGCAAGTGCCAAAACTTGAACCTTGGACCTCCTTCCTTCCTTGTGACGTCACCCCCTTGTCTCTTATGTGGCATCACTTTGCCACTACACCACACACTCCACTTATGTCATTTTTCTCCACATTTTATTCTTAAAGGCTACCTACTAACTCCCAGGGTTTTTATTCACCTAAAACCAAAATTTCCCTAAAGCCAAAGTTTGAACCTGGGACTTCATAGAAGCCCCCTAACCTTCCAAAATCACTCACCTAACAGGTCCAACTTGCCTTAGTGCCATTCTCTTGTTCACAAAAAATTTTAAACGCTCCCGTGCCCAAGGCCCAATGGGCCCAATTCTACTAGGCCCAAATTCGAGGTGTTACAATTCTACCTCCCTTAAAGAAATTTCATCCTCGAAATTTCCAACTATCTAATAGCCGCACACTACCGGTTATACCACTGCGCTTCTGCTGTGCACATTATCACTTCACGTATTATCTGAATTAGAAATTTTATGAATAAACCCATAGTTCCAGTAATTAATCAAATGTTTTATGGAAGTAGTAGTTAAGAGTTGTTTTCGCAATCGCAAGTTCACTACAGTTTTAGTCTCCTACGGGCCACAGTCTTACTCTAACTAAGAGTCTTAGTATAGTCTATCATCTAAAGTAAGCCCAGTAACTATCTACAGCATAACAATATTAAACAAATAGGAGAACTTACTTGGTCCGACGCTGGAGACTCGGTGTGCCACACAAAATCTTCCAAAACCACTTCAAAATTATTTATAAACATCTTTAAAATAGAAACTAAAGCCCATCTCACAGCCTGAGTTTTGCAAACGTGCTCTGATACCACTAAATGTAACACCCCAAACCCGGCCTAGAAGTTAGGCCCGAATTTGGCGTGTCACATTGAGGTGTTTTTCGAAAACCGTGTTTTCATTGAAAACCCTACTTGATATTTAAAAAAACAAAACAGAAGTCCCAGTTTGCGTTTGTTATTATTATTTTTCAAAAACTTTCCACTGTTCAAAATCTTCGATTTCATGTGCTTATTTTCATAATGTGGTTTATTAGAAATCATTCTTAGAAAAACATTATCATTTTTAAAACCTTGTTTATTTGCGGAAGCTTAACTTAAAACAAGTGACATATGAAAACGTGATATTTACAACTTAGCTACGAAAGCGTAGTGTTTTGAAAACAGATAATGTTTTGGAAAACCGTGATTCAATGTTGAGCAAATTTAAAACATAATAAACTAAAAATCCAAAACTAAAAACCGGATTTTAAGAGAGGGCTTATTACAAAATAGGAACCCAAAATAAAATAAAAATAAGTAGTATACGAAAATCTGAAACTGCTCGTAGTGTGGCCACCTCCGAGTCCTCCAGTACGTCGAACCGCCTACTGAGAATTACCTGAGAAAAATTAAAAAGAGGGGGTGAGTTTGTGAAAACTCAGTGTGTACAACCCTCGTCAGTATAAACATGCATCAAAACAATCCGGGCCCAAGCCAATTAAAGTAACGGTGGCAATTGGGCCTTAGCCCAAAATAGCCTCGGTTGGGCCTTAAGCCATATCAAATGTCACATATCATATATATAAATCTTGGCCTAAGCCCATCTCAGTAATATAATCCAAATATGCAATGCATTAATGCCCATACCAGCCGAACACTCTGTCTCCTGTCCAACTGTGCACTCCTGTGGGGATTTAATCGACCCACCCATCCGAACACTCCTTATGTAACACCGGTTGCAGTATTACCTTAACGGTGCAGCATAGCTGCTCGGTGGCTAAAAAGCCTTCGGTGGATCCACAGTCGTCAAGCGACCATGCAATCCTATTTGCACTTCCCCTTTCAAATAATCCCATCCCCATGCAACATAATATCACATGAATGCAACGCTTCAAAATTAAACATATGATAACAATTATAAATCACATACAAAAATAACCATATAACATATAGGGGCATTTTCGTCAATTTTTCCCTTCAGGGGCATATCTGTCATTTTCCCCATCGAGGGTATTTCAGTAATTTCGCAAATCAGCGGTATTTCGGTAATTTTGTAAACCAGGAGTATTTCGGTAATTTTGTAAATCGAGGGTCTTTCAGTAATTTTGTAAACCAATGTTTGCTAAACAGAGATAACGATGCGAATGGGCCTAAGGCCCATTCTCGGCCCAAATAAGCCCGCACGTTCGTGTGGCCCATTTAGCCCAAATCTAGCCACAGATATGAGATTCACCTAGTCCAGTCTACTATATACTACACAATCATACAGTCTACTCATATGGGCCCACTTCAGCCCATCGTAGCCCAAGTAGCCACAACCCACAAGAATACTACTGATGGCCTCAACTATCGCGTCGAAGCCCCCACACATGCGCTCGCACGCTCGTGTGGCTACCATCGCCGGGTGACCGGCATTTTACCATTTGCCACTCTACATCTAGAGTAGAGAGAATACACACCTGATAGGAATCGAAAGCTGCTAATCCACGCTCCAAGCACTCCTATGCCCAACGCCCACCAATGTATGTCTTCTCTCCAATCATAGATAGCTCTATATATAGCCAGCTTCTCACCTTCCCTCTTTGTATCTTTCCGATGTGGGATCCCTCTGCTAGCAGAGTTTAAATCCAACTCAAACTCTAACCGTCCAATCCGCAAAATAAATACTCCCTTGCTTGTCATGAGATTCGAACCCTTGCTCCCTTCAATAGCTCAACACGCCACTTGCCACCAAGCCACAAGCTCCCTTTGTGACTAAAATCATGCGCAACTAAATATAACCCTATGGCCAAAGTCTAAATTCACTAAAAAAATAAAACAAAAAGAAATGCAAGTGCCAAAACTTGAACCTTGGACCTCCTTCCTTCCTTGTGACGTCACCCCCTTGTCTCTTATGTGGCGTCACTTTGCCACTACACCACACACTCCACTTATGTCATTTTTCTCCACATTTTATTCTTAAAGGCTACCTACTAACTCCCAGGGTTTTTATTCACCTAAAACCAAAATTTCCCTAAAGCCAAAGTTTGAACCCGGGACTTCATAGAAGCCCCCTAACCTTCCAAAATCACTCACCTAACAGGTCCAACTTGCCTTAGTGCCATTCTCTTGTTCTCAAAAAATTTTAAACACTCCCGTGCCCAAGGCCCAATGGGCCCAATTCTACTAGGCCCAAATTCGAGGCGTTACAATTCTACCTCCCTTAAAGAAATTTCATCCTTGAAATTTCCAACTATCTAATAGCCGCACACTACCGGTTATACCACTACGCTTCTGCTGTGCACATTATCACTTCGCGTATTATCTGAATTAGAAATTTTATGAATAAGCCCATAGTTCTAGTAATTAAACAAATGTTTTATGGAAGTAGTAGTTAAGAGTTGTTTTCGCAATCGCAAGTTCACTACAGTTTTAGTCTCCTACGGGCCACAGTCTTACTCTAACTAAGAGTCTTATTATAGTCTACCATCTAAAGTAAGCCCAGTAACTATCTACAACATAACAATATTAAACAAATAGGAGAACTTACTTGGTCCGACGCTGGAGACTCGGTGTGCCACACAAAATCTTCCAAAACCACTTCAAAATTATTTATAAACATCTTTAAAATAGAAACTAAAGCCCATCTCACAGCCTGAGTTTTGCAAACGTGCTCTGATACCACTAAATGAACACCCTAAACCCGGCCTAGAAGTTAGGCCCGAATTTGGCGTGTCACATTGAGGTGTTTTTCGAAAACCGCGTTTTCATTGAAAACCCTACTTGATATTTAAAAAAACAAAACAGAAGTCCCAGTTTGCGTTTGTTATTATTATTTTTCAAAAACTTTCCACTGTTCAAAATCTTCGATTTCATGTGCTTATTTTCATAATGTGGTTTATTAGAAATCATTCTTAGAAAAACATTATCATTTTTAAAACCTTGTTTATTTGCGGAAGCTTAACTTAAAACAAGTGACATATGAAAACGTGATATTTACAACTTAGCTACGAAAGCGTAGTGTTTTGAAAACAGATAATGTTTTGGAAAACCGTGATTCAATGTTGAGCAAATTTAAAACATAATAAACTAAAAATCCAAAACTAAAAACCGGATTTTAAGAGAGGGCTTATTACAAAATAGGAACCCAAAATAAAATAAAAATAAGTAGTATACGAAAATCCGAAACTGCTCGTAGTGTGGCCACCTCCGAGTCCTCCAGTACGTCGAACCGCCTACTGAGGATTACCTGAGAAAAATTAAAAAGAGGGGGTGAGTTTGCGAAAACTCAGTGTGTACAACCCTCGTCAGTATAAACATGCATCAAAACAATCCGGGCCCAAGCCAATTAAAGTAACGGTGGCAATTGGGCCTTAGCCCAAAATAGCCTCGGTTGGGCCTTAAGCCATATCAAATGTCACATATCATATATATAAATCTTGGCCTAAGCCCATCTCAGTAATATAATCCAAATATGCAATGCATTAATGCCCATACCAGCCGAACACTCCGTCTCCTGTCCAACTGTGCACTCCTGTGGGGATTTAATCGACCCACCCATCCGAACACTCCTTATGTAACACCGGTTGCAGTATTACCTTAACGGTGCAGCATAGCTGCTCGGTGGCTAAAAAGCCTTCGGTGGATCCACAGTCGTCAAGCGACCATGCAATCCTATTTGCACTTCCCCTTTCAAATAATCCCATCCCCATGCAACATAATATCACATGAATGCAACGCTTCAAAATTAAACATATGATAACAATTATAAATCACATACAAAAATAACCATATAACATATAGGGGCATTTTCGTCAATTTTTCCCTTCAGGGGCATATCTGTCATTTTCCCCATCGAGGGTATTTCAGTAATTTCACAAATCAGCGGTATTTCGGTAATTTTGTAAACCAGGAGTATTTCGGTAATTTTGTAAATCGAGGGTCTTTCAGTAATTTTGTAAACCAATGTTTGCTAAACAGAGATAACGATGCGAATGGGCTTAAGGCCCATTCTCGGCCCAAATAAGCCCGCACGCTCGTGTGGCCCATTTAGCCCAAATCTAGCCACAGATATGAGATTCACCTAGTCCAGTCTACTATATACTACACAATCATACAGTCTACTCATATGGGCCCACTTCAGCCCATCGTAGCCCAAGTAGCCACAACCCACAAGAATACTACTGATGGCCTCAACTATCGCGTCGAAGCCCCCACACATGCGCTCGCACGCTCGTGTGGCTACCATCGCCGGGTGACCGGCATTTTACCATTTGCCACTCTACATCTAGAGTAGAGAGAATACACACCTGATAGGAATCGAAAGCTGCTAATCCACGCTCCAAGCACTCCTATGCCCAACGCCCACCAATGTATGTCTTCTCTCCAATCATAGATAGCTCTATATATAGCCAGCTTCTCACCTTCCCTCTTTGTATCTTTCCGATGTGGGATCCCTCTGCTAGCAGAGTTTAAATCCAACTCAAACTCTAACCGTCCAATCCACAAAATAAATACTCCCTTGCTTGTCATGATATTCGAACCCTTGCTCCCTTCAATAGCTCAACACGCCACTTGCCACCAAGCCACAAGCTCCATTTGTGACTAAAATCATGCGCAACTAAATATAACCCTATGGCCAAAGTCTAAATTCACTAAAAAAATAAAACAAAAAGAAATGCAAGTGCCAAAACTTGAACCTTGGACCTCCTTCCTTCCTTGTGACGTCACCCCCTTGTCTCTTATGTGGCGTCACTTTGCCACTACACCACACACTCCACTTATGTCATTTTTCTCCACATTTTATTCTTAAAGGCTACCTACTAACTCCCAGGGTTTTTATTCACCTAAAACCAAAATTTCCCTAAAGCCAAAGTTTGAACCCGGGACTTCATAGAAGCCCCCTAACCTTCCAAAATCACTCACCTAACAGGTCCAACTTGCCTTAGTGCCATTCTCTTGTTCTCAAAAAATTTTAAACACTCCCGTGCCCAAGGCCCAATGGGCCCAATTCTACTAGGCCCAAATTCGAGGCGTTACAATTCTACCTCCCTTAAAGAAATTTCATCCTCGAAATTTCCAACTATCTAATAGCCGTACACTACCGGTTATACCACTACGCTTCTGCTGTGCACATTATCACTTCGCGTATTATCTGAATTAGAAATTTTATGAATAAGCCCATAGTTCCAGTAATTAAACAAATGTTTTATGGAAGTAGTAGTTAAGAGTTGTTTTCGCAATCGCAAGTTCACTACAGTTTTAGTCTCCTACGGGCCACAGTCTTACTCTAACTAAGAGTCTTATTATAGTCTACCATCTAAAGTAAGCCCAGTAACTATCTACAACATAACAATATTAAACAAATAGGAGAACTTACTTGGTCCGACGCTGGAGACTCGGTGTGCCACACAAAATCTTCCAAAACCACTTCAAAATTATTTATAAACATCTTTAAAATAGAAACTAAAGCCCATCTCACAGCCTGAGTTTTGCAAACGTGCTCTGATACCACTAAATGAACACCCCAAACCCGGCCTAGAAGTTAGGCCCGAATTTGGCGTGTCACATTGAGGTGTTTTTCGAAAACCGCGTTTTCATTGAAAACCCTTCTTGATATTTAAAAAAACAAAACAGAAGTCCCAGTTTGCGTTTGTTATTATTATTTTTCAAAAACTTTCCACTGTTCAAAATCTTCGATTTCATGTGCTTATTTTCATAATGTGGTTTATTAGAAATCATTCTTAGAAAAACATTATCATTTTTAAAACCTTGTTTATTTGCGGAAGCTTAACTTAAAACAAGTGACATATGAAAACGTGATATTTACAACTTAGCTACGAAAGCGTAGTGTTTTGAAAACAGATAATGTTTTGGAAAACCGTGATTCAATGTTGAGCAAATTTAAAACATAATAAACTAAAAATCCAAAACTAAAAACCGGATTTTAAGAGAGGGCTTATTACAAAATAGGAACCCAAAATAAAATAAAAATAAGTAGTATACGAAAATCCGAAACTGCTCGTAGTGTGGCCACCTCCGAGTCCTCCAGTACGTCGAACCGCCTACTGAGGATTACCTGAGAAAAATTAAAAAGAGGGGGTGAGTTTGCGAAAACTCAGTGTGTACAACCCTCGTCAGTATAAACATGCATCAAAACAATCCGGGCCCAAGCCAATTAAAGTAACGGTGGCAATTGGGCCTTAGCCCAAAATAGCCTCGGTTGGGCCTTAAGCCATATCAAATGTCACATATCATATATATAAATCTTGGCCTAAGCCCATCCCAGTAATATAATCCAAATATGCAATGCATTAATGCCCATACCAGCCGAACACTCCGTCTCCTGTCCAACTGTGCACTCCTGTGGGGATTTAATCGACCCACCCATCCGAACACTCCTTATGTAACACCGGTTGCAGTATTACCTTAACGGTGCAGCATAGCTGCTCGGTGGCTAAAAAGCCTTCGGTGGATCCACAGTCGTCAAGCGACCATGCAATCCTATTTGCACTTCCCCTTTCAAATAATCCCATCCCCATGCAACATAATATCACATGAATGCAACGCTTCAAAATTAAACATATGATAACAATTATAAATCACATACAAAAATAACCATATAACATATAGGGGCATTTTCGTCAATTTTTCCCTTCAGGGGCATATCTGTCATTTTCCCCATCGAGGGTATTTCAGTAATTTCACAAATCAGCGGTATTTCGGTAATTTTGTAAACCAGGAGTATTTCGGTAATTTTGTAAATCGAGGGTCTTTCAGTAATTTTGTAAACCAATGTTTGCTAAACAGAGATAACGATGCGAATGGGCCTAAGGCCCATTCTCGGCCCAAATAAGCCCGCACGCTCGTGTGGCCCATTTAGCCCAAATCTAGCCACAGATATGAGATTCACCTAGTCCAGTCTACTATATACTACACAATCATACAGTCTACTCATATGGGCCCACTTCAGCCCATCGTAGCCCAAGTAGCCATAACCCACAAGAATACTACTGATGGCCTCAACTATCGCGTCGAAGCCCCCACACATGCGCTCGCACGCTCGTGTGGCTACCATCGCCGGGTGACCGGCATTTTAGCATTTGCCACTCTACATCTAGAGTAGAGAGAATACACACCTGATAGGAATCGAAAGCTGCTAATCCACGCTCCAAGCACTCCTATGCCCAACGCCCACCAAGGTATGTTTTCTCTCCAATCATAGATAGCTCTATATATAGCCAGATTCTCACGTTCCCTCTTTGTATCTTTCCGATGTGGGATCCCTCCGCTAGCAGAGTTTAAATCCAACTCAAACACTGACCGTCCAATCCGCAAAATAAATACTCCCTTGCTTGTCATGAGATTCGAACCCTTTCTCCCTTCAATAGCTCAACACGCCACTTGCCACCAAGCCACAAGCTCCCTTTGTGACTAAAATCATGAGTAACTAAATATAACCCTAGGGCCAAAGTCTAAATTCACTAAAAAAAATAAAACAAAAAGAAATGCAAGTGTCAAGACTTGAACCTTGGACCTCCTTCCTTGCTTGTGGCGTCACCCTCTTGTCTCTTATGTGGCGTCACTTTGCCACTACCCCACACACTCCACTTGTGTCATTTTTCTCCACATTTTATTCTTAAAGCCTACCTACTAACTCCCAGGGTTTTTATTCACCTAAAACCAAAATTTCCCTAAAGCCAAAGTTTGAACCCGGGACTTCATAGAAGCACCTTAACCTTCCAAAATCACTCACCTAATAGGTCCAACTTGCCTTAGTGCCATTCTCTTGTTCTCAAAAAAATTTTAAACGCTCCCGTGCCCAAGGCCCAATGGGCCCAATTCTACTAGGCCCAAATTCGGGGCGTTACAGTTACTCTAGTAAGGGGATTACACACTGAGTTTTCGTAAACTCACCCCATTTTTAACTGTGCAGGTAATCCCAAACCTTAGACGGATTGGTGCTGCGAGGGACTCAAAGAAGGCCAGACCCTGCTTATGGTTTCTGTTTTGATTATTTAAATTCAAGTATTTTGATTTGGGTTGTAATAAGGCCTCTCTATTTTTAACTTATTATTTGTGATATTTATTTATGATGTTTTCTAACTGCTAAACGTGGAATACGATTTCCAAAACGATAATTGTCTTCAAAACACTACGTTTTCGCAACATTTTCAAAATGCTTCTGCAACTCAATTTTTAAACATCACCTATTCGTAAATTCTTTAGTTTAAATATGCTTCCGCAACATATAAGGTTTTAAAATTAGTTACGTTTTCAAGGGGACAACAATTGCTTAAGTTTTTTTAACAAAGAGGTTTTAACTCTCAAACAAGTTTTAGCAACAAGAAATGTGGTTTTGAAAAACACTTCCATGTGACACGCCAAATTCGGGCCTACCTTCTAGGCCGAGTTTGGGGTGTTACAATCCCGAGAAAGCTGAATTTTGGCTTGAAAACACTATTTGAGTATTCGATAAATTATCGTGCATGCCAGATGAGTGTTTAAAGTGTGCTATTTTATTATTAAGAGATACAACGTATCAATGGTGGAATACTTTAGTGTCTGTGGTGCCGAGAGAAAGAGTTACATGTTAATTCTTTCAGACTGAGTTCCGAAAGAAATATATAAGTCAGCGGTTTCTCGATCAAAAGCACAATGACTTTTACTGAGTACGAAAGAGAATTTGTGCAGTTGAGTAAATATGCTTGGGAATATGTTTCTATCGAGGAAATTATGTGTAAAGAGTTTGTTCACGGGTTGAACGAAGATATTAAACTTCTAGTTGGAATTCTATAATTGAAAGAATTTGTTATCATGGTTGATACACCTTGTAAAGCCAAGGAGCTTAGCAAATAAAAGAGAAAAGTAGATTCAAAGGCTAGAAACTCGAGAAAAATATCAATGAGTAAGCTGTACCAATCTTCATCAAAGAAATCCAAAGATTCATACACTCGTCCAAATGCTTCGATCGAGCATTCGAACAGAGATCGTGGAAAACAAGAATCAAGTCCTAAAGCTCAAGCTACATCGGTATCGAGTGTTAGCAGTGTGAGAATTATATACCTGAATGTCAGCAATGCGGGAATGATATCCTGGTGAATGCAAAATGAATAACCGGGCTTGTTTCAAATGTGGTTCATAAGATCACTTTATTCGAGATTGTCCTGAGTTAAATGAAAAAGATAAATCTCAGAATGCAAGATCAAGTAATACAACTACTCGAGGGAAGCCACCAAGAAATGCAAGTAATGTGAGTAGTAATCGTGGTGCTACGAGAGATTCTACAGTGAGATCTGAGGCTAGAGCACCTGCTAGAACTTACGCTATTCGCACTCGCAAAGATGCGTCATCAACAGATGTTATCACCAGTAAATTTTTCTCTTTACGACACTTATGTGATTGCTTTGATTGATCCTAGATCCACTCATTTGTATATATGTATGAATTTAATGTCTAGTAAGAAACTTCCTGTTGAATCTACTGTGTTTGTAATTAAAGTATCGAACCACTTAGGCAAGTATGTGTTAGTTGATAAAGTTTGCAATAACTGTCCTTTAACGAATCGGGGTTACTATTTTTCGGCTGATTTGATGCTTTTGCTATTTGATGAGTTCGATGTAATTCTGGATATGGATTGGTTAACGTTGCATGATACTGGAGTGAATTGTAGACAAAAAACTACTGAATTGAAATGTCAGAATAATGAAATCATTCAAATTGAATCTGATGAGTAGAGTGAATTGCCGGTTGTAATTTTGTCTATGTCAGCTCAGAGATGTGTGAGAAAAGGTTGTGATGCCTATCTTGCTTATTTTTTAGATACAGAAGTGTTTGAATCAAAGATTGAATCAGTGCCAGTTTCCTATGAATATCCGGATGTATTTCCAGAAGAGTTACCTGGGTTACCACCAATCAAAGAAGTCGAATTTGCTATTGAATTAGTACTGGGAACTTCACCGATATCGATAGCTCCATATAGAATGGCTCCAACAGAGTTGAAAGAGTTGAAAGCTCAGCTATAAGAGTTAACAGATAGAGGTTTTGCACGATCTAGTTTTTCACCCTGGGGTGCGCCAGTATTGTTTGTAAAGAAGACAGACTGGCCAATGAGGATGTATATTGACTATAGATAGCTCAACAAGGGTACAATAAAGATCAAGTATCCGTTGCCAAGAATAAATGATTTGTTTGATCAGTTGAAAGGTGCAATAATGTTTTCGAAGATTGATTTAAGATCTGGTTATTATCAGTTGCGAGTTAAAGATTCAGATGTGTCGAAAACTGCTTTCAGAACAAGGTATGAACATTATGAATTCCTTGCTATGCCTTTTGGATTAACTAATGCTCCTACAGTCTTCATGGATTTGATGAACCGAATTTTTAGACCGTATTTAGACAGATTCGTTGTTGTGTTCATTGATGACATTCTAATTTATTCACGAGATGAGTCTGAGCATGCCGAGCATTTGAGAATTGTGTTACAAACTTTGAGAGATAAGCAACTATTTGCTAAATTCAGTAAATGTTAGTTTTGGCTTCGAGAAGTTGGATTTTTAGGGCACATTGTTTCAACGGAAGGTATAAGAGTTGATCTGAGCAAAATTTCAGCCATTGTTGATTGGAAACCACCAAGGAATGTATCTGAAGTCAGAAGATTTTTGGGATTAGCTGGCTACTATCAATGTTTTGTTAAAGGATTTTCGATGATTGCTACACCGATAACCAGATTGCTAAAGAAAGTGTAACAGTCCGGTTTAGACCCTAGTCAGAATAGTGGTTTCGGGACCACAAATCTGAGTCAAAAAATATTTTAATATTATTTTCTGTGTTTGCAGTATATGATTAAGCATGTGTGAAATTTCTATGAATTAATTTTGCCGTTTGTGTGCCTAATTTGAGAAAAGGGCTAAATCGCGTAAAATGAAAAAGTGGCTAATTAATGTGTAAGTGTTAATTTGTTATTGTCTTTATAATGTGAAGTCCTTAATAGGCAATTAGCCCACTAATAAATTAAGTGGATGGCAATGGTCAAGAATGACCTTATATTATATGTTTTATATATTTTGTATTAAAGGTTAAAAATGGAATTTGTTTATTAAGTTAATGTATAATAAAATAAAAGCTTAAATTAACGCTCATATTTTGTGTTCCTTGCCCAAAATAAGAAAGAAAAACAAGGTTTGAGCATTTGAACATTCGGCCATAGTCTAAGCATAAATCAGGTATGTGTTTTTGATCGATTTTTGATAATTCCTACATTTTTGTAATCGTTGCTTCGAGTACTTTGAAACCCATGCTTCAATTTTGTGAACTGATGTATATTTTGAAATGTGCCATTGATGAACACATGTGTTTTGTAATGTTTGATGGTGAAATATGAAATATATGTGTTGGATTAACATGTTTTATCTTTGAAGTTTTGATGATTTTGAGTATTTTGGACTTAATTGAGAAAATAATATTTTGATGGACTAAATTGTGAAATAAATGAAATGTATGGACTTGTATAGACTACATGAGAATTCGGCTAAGCATGGGTGTATTGAAATTTTGTGTATTTTGTGATTTTGTGATATAAGGACTAAAATGTCAAAATGTGAAAATGTAAGGGCTAATTTGTAAATTGCCTTAAATATGTGTTTTTGGATTGAATTGAATGATTTGGTGAATAAATGGATTAAATTTGAATATGTATAGATCAAGAATCGAAGAAAACATACTTAGATCGCGGAAAGTCGAAAGTGATCGAGTAGTCGAGTCCGCACGTTAATCGAATCTGAGGTAAGTCTATTTACAAATAAATGTGTTTGTATTGATTTATGTATGTTCATGTGAAATCTCATTGTGATGAATGCGTACGATAATGAAAAATATATGAAAATCGAGGATGTATCGATAGTGCAATAATGCCCGAGAAGCCCCGTACGAACCTAGGAATAGATAGGATAACAAATGTCATGACATAGGTTTCCGATATGTGAGATCATGTAAGACCATGTCTGGGACATTGGCGTTGATTTGAGATTTCGTGTAAGACCACGTCTGGGACGTTGGCATCGCTATGAGATTTACGTGTAAGACCATGTCTGGGATATTGGCATCGTATTTGATTTGTGTAAGACCCTGTCTAGGACAGTGTCATCGATATCTGAGTACATGTAAGACCACGTCTGGGACGTTGGCAATGTACATTTATTCTGAGTACTCTGAGTATCCTATTTAGTTCCAAACGGTTCAACGGGCAAGTTTGAGAAATGAATGTCTATGTTGATTCAGGTACGTTGGAAAGGTAAGTGTTCAAATGAGTTAACTAAAGAGAATATGTAACAGCCCGGTTTAGACCTTAGTCAGAACAGTGGTTTCGAGACCACAAATCCGAGGTTAGAATAAAATTTTAATATTATTCTTGGTGTTCAGTATATGTGATATAGCCTGTGTGAGAATTCTATGTGGTAATTTTATCGACTGTGTGTCAAATTATGAAAAAGGATTTAATCACATAAAGTGTAAAATATTGTGTGCTAATTGTTAAGTGCTTAATTGTTGTTGTTTTTATAATAGGGAGGCCTTATGAGGCAATTAAACCAAGTTTTAAGATAGTGGGTGGCAAAGGACAACTATGACCTTGATGATAATTTGTCTTAAATATTAATTGAAAGGATAAAATAGTAAATAGTATAATAATATGTGTTTAATGAAACCAAAGCATGAAAGTGATCATCCTTGTCCATTTTTGACCGAAAATATTAAAAAAGAAGAAAAGAAAAAGAAGCTAGGTATTCGGCCAACATTTGAGCTTGATGGAAGGTATGTTTTCTTTCGATTTTTGATAATTTCTACGTTTTCGTGATTGTTGCTTTGTGCTCTTTCAAACCCATGCTTAAATTTTAAGAATTGATGATGTTTATGAGATGTGCCATTGATGAACATGTGAGTTCTTGAATGTTTGATGGTGGAAAATGAAAGATATGTGTTTGATTTATATAGTTTGTCTTTGGAGTTTTGATGAATTTGTACAATTTGAGCTTAATTGAGAAAAGTGTAAATTGAGGGACGAAAATGTGAAATAAATGAAATGTGTGGATTTGTATGAACATAGAGAGAGTTCGGCTAGGCATGGGTGAATTGAGATTATGTGTATTTTGGTGATTTTGTGAATTAAGGACTAAAGTGTCAAAATGTGAAAATGTGAGGGATATTTTGTAAAATGCCCTAAATATGTGTATTTGGACTAAAATGAATGATTTGATGATTGAATGGATTGAATTTGAATGTGTATAGACCAAGAGAGGAAAGGTTCAGATTGAGATCGAGACAAAGATAAAGTGCTCGATTAATCGACCGTTTTGGTATTTCGACGTCCGAGGTAAGTTCGGATATAGTATGAGTTGTTAATTTATGTTCTATGTGATGTGAATTGAATGAACATCTATATAACTATGAGATTAGAAATGCTATGTGCTGAATTGGAATAAAAGACACTAAGTGTGCGAAATTAGAAACGGGATAGAAATGATTGGCACTGTGTGTGCGAGTTGATAGAAGCTTTGGCTTATTGAATTAGCATTGTGTGTGCGATACCGATATAAGCTCAGTTTAACGTATTGGCACTAAGTGTGCGATGACAATTATGTCAGGTCTACAAATTGGCACCAAGTGTGTGAAATAAGCAAGAGAATAGCAAAGGTTGATCGAAATGTAAAGTCGAATAATTAAGTAGCATGGTTGGTGAGTAACTATGTGTTGGCAAAGGTATGTATGATACCTATGTGGTTGATGAAATTGAAAGTAGATGAATGGAATGCTATGTGAGTATTGGATAAAGTTGAATTTGTGTATCATTGGTAAATTATATATGTGATGGTTGAATGTGTACATTGATTTGATTCATTGAGTTAATTGTATTGTATTTCGAACTTACTAACCTTTGAAAGCTTACTTTGTGATTTGTTTCTCTATTTTACAGTGTCAATAAAGCTAGCTCGGATCTGGGGATCATCAGCATCTCTATCACACTATCAGCAATCTATTTTGGTACTTTGGAAAGATGTATATAGATGAAATATGGCATGTATAGGCTAGATGATATGATATGTTTTGAAAGGTTTTATCCTTGTCATGTGATTTGGCTTGGAAGTTGAATGATGTTGAACTTATGAATGGGTTATGAAAATGGTATACCTCATGATTGTGTGGTTGATGAGAATATGTGGTTTGAAGGTAGTTTATGATATGGATTACATTATGTTTGATATATGGATGTTTTGAAATGTATATTTTTCACTTTGAATGGTCTTAGTCGTGATGATAATGAGCATGGAAGTAAATGGTTTAGTTGGTGATTGAATAATGCATGAAATGGTATGTTTGAATGCATTTGAAAGCATGAATTGGTATTGTATTGATGCTTGTAGGTATGATCCTATTGTGGGTGGCAATTTGACATTGCAAATGGCCTGTTCTGCCTACACGGTTATTGCACACGGGCGTACCCAGTGACCGTGGGATAAAGTCAGTAGCTAGCCCAAGTATACATGGCCATGGTACACGGACGTGCCTAGTAGCCGTGTGAATAAGTCAGTATATTGCCTAAGAGTACACGTGTAACGCCCCAAACCCGGTCAACCCACCACGACCGAATCTGGTATGTTACGAGGAAAATCGAATTTTGGCAACCATAGTTTTCTTTGAAATTTTGGTAAAACAGTTTGGTAAGTTTTGTACTCGCGGAAATCTTGGGCATGATTGTTTGAAAACTGATGTTTTGTTTAAAAACTCAGAAATTTCGAAAACTTAATTGATTATGAAATTAAAACAAAATTTTCTCATTTAGAAACTCGAGTTGTTTTCTTTTTATTGTTACTAAAACATTTTGACTTAGTAGAAAATCGAGTTTAAATTAGAAAAACATTTGAGTTCTCTTTATCCAAATTCATAGTGTGATACCCTATGGTATAGTTTAAAACATATCGATTTGTAGTTTTGAAATCGTTGTCTTTCCAGGTTTTAGCAAATGTTAACTCAATTAATTTATTAAGGCATATTAAAAATCCACTTTAAGCATAAACATAGAAAAACATAATTTTAAAGGCCGTTTACAATCCAAAGTAAAACCAAATAGTAATAAACAAACTAAAGTACCAGTTTTATAAAAGTCTGAGCAAATCCTTATTTAAGCATGGCATGAGTACCTCGAGTCCATCCCGGCTCCATGTCCGCGTCTAAGTGTCACCTGAAAAGTCAAAGGAGAAGGTGAGTCGTATGACTCAGTGCATAATCCTCCTCCCGATAATGCAACATGCTAACACACAACATAACATAGCAATACAGTTAATGCACCCGTTCCTAACCATCCATAACGCCTTTTCTACCCCGTGTGGTACCAAACCACTGGTGGTGCCAAACCACTGGTGACCCAAAGTCACGATATCCATAATGTGGTGCCAAACCACTGGTGACCCGAAGTCACAAATAATCCAATGATGGGGCCAACCCATCGTATGATACCAAATCACTAGCGACAATCCCGTATCTCATAAGTGGGGCCAACCCACGGTGGTGTTAACCACAGGGACGAGTCGCAATGAGGTGCCAAACCTCTGGTGTCCCAAAGACACGAGTGTGATATCAAATCACTGGTGACCGCAGTCACAAATCCGATGATGGGGCCAACCCATCGTGTGATACCAAATCACTGGCGTCAATCCCGTATAATCAACTGTGGGGCCAACCCACCGTGGTGCTAAGCCACTGGGACGAGACGCTGAGGTGCCAAACCTCTGGTGACCCAAAGTCACAATATCATCTGTGCTACCAAACCACTGGAGGTGCCAAACCTCTGGTGTCCTAAAGACACAGTGTCCCAAAGACACGGATATCATACTCCCCCTCCTCTCATATTACCCATACATGTCATACTGACTCATGTACAATATGCAAATTATGTAATTTCATGCCAACATGCCCAACAGTGCATCCCATAACATACATAGCACAGATCATAGTATTAATTATATCAACAATAGAAATCGTAATGCTACGGACTTACCCGGATCCGTGAACATACCCTATCGAGTATCATAACAATCATCACTGTTTCACTTATTACAATACAGGTTATTAACACATGTTACTAAGTATAGAGTGTGTTAGTTACACACCTGGTATATCGCAAGCCTTTAATACCAAAAGAATCAATCTAATGCCCCTTGATTACTTGCTCCTATAATCGGCCAAATAAGAGCATTAGACATCTATACCATTCGGCCAAGACCATTAAACCAAAGGGTTTAATGTAGAGCCCTTACCTAAAACCCGATTTGGTTTCCTACCAAATCTCGAACCAAGCAGTGGTTCTTCTGACAATCGGCCAACCCCTAAAAAGGGAACAGTTAATCCACTTGAAGACTTGACTTATTGACATCTAAAAGAATAAACTAATAATAATACAACCCTTACCACCACTTACCAAACGGTTAATCGAAGGAAGAAGGCTCCACCTGACTGTTTCAAAAATCCAGATGCCCTAAATGAAATCGGTTTACACAATAGATTAGTTTTCCTTCAACAAATACCGAAAATCATCCTTTTGCCTTACCAAAACCGATAGAGAACTAGGGAGAGAAGAGATAGCCCTTCGGCCAAATACTCACCTTCACTAACCGATTGCACAACACGGGATGAGCACCAACACTTACACCAATATTCGGCCAAAAGAAACCCCTAGGAGAGGAGGGAAATTCAGCTAAGATTTAAACAAAAAGAAAGAAGAAGATTCGGCCTTACACAAAGAAAGAAAACGCGATGAAAAGATAGAAAGAAAGGGGTTGATATTCGGCCAATCAACAAGGATTAAACAAATAGGAGAATGGTACTTCGGTTCAAAAGAAAAAGGAATGGAGGAAGGTATTTTGGAGGATGGTGTTTCGGCTAAGAAGATTTCAAGAAGAAAAAGAAAGTATAGGAAGAAGAGAGAAGTAAGTTCGGCTTACAGAAATGAAGAGAAAAGTGGGTTGAAAGAATAGGGTTTCGGCTACCAAATGAACACCAAAGATCAAAGCAATTTCGGCAAGCTTTAGGGGTTTGGTATTTCGGTTTCAAAAAAAAATGAGGAAGATGAGAGAAATCCCTTTGGAAAAATCGGCTTGTTTTTGACAAAATGAAAGGACTTGTTTGATGCTCCCTATGACCGAATATGCACCAAAATTCGAAAAGAATTTCGGCACACCCCCAACACCACACTACCAAGCCGTCCACTCCCCCCACACACTCCTAAAATTCGGCCAAACTCCCCACATGCACTCACAACCACACGTTCAAAATAGCTTGACCAAGTCCACCTCCACATTTTGCTCTCCACCCACCATTCCACCATTTGACCAGGTCTTAGGCAGAGTTTGAACTGCCTACAACTCCTCCCCTCCATGCCGTCAAAATGGATGCAAAATAGGGGATTTTCGTAGCTTGAACACAAGACCTCTCCCCTTGCAAATGACGCCACACTCAAGCTCCAAGTGGCGCATGCTTTGCCACTTTACCAGCTCCTCTTTTGTGCAACAAATCACCAAATAAAACCCTTAAACCCCAGCTCCTTCAGCTCCTCTCACATAAGGCTTAAAACTAAAATTTTCCTACCTATTTAGGCTTACTCCTAGCCTACAACTAAGCCCCTAAAACATCAAAACAACCACATAGAAAGCCGATAACATGCCAACAAAGTCACAATAAAAAAAATAGCCTCTAACCCGGGATATTACAACACGGCCCTAGCACACGGGCGTGCCTGGTGGCCGTGTGGTGAAGTCAGAATGCATGCTCTGTTTTGACACAGCCTGGACAAATGGGTGTGTCTGGTAGTCGTGTGAGGCACACGGCTTGACTGCACGGACGTGTGACCTCAACAATGTTGAAGAATGTTTGAAATTTTGAAAATTTTCGTAAGTGTTCGGTTTAGTTCCGAACTCTTTTTAACATGTGCTTAGGGTCTCGTAGACCAAGAAAAGGGACTATATGGTTGTAATTGAATGTGTTTGATTGATGATTGACTAAGTGTCGTGGATTGGACGTAAAATGATACGATTGTTTCGTAATACCTCTTAACCCTATTCTGGCGACGGTATCGGGATAGGGGTGTTACATAATATGTGTATAGATTTGATCAGATAATATGTGATATAAGCTTGAATGAGCTATGAGTAAAGTGATACTTTGAGCTATGGAATGTGGGTAAGTAATGGCTAAACAAATGAGCCAAAGGATATGTGATAAATTTGCAAATGAGGAACATTAATTTTATTGTATCAATGTGGCTATGTGCATTTTATGTTAAGTTTATTTGTATATGGATTACTAAGCTTTTGGAAAGCTTACTTTGTATGTGTTTACTCTGTTTTACAGATCGTCAAAGCTACGAAAGGCTCGGGAATCGTCGAGGATCATCACCACACTATCAAACTCTATTTTGGTACTCTTGAATGTGAATATAGTTAATATGGCATGTATTGTGTAACATCCTAGATTTAGGGGGTTCTGCATTTTTGCTCTATTTCTTGCGTTTGGCTAGTTATGCTTGTTGTTTAGGTGTGTTTGGGGGTTTTGGGAAGGCTTGGGTTCAAGCCAGAGCCTTGGTGAAATTTTGGTTTTTGGGCATAAGGGGGAAGAGCTCGGGGAAGTAGGCCTTAAGATTATTTGCGTGTGATTGTTGACACAAATGAGCTTGTGTCCAAGTGGTGGAGGCGTCATTAGCAGGGCAAGGGGGAAGGCGTCATTGGCAGAGCAAGGGGGAAGGAGTTCGAATCCCATCTACTGCAACAAGAGCTTTATTTTTGTGCTCAAGGTGGTGGAGTGTTGGCATTCGGCTGGGACACTTCTAGGAGGAGTTTGAATGAGTCAAATGCATTCAAATGGATGGACAAGAGAGCTTGGAGAAGTTTGAATTGGTCAAGCCAATTTGAAAGGGTCATGGGGAGTAATTGGTGGAGCAAATCAAGGGATTTGAGAGGGGGAGTGAGAGTTGGCCGAATGTTGGAGGGTTGGGGGGAGAATTTCGGCTATGTGGTGTAGTTGGCTAGGGAGTTTTGACATTTTGAAGGGGTGTGTTAGCAAAATCGAACCTTGTGGGTGTAAGGTGCCGAAATTTCCTTTTGTTCTTAGTCAAATTTTGTTAGCACATTTGGTCATAGGTGTGGGGAGAGTGTAGTTCCTTCAAGTATTCATTTGAGAGAATTTACCCTTTTTGCATTTTGGCTTAGAGTATTTTCAAGTTTTGTGTTGCTTCCATTTCTTCTGGCCGAATCTTAAGCATTCTAGTAACTCCTTCTTCTTCTCTTTTCTTTTTGTAGTAGACACTATTTTCCCTTGGACGTCGTAAACACCATAGCCGAACCTCTCTTTCCCATTTCTTACCTTTCATTTTCAAGAGCCGAATCTCTCTTTAATCTCCTACTATTCGTTTTCTTCTCCATAACCAAACCATTTTCTTGCTGTTAGCCGAATCTTCCCTCATTATCTTCTTTTGCGTTCAATTATTTTCTTCTTCTTCTACACTCTTTTCTCCATTAGTCGAACCCCAGTTGCCTATTTTCTTCACTTTTCTTTTTGTCTCTCCTTTGTTCTTTCTCTTGAGCCGAAACTTTGTTGGCTTTTGCTGCTTCTGCCGAATCTATTTGGACTCCATTCGGCCTCTCCCTGTTCAAGGTAATGTCCTCTTCTTTTTATTAAGTTATTCATTTCTCTTTGTCCTCTTCTTTTTATTAACTTGTTCATTTCTCTTACTTCTCCTAAAGAAGCCGAACACTCATCTTCTAAATCATTAAACCGAATGTGGTCTCTCTCTCGTAACTGGTTACTCCATCACGTTATGACCTTGCTTTTTCTGTGATTCGTGATAAACTTTCGTTAGATAAGCCAAACATCCTGCAACCGAATTCGTGGCTGTGCAATTCCTCGTTTATTAAGGTAAGAAGTTTTCTTTAGTCTTATATGATTATATTCCCTTCCGTTTTACTCTGCCTTAATCAAATCTTTTGGTTAGACAACCAACGTTTTTCTCTGAGTACTGATCAAAGATTCTCTCCATGGATGCGAGTGCTAGTCAAGTTAAGGAGACTCGTAGTCTCTGGCCTTAAGTTTAAATGGCGTGCTGTGTCGGTGGTTTGAGACTTTCCGTCGGGTTGTGGTAGAGAGCCGTCGTCTGTTTGGAATAGACAAACCGTTGTGATTCCCGCTAGTGAGAGTGTCGACGATCAAGAGTGTTTAATCCTTCGCATAATCAGGTGTGTAAACCACACACTTTCATTTTTCTGTTTGCATTAATATGTGTATTGGCCATAGGCCGAAATAATTGTAACGACGACTGAGATACCCTAGTGGGTAAAGTGGGGATGCCAGGTAAGTAACACTTGTGACTATGTTTTTGGATAATTTAGCATAATTATATGTATGCCTTGACTGTCTGATGCACATTGACATATGTTCTGCATTCATCACATTATGATAATATGTTGCATGGGGTTGGGATATGATATTGATGAAAGGGGCAGTGTATTCTGGTGACTCTGTCACACTATTCTGGTGGCTTTGCCACGTTCTGATCTGATGGCTCTGCCACATTCCGTATCAGTGGCTATGCCACATAATCTGGTGACTCTGTCACAATTTCGGCGATGAGCAGCATGACTGCAGCGTGACTGCCATCGATGGTGTGTAGCGGACGAGGGTTGATTGTAGAAATCCCCACCGCTGTGCTTTGGTTGGTCGGGTGGTGTGTAGCGGATGGAATAATAGGCTGGGTTGGGTTTTGCATTGCATTCATTATCTGCTATACCATGCTAATAGGGCTAAGGCCCAGTTTGTTCTGTAAGGGCTTCGCCCACATTGATTTCGTAAGGGCTAAGGCCCAGGTGGTATCTGAATGGGTTTGGGCCCAGTTATTGATCGTGTTACACACTGAGTTCTCGTAACTCACCCCTCTGCTTAATTTCGCAGGTAAGTCCTAGCTTTGCGGATTTGGAGTCGAGGCGGACTCTGTGGTGGCCATGCACTGTTTCCTAGTAAACTCTATTTTAAATTACTTTAAATTTATTTTAAATTTGGGATTATGTTCTGTAATAAGGCCACTATGATTTTAATTTGGTTTTTATTTTAACACATTTATTATCTATTATGAATTGATTAATACGGGGTTTTTCCTAAAAACTTAAATAACTGTTTTCCAAAACATTAAGGAGTGGATCACAAATTATGGATAATTAAATTCGGGATTCTCTTAAACCACAATAACTGTTTTCAAAAACGTCACATACTGAAATCCGCTGGTTTTCAGTTCTCGTATTATAAAATAAGTTTTCGACTACTAGTAATATTTATAACCTTTTGCAAGGAACATTAAATCAAGTCTGATTTTTAAAAGGGAATCAAAACTCGAAGTTTTTAAGCAAACGTGAAGTTTCTTTAAACAACCTTCCCATGTGACATACCAAATCTGGTCGTAACGTCTAGACCGAGTTTGGGGTGTTACAATTTGTGGTATCAGAGCGGGTTGCAAAACTCGGCTGTGGAATGGGTTCAAAAACGTTTTTCAAAATTGGTTTGAAGTATGGTTTAAAAATACATATATACATACATATACGTGTTTTTTTTAAAGTATGGCACCCGAGTCTCCAGCACCAATCTGTACTGTAAGTCTTCTGACTCTGCTTAATTGTATGAAAGGATTTTTATTTTATTATGATTGCTAGTTATAGGAGATAAAACTTTAGAGATTGAGACCTTTAGAAATAGGACTTGAGAAAACAACTTTTAAGCCTGAATTCATAAGATATTTATTAACAAACAGTGGAATAATTTGCTAATTCATAAAATTTTTAATCAGATTAAGTCGAATCAGTAAACATGAGTGCTAGAGGATGTGGACGTGGTATTCGTGGCCATGGTAGAGGCCGAGGTGTTGAGGCTGGATCCGCGGAATCAGGACACGGGCCGAAAGGTGAAGTGCCAGCATCACCAGTGGCGAAAGCGGGGTCTCAAGACCGAACTGGAGGGGACGATGCTTTGTCCCAAGCCATGTTGTGTGTTTTGGAACGGGTAGCTAGAGCAAGTACTGGAATGGTAGCTCAAAAATCTATTCCGGAGCGACTTCGGGCAAATGGGGCTGAGATGTTCAGGGGCATTTCTGGTGTGGCCCCAAACGTAGCTGAGTACTGGCTGGAAGCGGTTGAGCGAGTTATGGACGACTTGGACTGCACAGCAGAGGAGAAGTTGAAAGGAGCAATGTCTCTCTTGAGGGATGAGGCATATCAGTGATGGCTTACAATGAAGGAAGGTACATCAGCGGACCGTATTACCTGGGATTTCTTTAAGACAGCGTTCCAAGGAAAGCATGTTGGGGCGAGTTATATGGACGCCTAGAGGAAGGCATTTCTAAACTTGATCCAGGGGACTAAGTCGGTGGCTGAGTATGAGGCGGAGTTCCTGTGCCTAAGCCGTTATGCTCGGGGTATCGTCGCAATTGATTATGAACGTTGTGCTCGGTTTGTGGATGGCCTACGAGATGAGCTGCGAGTATCGATAGCTCCACAGCGGGAAAGGGATTTTGCTATATTGGTTGAGAAGGCAAAGATTGCCGAGGAGGTGAAGCGCTCTGAAAGGCAGAACTGGGATAGAGACAGGGGCAGAAATAAGAGAAGTTTTGGGGTGTCAGGGTCTGCTGGGGGTATGCAAAAGGGGCCTAGGTTCGATGGGCCAGGCCAAGTTGCGATGCCTGTTGCTGCTGGTCAGGCTCGACTGTGTGCTCTGTGTGGGAAAATACATCTGAGGGAGTGTTGGAGAAGAACTGGAGGATGCTTTAGGTGTGGATCTAGGGATCATTTGATAAAGGATTGTCCACAAGAGGTAACTAGGGTATGGACAGTAGGTGAAGGAACTGTTCAAGCAAGGAGAGGTGGTCAGCCGCCGCCGAGAGGTCGTGGTCCAATTAGAGGTTGAAACGGTTTTGGCTGAGGTCGGGGAGCACCGGGCAGAGGTGTTGGTAACGTGGATGTAAGACAGCCGGGGTTAGTTTATGCAGCTCGACGGCATGAGGACGGCGACGCACTAGACGTTATAGCCGGTACGTTCTTTATATTTGATGAATCTTTTACTGCTTTAATTGATATTGGATCAACCCATTCATATGTTGCTAGTGCTGTGTTTGGAACTTTGGGAATAGAATCTGAGGTTGCTTCTAGGGAAATGACTGTGATTAGCCCTTTAGGACAATCTGTAGTGGTGAACCAACTATTTAGGAATGTGCCTCTAGAAGTGCAAGGGAATGTTTTCCCGGCAGACTTGATGGAACTACCGTTCGGTGAGTTTGATCCGATCTTAGGTATGGATTGGTTAGTCAAGTATCGGGCAAACTTGGATTGTGCTGCTAAGCGCATGATATTGAAGACTCTCGAGGATAAGGAGGTGTTAGTGGTAGGTGAGAGAAGGAATTACTTGTCCAATGTGGTGTCTGCACTAAAGGCTGAAAGAATGGTGCGGAAAGGGTGTGAGGCATTCTTGGCTTTCGTCAGTGCTTTGAAAGCCAAAGAATTGTCTGTAAGGGATGTAAGGACGGTGAAAGAGTTCTCAGACGTCTTTCCAGAAGAGCTTCCAGGATTACTTCCGGAACGTGAGGTGGAGTTTGGCATTGATCTACTTCCGGGAACGGCTCCGGTGTCAATTGCCCCATATAGGATGGCACCGAAGGAGCTGGTAGAACTTAAAGCTCAAATCCAGGAGCTGTTGGATCGTGGTTTTATCTGACCAAGTGTGTCCCCGTGGGGAGCGCCGGTGTTGTTCGTTAAGAAAAAAGATGGGTCGATACGTTTGTGCATTGACTACAGGCAATTGAACAAGTTGACGTTTAAGAACAAGTACCCTCTACCAAGGATTGATGACTTGTTCGATCAGCTGCGAGAAGCTTTGGTTTTCTCAAAGATAGACTTGAGATCTGGATATCATCAGTTAAAGGTCAAGGAGGCGGATATTTAATAAGACTGCTTTCCGAACTCGGTATGGGTATTACGAGTTTTTGGTGATGCCGTTCAGGTTAACAAATGCACCAGCCGCATTTATGGATATGATGAACCGGGTATTCCAACCCTACCTAGACCGATTCGTGGTAGTATTCATAGATGACATTTTGGTGTGCTCAAGGACTGAAGAGGAGCATGATTCGCATCTTCGGGTTGTTCTACAGATATTGAGAGAGAAGCAACTATATGCCAAATTTAGCAAGTGTGAATTTTGGCTAAGGGAAGTGACCTTTTTAGGGCATGTTGTGTCTACCGAGGGGATTAGGGTGGATCCCTGAAAGATTGAAGCCGTTCTGGACTGGAAACCTCAGAAGTCTGTAGCAGAAATTTGACGTTTTCTTGGTTTGGCTGGGTACTACAGAAGATTCGTTGAGGGGTTTTCATTGATTGCTGCACCATTAACCAAGTTGTTACGAAATGGAATACCGTTCGTTTGGGCTGATAAACAACAAGAAAGCTTTGAGAAGCTAAAGAGAATTTTGACTGAGGCACCAGTGTTGATCCAGCCTGAGGCTGGGAAGGAGTTCGTAGTTTATTGTGATGGGTCGGACACAGGGTTAGGATGTGTGCTAATGCAAGAAGGGAAGGTGGTAGCATATGCATCTTGACAATTAAGACCACATGAAGTGAATTATCCCACTCATGATTTGGAGTTAGCTGCGGTAGTATTCGCTTTGAAGATTTGGAGACACTACTTGTATGGAGAAAAGTCAATTATCTACACCGATCATAAGAGCCTGAAATATCTCCTTACCCAGAAGGAGTTGAATTTAAGGCAGGGGAGGTGGATCGAGTTATTGAAAGACTATGACTGCTCGATTGAGTATCACCCGGGTAAAGCTAATGTGGTGGCGGATGCGTTGAGCTGTAAGGTGATATCGGAGTTGAGGGCAAGGTTTGCTCATCTCAGTTTTTATAAAGATGGAAGCTTGTTAGCCGAACTTCAAGTGAAGCTGACATGGATAAGTCAAATTAAAGAGAAGCAATTGTTGGACGAGGTGATAAGTTCTCGACTCTAGCAAGTGCAGAATGGTGAGACAGAGGATTTTGGTCTAAACAGTAAAGGGGTATTATGTTTTCGAGGAAAGATTTCTATGCCGAAGGATTTTGAGTTGAGGTAGATGATTCTGAGGGAAGCGCATAGTAGCCCATACGCTATGCATCCCGACGAAAGTAAGATGTATCGAGATTTACATGAACTGTATTGGTGGCCAGGGCTGAAGCAGGAGGTTACAGACTTTGTGAGTAAGTGTTTGACATGTCAGCAAGTGAAGGCGGAACATCAGCTACCTTCGGGGTTGTTGCAACCGGTGAAGATTCCACTTTGGAAGTGGGAGAGGATAACGATGGATTTTGTTAGTGGGCTACCTCTGACGCCTACTAAGAAAGACTCAGTGTGGGTGGTTGTCGATAGGTTAACGAAATCCACTCACTTCATACCGATTCATACGGATTACTCGCTTTAGAAGTTAGCCAAGCTATATGTGGCGGAAATTGTGAGGCTGCATGGGGTACCAGCGTCTATCATATCAGATAGGGATCCTAGGTTTACATCACGATTTTGGAAGGCATTACGTAAAGCTCTGGGTACGAGGCTAGATTTCAGCATAGCATTTCACCCACAGACTGATGGCCAGTCGAAAAGGGTAATTCAGATTCTGGAAGACATGTTAAGAGGCTGTGTGATTGACTTCAGAGGTAGTTGGGAAGATTTTCTATCGTTGGCAGAGTTTGCGTACAACAATAGCTATCAATCCAGCATTCAGATGGCACCCTACGAGGCGTTGTATGGTTGTAGGTGTCGTACTCCTAGCTGCTGGACAGAGTTAGGTGAGCGACAGTTGTTGGGTTCCAAATTGGTCTCAGAGACGGAGGAAAAGGTGGTGGCCATGCACTGTTTCCTAGTAAACTCTATTTTAAATTACTTTAAATTTATTTTAAATTTGGGATTATGTTCTATAATAAGGCCACTATGATTTTAATTTGGTTTTTATTTTAATTCATTTATTATCTATTATGAATTGATTAATACGGGGTTTTTCCTAAAAACTTAAATAACCATTTTCTAAAACATTAAGGAGTGGATCACAAACTATGGATAATTAAATTCGGGATTTTCTTAAACCACAATAACTGTTTTCAAAAACGTCACATACTGAAATCTGTTGGTTTTTGGTTCTCGTATTATAAAACAAGTTTTCGGCTATTAGTAATATTTATAACCTTTTGCAAGGAACGTTAAATCAAGTCTGATTTTTAAAAGGGAATCAAAACTCGAAATTTTTAAGCAAACGCGAAGTTTCTTTAAACAACCTTCCCATGTGACATACTAGATCCGATCGTAACGTCTAGGCTGGGTTTGGGGTGTTACATATTGGCTAATTATTTCGGAATTTGTTTGAGATATGTAATAGCCATGTGATATGGCTAGATAAATGGTAGAATTATGAATGAAGAGTCATGATATATGATGCTTGGTTTCAGTATGGTTCTATGGTTATGAAATGATCAAGGTAATGGTAAGCTTATTGAAGCAAAGTGAGTATATGTGTTTGATGAATGATGACTATGTTGAAATGGTAGGTTTGTGAATGAATCATGTTTGGAAATGCTTGTGAATAGGTTGAGTTAGATGTTGCCTAAAATGGTATGCTTTAGACGCCTTTGAATGCTTGGAAAAGTTGGTTATTTTGGCATGAATTGAATTGGTATGTTGCTTGTAGGGAAATCCCAGTGTGTGGGTGGCATTTTGGCCTTCAAAAATGGCCTATAATTTCCCACACGGTTGAGCACACAGGCGTGTGGCTCGACCGTGTCCCTCTTGGTTGAAATTCAAAACAAGTCAGACTCGACCATGGGCAAGACACACGGGCGTGTGACTGGCCGTGTGGATCAAGTCAGTAGCGACCACGGGCAAGACACGCGGACGTGTGACTGACCGTGTGATGCAAGTCAGTAGCGACCACGGGTGACGCACAAGGGCGTGTTCACGGCCGTGTGAACAAGTCAATATGTATGCCCTGTTTTGACACGGCTTAGACACACGGGCGTGTCTGAGGCCGTGTTGTAACACCCCAAACCCGGTCAATACACCACGACCGAATCTGGTATGTTACGGGGAAAATCGCATTTGAGGGGTTAGGCTTCCGGTTAAAAGTTTGCTGAAAACTCTTAGCTTTATTTTGTACTTGTAGAAAATCTTGGGCATACTTGTTTAAAAACCGATAGTGCATTTGAAAATCCGGGAATTTTGAAAACTTAATTAAATAGGTAAGTAAAACAAATTTATCTCATTTAAAAATTCGAGTAGTTCCCTTTTTGTTGCTTAAGAACATTTCTAACTTAGTGTGGGAAAAATCTCAAGTTTGGAAAACAATTGAGTTGCATTCATTTATAGGTTACGGTGTGATACCCGATCGGTATAGTTTAAAACAGATCGCTTTGTAGTTTAAAACCTTGTCTTTCCAAATTTTAGCCAATTTTTAACCCAGTAATTTGTTAAAGCATATTCAAATTCAAAACCAAGCATACGAATAACAAAACATAGCTTTTAAAAGGCCTTTTACAATCCAAATAAAACCAACGTAAAATAAATAAAATAAAGTACCAAGTTCTAAATCAGAGCAAATCCGACTTTTATTCATGGCATGGTCACCTCGAGTCCACCCCGGCTCCATGTCCTCAATCTAAGTGTCACCTGAAATGATAAGGGAGAAGGTGAGTCGCAAGACTCAGTGCATAAATTCCCCCTCCCGATAAATGCAACATACTAACACACACCACAACAAAGCAATACAAGTAATGCCCCCGATCCTAACCATCCATAACACCTTTTCTACCTCGTGTGGTACCAAACTACTGGTGGTGCCAAACCACTGGTGACCCAAAGTCACGATATCCATCAATGTGGTGCCAAACCACTGGTGACCCAAAGTCACGAATAATCCATCTGTGGGGCCAACCCACGTGTGATACCAAATCACTGGCGACAATCCCGTATCTCAAAAGTGGGGCCAACCCACGGTGGTGTTAAACCACAGGGACGAGTCGCTATGAGGTGCCAAACCTCTGGTGTCCCAAAGACACAAGTGTGATACCAAATCACTGGTGACCGTAGTCACGAATCAAATGATGGGGCCAACCCATCGTGTGATACCAAATCACTGGCGTCAATCCCGTAATATCAACCGTGGGGCCAACCCACTGTGGTGCTAAGCCACTGGGACGAGACGCTATGAGGTGCCAAACCTCTAGTGTCCCAAAGACACAAATATCATCTGTGGTACCAAACCACTAGAGGTGCCAAACCTCTGGTGTCCCAAAGACACGGATATCACATTCCCCCTCCTCTCATATCACCCACTATCATACCGACTCATGTAAAGTATGCAAATCATGCAAATCATGCTATCATGCTTAATGTTGCATCTCATAACACATACATCATATCAATAATAGAACTCGTAATGAAACGGACTTACCCGAATCCGTGCACATACCCCGTCGGGTATCATATCAATCATCATACTGTTTGGCTTTGTTAAACAATCAGGTTTACTAAACATATTACCAAGCAATGAGTGTGTTAGTTTACACACCTGTTAAAACCACAAGCTTTAAACCCAACGAACCGATCTAAGACCCTCGAATACCTTGCTCCTATAATCGGCCAAACAAGAGATTAGCCACTTATACCATTCAGCCAAAACCAACAACTCAAGAGGGCTAACACTTAAACCTTACCTTGCAAATGGTTTGGTTTCCTACCACAACCCGAACCAACCAATGGTTCCTTCAGACAATCAGCCACACCCTAAAAGAGAACAGTTAATCCCTTGAAGACTTGGCTAAATGAAACTAAAAGAATAGACCAAAAGAACCAACCTCTTACCACTACTTACCAAACGATCAACCAACGATGACTGCTTCACTTGATCGCCACCAAAATCCAAAGGCCCTATATTGAAATCGATTACAACACAAGAGATTAACTTTTTCCAACACATGCCAAAATCGGCACTTACCCAACCTAAAACCAACAAGAACAAGGGAGAAAGAAATAGCCCTTCGGCCAAGTACTGACCTTCCTTTAAACCCAATTGAAACAAGAACCCAACAAGATCAACACCCTTCTAAAATTCGGCAATGAATAAACCACTAGGAGAGGGGAGAGATTCGGCCAACACCTTAAACAAGGAAAAGAGGATTCGGCCAAGGAGTTTAACACACTTGTGCTCGGCTTGAGTGAAAAAGAGAGAAAGAAGATGTGAAATGGGAATAGAGTTTCGGCAAGAGGGTATTGAGAGAAGAAAAAGAAAGTTTGAGAAGCAAGGTGATATGGTTTCGGCACAAAAGAAATGGGAAGAAACAAATGGAGAAAACGGCTAAAGAGTTTTGGAAAAGAAAGAAAATAAAAGATGGATAGAGGGAGGGTACTTTCGGTTTTGAAAAGAAAAAGAAATGAAGAAAGTGTTTTGAAGAAAGAGTTTCGGCTATCAAGGTTTTCAAGCAAAGAAAGAAGTATGAGAAGAGAGGGTAATAGTTTTCGGCTTACACAAATGAAAAGGAAAGAGTGATGGAAGAGAACATTCGGCCACACACCAAATCAAGAGAAGCAAAGCAAATTTCGGCAAGTAGATGCTTGAACTTTCGGTTTCAAGGAGAACAAAAGAGAGAGTTTTGCTTGACACCAAAAGTGACCGAAAATGCACAAAAACCAAGAGTATTTCGGCACTACCCACTAACTCACTCACCAAACCGGCCACTCCCCCCAAAATCTCTCCAACATTCGGCCATCACCTACAACCACTCCAAGCCACTAATTCAAATTACTTTGAATTAGTCCACTCCCTTGATTCATTCTCCACCCACCATTCAAGTGGGTTGACTTGGTCTATGGCAGAGTTTGAACTGCCAACAACTTCTCCTCCTCCATGCCGTCAAAATGGAAGCAAAATGTGAGCATTCTGCAGCTTGAACACAGGACCTCTTCCCCTTGCAAGTGACGCCAACTCAAGCTCTTAGTGGCGCCTATCTTGCGACTCCACCAGCTCCTTTCTTGTGCTAACATTCACCAAATAATACCTATAAACCCCAGCTCCTTCAGCTCCTCTCACTTAAGCCTAAAAACTAAAATTTTTCCTACCACTCAGGCTTACACTAGGCTTACACCTAAGCCCCCAACATCAAAACAACAACATTGCAGGCCAAACACATACAAACAAAGCCATAACAAAATAGCCCCTATCCCAGGATATTACACGTGTAAGGCACACGGCCTGCCCACACGGGCATGTGACCTCTGTAACTTTGAAAAATTTTTAAATTTCTGAGAATTTCTGTATGTGTTCGGTTTAGTCCCGGCCCTATTCTAAAGCATGTTTAAGGTCTCGAAGACCTATTTAAGGGACACTTTGATATGATTTGTTGAATTATGTTTTGAAATGTCCATAAAAGTTTTCGAATGTCCGGTAATGCCTCTTAGTTGTGAAGTTTGAGTGGTCCGAGAAATGTCAACAGAGTTTCGATCAGTTGAAAGCATTGTTAACTAAGGCACCAGTGTTGGTTCAACCTACGTCAGGTAAAGAATTTATGATTTATAGCGACGCGTCATTAAATGGCTTGGGTTGTGTGTTGATGCAAGAAGGAAAAGTTATAGCTTATGCCTCTAGACAGTTAAAGCCACATGAAAAGAATTATCCGATGCATGATTTGGAGTTGGCTGTTATTGTATTTGCATTGAAAATTTGGCGACATTATTTGTATGGTCAAAAGTGTCACATCTTTACTGATCACAAGAGTTTAAAGTATATAATGACTTAGAAAGATCTAAATTTGCGACAACGAAGATGACTCGAGTTGCTTAAAAACTATGAGTTAGTAATTGATTATCATTCGGGGAAAGTAAATGTAGTTGCAGATGCTTTAAGTAGAAAATCTCTATTTTCTTTGAGAGTGATGAATACAGGACTAACTTTATCTGATGATGGTTCGATTCTAGTAGAGTTGAAAGCTAAATTAGTATTTCTTCAACAAATTTGCGACGCTTAGAAATATGATAATGAATTGCGAGCCAAAAGAGTGCAATGTGAGTCGACTAGTGATTCCGACTTTCAAATCAAATCCAATGATTGTTTAATGTTCCGAAACAGAATTTGTGTACCAAAGAATTTCTAACTCATTCAGAAAATTTTGCATAAAGCTCATAGCGATAGTTTATCTGTTCACACGGGAAGTACCAAAATGTACAGTGACTTGAAACAATTGTATTGGTGGTTGGGTATGAAACGAGACATTTCTAAGTTTGTGTCGAGATGTTTGATTTGTCAACAAGTCAAAGTTGAACATCAAGTGCCTTTAGGATTATTACAACCTATAATGAAACCTGAGTGGAAATGGGATACAGTTACGACGGATTTCATATTAGGCTTGCCCCTGTCTCCGAAAAATAAAGTTGTTATTTAGGTTGTCGTAGATCGATTAATGAAGTCAGCACATTTCATTCCGGTACGTACAGACTATTCACTTGACAAATTGGCTGAATTGTATATCTCTGAGATTGTTAGATTACACGAGGTGCCAGTTTCGATTATTTCGGATAGAGATCCGAGGTTTACATCGCGATTTTGAAATAAACTACAAGAAGCTTTAGGTACGAAGTTGAACTTTAGTACTGCATTTCATCTGCAAACCGACGGTCAGTCTGAGAGAGTAATACAGATTCTCGAAGATATCTTCGATGTTGTGTTTTAGAGTTAGAAGGTAACTGGGAAAGATTTTTTCCATTAGTTGAATTTGCGTGTAACACCCCTAACCCGTATTCATCGCCGAATTAGGGCTACGAGGCATTACCTAACAAAACACAGCTCAGCACACTCATATAAATGATTTCATGTTTACGGATATATCAACTATTTCATTCAGATTTTTGAACCAATTAACAAGCATCAAAACTAAACTACTTATACTTCTTAAACATAATGTTCGAAAATACAACCATTACATGCATGACATTTGAATACCTAATTTATAAACAAATATATTTCGCTTCATAACCCAGCACACACATATATATATATATATATATATATATTACAACCTTCATTTATATGACATTAGCAAACATTACCATATGGTCTAATACAATTTTGTACTTTACAAATTTTATAAGCGTTTCATTATAATGTCATTAATCATTTTTAACACAAATGATAATTGTTAGCATATCCATTTTCTTTATTTACAAGTCAAATAATATGTCTAAATATTATACCAAAATTACTAATAAATGACTAATTCACTTATCACATATTCAGCTATCAAATTAACCTTCATAATTATACACATATTACCAACCCAAGTGTCCAACAAATCATTAATGAAACATATCATCTCTTATCAATACAAACCGTATCAATATGACCAATTAACGAACAATGATGTTTTCATCACGTAGTTTATAAGCCATGCGACAATTGAATTCACATTCATTAATTACCTCAACATTTATTTCGAATCATAGTAACCTCCATCACACATATTATACAATATGGCATGCTTCTAAAATGAACTAAACACTTGACCGATTACCCATCATGAATAACACCATTATCAAGCCATATAACTCAAACACAAGCATATATACTCTATGAAATATACTTCCATAATAAGTTAGTACCATGAACAAATTCACTTAAGTCCTAAATATCAAGATCTAACCATTAACCGAACTCATCATATATATATATATATATATATAGATAATAAGTATAACATCATTCAACCTTCAAGACTTTACTATATGTTTCACTTAAAGAAAATATCCACAAGCATTCGAATATCACACACACACATACGAATATATATAATGTCAAGAAGCAACTTCCAAATTAGCTTATGACCAAAAGCCGAACATACGTGATTACTAGAACTAATATCAAGCACATTTAAATCGACCTCAAACATAGAAACATAGCCATTTTAGCATGGCATTTTATAAACATCTTGAACATAATAGACTTAAAAGAGTGATATAGCCTATACATGCCATAATAGTCATAGTTTACTACTTCAAAAGAGTACCAATAATAGATGATAGTATGGTGAGCTTTCGAAGTGATCCCCAAGCACAAGTTGAGCTTCCAAAAGTAACCTACGCATTTAAAAATATATATAACCAAAACAAAGTAAGCTTTCACAGCTTAGTAAGAATTAAGCAATTAGTTTCCATTCACCTAAGCTTATCCAAAATAAAATCAATAAATAACCTTATTCATTTATAAGCATTAGACCAAATAACCAAACCCTCCAAAGGTTGAATACCTAACCGCATTCTAAATAATTTATATACATAATACCTATTTAACAAGTATTCAACTTACATATCAACTTCTATTACTCTTAAATTAATAGAAATGATACTTACCTCTAATTTACTTACCAACCCTAAACTTAGTCATTCATGCATATGCATAGGATAATATACTCAATCATTCTTGTATACTTATTTGCATTTATAATAGAAGTCTTTAAAACGAACCTCACACCTGCACATTGTTAATAAGGTTTAGCAATGTCTCACACACTTATTGTTATTACCTAATACTTCTCGTAACGTATCGCTCACACAGAGCCGTTACTTCATACCCATCGTAACGTATCGCTCACATAGAGCCGTTACTTCATGCTTATCGTAACGTATCGCTCACATAGAGCTGTTACCTCATGCTTATCGTAACGTATCGCTCACATAGAGCCGTTACTTCATACCCAATATAACTCACATATTCGACTACATTACCAACATGTTCTAACCTCACTTTGAACACATTCATACCATCATTTACTACTTCATACGCTTACTTGCATCAAGACAATTTAAACTATATGTTCTCTATTACTCAATTCAACTACCGAATCAACCTCACTTAATACAAATTTTTATCAACTTCATTGACATATTCGGCATATCCAAATTCAATACACTTATCACTCTTAAACATTTACATATTATAAAGAAATAAATTCTAATCAATACAATTGCTTAAATCTTACCTCGGATATCAACGAGTTCAACTTCCCGGTTAGTCGTTCAATTTGGTTTTTCCCCGATCCAATCCCACCTCCTTTTGTTCTTGATCTAAACACATTCAATTTAAGCTCATTCAAACACATTTACATTCAATTTAGTCCTAAAACACATAAATGGGCAAATTACCATTTTGCCCTTATTATTTCGCACTTTTACAATTTAGTCCTATTTGGACAAAACACAAATTACACAAAATTTGGCCACACACCTCAAGGGCCGAATGTTCATAGCATTCATACAAGTCCATGTATTTCATTTATTTCACAATTTAGTCCCCCTAAAATTTATTTTTACAATTTAATCCAAAATACTCAAATTCATCAAAAATCTTAAGACAAACATTTTAATTTAACACATATATTTCATAATTCATCCTTAAATAACTTAAACAACCAACTATCATCAATGGCTCAACTCATAATATTCATCAAACTCAAAAATTTAAGCATGAGTCTTGAAGATTTCTAAGCAACAATCTCAAAAACGTAAAAATTATCAAAAATCGAGCTAGAATCATACCTTGATTAAGCTTAACAATGGCCGAAAGTTTGCTTAGGTTTCTTCTTTCCTTCTTTTCTTTAGTTTTGGCTTTTTAATGGTGAAATAAAAATGATGAACGCATGTTTCCTTATTATATTATTAACTTATTTTATAATATAACCTTTTAACATATAATACAATGTATATTAAAACATATCATTATAATATTAAAGCCAAATGCCTTCCACTTATAAGCAATTTGGTTAATTTACAACTTAAGTCCTCATACATAAGAAGAAAAATCAAATTAACCATAGTAATATAATAAAAACTACTTTTACCACTTATGCAATTCAGTTCTTTTCCTTAACTTAAACACACAAATAGGCAAATTAACTCACAAAATTTTAACACATGCTCTATCATAGATCATAGACTCAATATAAAATATTAAAATATTCTACTAACTCGGATTCATGGTTCCGAAACCACTGTTCTGATTAGGGTCAAAATTGGGCTGTTACGTTGCGTATAACAACAGCTTTCAATCGAGTATAAAGATGGCACCGTAGGAAGCTTTGTATGGTTGCAAATGATGAACTCCGTTGTACTAGACCGAGATGAGTATGAAAAAGGTTCACGGGGTTGATTTGATTCGAGAAACTGAAGAAAAGGTGGAAGTAATTCAGGACAATCTGAAAGCAGCTTCATATCGACAGAAATCGTATGCGGATTTGAAACGTAAAGACATTGAATTTTAGATTGGTGACAAAGTATTTCTGAAAGTATCTCTGTGGAAGAAAATCCTTAGATTTGGTCGTAAAGGCAAGCTAAGTCCTTGATTTATCAGGCCGTATGAAATCATTGAAAGAATAGGTCCAGTGGCTTATCGGCTAGCTTTACCATCAGAGTTAGAAAAGATCCACAATGTGTTTCATGTGTCGATATAGATTGGATCCATCATACGTAGTTTCTCCGTCAGATATTGAGATTCAACCAGATATGACGTATAATGAAGAATCGATCAGAATTTAACCTCGAGATATTAAACAGTTGAGAAATAAAAGCATAGGTTTAGTAAAATTCTTGTGGTAATGTCACGGTGTTGAAGAGGCTACGTGGGAGCCCAAGGAAGCTGTGAGAAAACAGTACCCTAACCTTTTCACTGGTAAGAATTTTGGGGACGAAAATCCCTAAGGGGGAGAGTTGTAACAGCCCATTTTTAGTCAAGTCAGAACAGTGGTTTCGAGACCAAAAATTCGAAGTTGAAATATTTATTTTATTATTATTTTAATGTCTACAGCATGACTGCATGATTGTGTAAAAGTTTCGTTTAAAAATTTTATCGTTTGATTAGTCAATTTGATAAAAAGGACAAAATCACATAAAGTGTAAAAGTGGAGTTCTATTAACTAAAGGAATCTAATAGTTATGGAATCTTAAATTAGTGGTCATTATTTTATAATTAGACCATTATATTAGTAAGTGGACAATTATGGGTATTGTTTAACTGATTTTTGTTTATTAATTAAAAGGTTAATATAGTAAATTAGTTAATAATTAAGATAAAATAAGTAAAACAAAAGAAAAAGCTTTCATTTTTTCTTATCTTCAACCGAATATTGAACAAGAAGAAACTATTGTTGTCCATTTTAGGGTTTGGCCACATGCAAGCTTAATTGTAACTCCATTTTTTTCGATTTTTAATGATTTCTATGTTTTTGAGATCGTTGCAACTAGGTCTAGCTAGCCCAGGGACTATTTTGCAAAATTGTTAAAGATTTTGAATGATGCCATTGATGAATACATGTGTGTTTTGATGTTTGATGATAGATTATGAATGTTTGTTGTGAATTATACAAGTTTTATAAAGTGATTTTAGTGAAAATGCAAATTAGGGATTAATTTGTGAAAAGTGTAAAATTCATGGTTAAAATGTGAAATAAATTAAAAAATGGTCAGCTAGGGGTATAATGGTAATTCGACTAGCATGGGTTGATATTGAATTTCATGAATTTGTGAAGTTCTGAAACATTATGGGCAAATGTGTAAATTTGCCTTAATGAGTGTTTTCGACTAAATTGAATAGAGAGATGATTTAATAAGTTAATTTTGATAACATATAGATCAAGAAAAGCGAAACTTAGATTTAGATCGAGCGGAAAATAAATTTCTCGACCAATCAACTCGTTTCGTTGTTTTTGGGTCCGAGGTAAGTTCGTATGTACTAAGCATTATTAAAATTACGTTTTTAATGCTTTGATATTGCATAAACTGTGAATACGAGATTACGGACATATTCGACAATGATTTGACGATGATTTGGCATTGAAATTCC
Organism: Gossypium australe; assembly: GCA_005393395.2. Lineage (NCBI taxonomy): Eukaryota > Viridiplantae > Streptophyta > Magnoliopsida > Malvales > Malvaceae > Gossypium > Gossypium australe. The sequence goes on along the minus strand of CM016614.1, from coordinate 74,125,831 downwards.
CGATGAAACCATAGGAATAGATTTGGATACTAATGACATGTCATTAGGGGTATTTATGATTGTGATTATGTGATCCGGGTGCTGGTCCTGTACGTCCTATTGGTGCCTGAGTATACCGGCATGTGTTATGGTTACTTGACAGCTCGTATGAGTAGCACCATGTACCTACGTCTTGACCCACAGCTTGTGTGAGCAGGCCCGTTGATAGCTCGAGAGTGAGCATATATGTGATATGTGATTGAGATAGCTTCGGCTATATATGTGGCACTTCAGTGCGAGTTTTCCCGAGTATCCGATAGTATTCCGAGTGGTTCAATGGGTAAATGAAAGATGTGGTTAAGTATGAGATTGATATGAGATGGTACAAGTATGTACATGAACAGTATAAGCTTTAAATTGAAGAAATTGTGAACACATAAGCATATGATTAAACATGTGAAAGGTTTGTTAGTTAGCATGAATTACATGTTGGTATGTTCAAATTGATGATTTGTGTATTTATGACTAGTTTGAGTTTATTTCATATGAGCTTACTAAGCTATAAAGCTTACTTTGTTTAATTTACTATGTTTTATAGTGAAATCAAGCTAACTCGGATTCGGGGATCGTCGGAGGCTACGTCACACTATCCTACTATCATTTGGTACTTTTGAACTTTGGTATCTTGGTATATGGAATGTATAGGATTATGGTCTTTTTAATTATGTGTTGATAATGATTTTAGCCATATAAATTGGCTTGTAAATGTATATGTTTTGGTTGTATATATAGCCATGAGAGTTGGGTTAATTTGGTTGTTTTGGATGTATATGTATATATGTGAAAATGGCCTATGATGTGGTTCATAATTGCTTGCAAATGGTTTGTGGTAGTTTAGCATTTAAGGAAGCTAATGGTTGGAAATGGTTATTGTATGTTTGTGATTTTGGGCAAGGTAAAATGTTTGGTTGAAATAATGCATATAGATGTTTTGTGAATTTGGTATTGTTATGATTGAAATTGGCAATACATGGTAATATGAACATGTAAATTGTTGGTATTGAAGTAATGAACTGAGCTTGGTTGGAGTTGTTGTTGAATGCCTATTATGCTATGTATTGGTGCCTTTGAATTTGATGTAGGTGAGCACAAGTTTGGGTGGAAAATTGGCTTGTTAAATAACCTATTTTTGTCCACACAGGCAAAGACACGGGCGTGTGTCTCAGCTGTGCGTGACACACAGTTATGTATACGGCCGTGTGTCCCCTTGTATTGAAATTGAAATTAAGTCAGTATGCTCCACACGGCCTCACGCACGGGCGTGTGACTTGGCCGTGTGGCATAAGTCAGTATACCTTACAGGTTTGGCACGGCCTAGCACACGGCCTGGCACACGGGCTTGTATGGCCATTTTTAGGGCACACGGGCGTGTGTGTTGGATGTGTAACACAAGTCAAAGAGTTACACGGGGTCGAACATGGGTTGGGACATGGCCATGTGCTCCCAGTTCAAATGTCCACACCACCTGTGACACGGGCGTGTCTATTGGCCATGTGAGACACATGGCTGGGCCACACAGGCGTGTGTTCCCTGTTTTTGAGAAAATTTTCTAAATGTTCAAAAAGTTTCCAAAGTTATCGGTTAGTCTCGAACCACTCTTAATGCATGTTTAGGGCCTCGTAGGCTTGTATGAATGTGTAAATGTATGTGTAATTGTGTTATAAGTCCGGCAATGCTCCGAAACCCTATTTCAGCGTTGAATACGAGTGAGGGGTGTTGCAGTGACCTTGTAATCACCTAACGATTACGATCTCACATCAAAGTTGGTGTTTGAATGTTCATGATTTGAATATTCGGTGCAAATTGAATTGCAATGAAAAAATGAATCTTTGAGGTTATGACTGTAATAGCCTGTTTTTAGTCAAATCAAAATAGTGGTTTCAGGACAACAAATTCGAAGTTGAAATAATTATTTTACTATTATTTTAATGTCTATAGTATGATAATATGTAAGTGTGAAAGTTTCGTGAATTAATTTTATCGTTTGAATGCTTAATTCGGTAAAAAGGACTAAATCGCGTAAAGCATAAAAGTTGAATTCTATTTGTTAAATGCACTAAATGACTATGAATATTAAATGTGGAGGTCATTAAGTGATAAATGGATCATTATTAAGGTAAGTGGTCATTAATGGACATGAAATGGATGATATAAATGTTTTATCATTAAGGTTAATTTGGTAATTTGTCTAATAAGGTTAATTAAATAAAACAAAAGCCAAAATTTTGATTGTATCATCTTCATTTTTGCCAATAATTGGAAGAATAGAAGCCATAACTATGGCTTTAAGCATTCGGTTACTTTGGTGCTCAATTGTAAGTCCGTTTTTCTCCTGTTTTTAATAATTTCTATGTTTTTGTGATCGTTGCAACTAGGTCTAGCTAGCCCAGGGACTATTTTGCAAAACTGTTAAAGATTTTGAAAGTTTCCATTGATGAAATTATGTGTTCTTTGATGTTTTATGATGAAATATGAAATCTTGTTGCTAGATTTACATATTTTGTAAAGTGATTTTGAGTAAAAATGCAAAATACGAATTTATTGGTGAAAATGTAAAAAACTAGTGGTTAAATGTGTGAAAAGTTGATAAATGTGGGTTACTAGGGACATTATAGTAATTCGGCTATCTTGGGTATTAAAGAAATTTCATGAATTGGTGATTTTGTGTAATAAGGACTAAATTGTAAAAGTTGTGAAATTCTAGGGGTAAAAGTGTAAATTAGCTCAAATATATATTTTTGATTGAATTGAATAAATAGAGGAATAAATAAATTGATTTTGATTACTTATAGATCAAGAAAAGAGGAATTCAGACTTAGATCAGGGAAAAAGCAAACTAATTGAATAATCGGTTCGTTCCGTCATTTCCGTACACGAGGTAAGTTCGTATAATTGAACTTAAATGTGCATTTATTTAATTGATAAATGGTATAGTGATTGTATTTATCTTATTGGTTAAATTTGGGAATTTTAAATTAAATGTACGATTTAAGTAAGATGAATTGATAAATAAGACCATAGTTGGGCTATAGCAATCGGAAAAATAAGACCATAACCGGGTTATGGCATGTGAATGTAAGACCACGACATGACAATGTATGTGTAAGACCATAGTTGGACTATGGCATCGAAAAATCGATGTACTCTTACAGTAAGCATTTATAAATCCGGAATGACTTGGTAAAGTGAATTATGGAATTAATATATAAAGTCTTATTATTATTACTAGTATCAATCCAAGGTAGGGTATATTTTTTTGTGATATTGAAATAATTCAACAGGTATATTAGAGATGTGGATGGTATTGAGACTGATATGAGTTGGTACAGGTACATACGGAAAATGTACAAGCTTTGAATTGAAATTAATGGTGAGTTCATGTTTAATAATAAATTGAACAAAAGAAACGTTTTAGATTGTTATGGGTTATGTCATGATTGCTTATTATGATTGAATTGTGTTTAATTGTAAAGTTAAGTTATTATTATACGAGCTTACTAAGCTATGAAGCTTACTTCATTTTTATTTTCCATGTTATATAGTATTTCAAAGCTAGCTCGGATCCAGGGATCGTCAGAGACTTCATCGGACTATCATACATCTATTTTGGTACTTTTGAAGTTGTGTATATATGGTATATGGCATGTATATGCTTTGGTCATTTTGGTATGTTTGGAAATGTATTTTGGCCATTTGACGTAGCTTATAAATGTTATGTGGTTTGTTGTAAATATTGCCATGTGATATGGTATGATTTGTACATTGGTTAATGATATTTGGTTGCATATTTGTGTCTTGAAATGGTGCCATTTGAGCTTGTATAGGTATGTGCAATTTGGGTGGCAAATTGGCTTGGTAAATAACCTATTTTTATCCACACAGGCAGAGACACGGGCGTGTGTCTCAACCGTGTGCGACACACGGTCATGTTACACGACCGTGTGTCCCCTGGTGTTAAATTTGAAACCAAGTCAATGTGCTCCACACGGCCTTACACACAGGCGTGTGACTTGGCCATGTGGTATAAGTTAGTATACTCTACAGGATTGACACAGCCTAGTACATGGCCTGGCACACGGGTGTGTATGACCATTTTTAGGGCACACTGGTTAGTCACACAGGCATGTGTGTTGGCCGTGTGATCCAAGGCAGTGAGTTACACGGGGTAGAACACGGGCTGGGACACGGCCATGTGATCCCCTTTTGAATGTCCACATGGACTGAGACATGGGCGTGTCCCTTGGCCGTGTGAGTGACACGGCCGGGGCACACGGGCATGTGACCCCTGCAGTTTGAAAATTTTTATAAGTTTCGTAAAAGTTTCATATGTTATCAGTTTAGTCCTGAACCAATTCCAAAGCATGTTTGAGCCTCGTAACCTCGTAATAGGGACATTATGATTGATGTTGAATGACGATTGAATAAAATTTAGAAATGTATGAGAAAATGTATGTGTGATCGTGTTATAAGTCTGGTAATGCTCTGAAACCCTATTCCAGCGTTGAATACATGTGATGGGTGTTACAATGACTTTAAGTTCAGAACATTACTTATTTGTTGATGTGCATTATGTCTTGATAGGGATTAATTGTTTTGCATAATGAATTGTATAAGATAAGTCATTGAGGTAAGTAAATGTTTATATTATATGAGCTTAGTAAGTATTTAAAATACTTACCCACGTTACTACTTTTTCTATAGATTTTGGGCTTGCAGAATGTGTCAACCGGATCAGGGAGAACACACACCTACCGTCACTCGATTTGGTGGACTTTTGAGTGTTCAAACTTGGTTAGTTGTGGCATGTAAATAGGAAGTTTAAACTTGTACAAGTTGATGATTGTGTTTTGGCATGGTTATGATTGTATAAAAGTTAATATGGTAACTTGTTATGTGTTGTATGGTTTGTTGCCAAATTTGGTATATAGTAGGTTAATGGTAATGGCAAAGTTTTAAATGTTGGTGAAAATATGAAATAGAATGTGATATGAAATGGTTCATGGCTTCGGTTTGAATTGTAATGACTTGAGTCTAATGTTGTGTTGGTGCCATTGAGGGCATATTGGTTGTATGTTTAGGAAAAGAGTTTATGCTATGATATATCATGAATTGATCAAGTTTTGCATATTTACATTGGTTATTGAATGCATTATAGGTAAATTTGAATAGGGTGATTTATGTTATGCCTTAGGTGGTCTTTAATGATGTACACAATTTAACACACAACCGTGTGTCACACAAGGGCAAGTGACACGGACATTTGCTTTGTATTGTCAGGGTGGTTTTGGGTAAACACGGCCACAGTATCGTACACAACCGTGTGAATGATTGTAAAAATTTACATTTAGGTCCACACAGCCACAATTAGTTACATGACTTGGTGACCTAGATTTACATGACTTCAGTCTGTTGCACGGTTTGAAGACACGGTCATGTTATCCAACTCCATATGGCCCGGACACACAACCGTGTGACCCATGTTTTACCTTTTTACCTATCTTTTTCTAAAAGTTTCAAAATAGTCTTGAATTGATTCCGAGTCAGTTTAAGAGCTTTTGTAAGCTCGAATGAGACTTGAATTTGTTTGAAATTCATATTAAACATAAGACTTGATTTCTATTATTGACTCATTGAATATTATTGATAAGAATGTATGAGATTGTTTTTGTTTTCTATTGTAGCATCCTATAGCTTAAGTTCGGTGACTGGACCGAGTAAGGGGTGTTACATATCCTCTTCATCGAAGGATTTTTTCCACGTAAATTTGTGTGCCCAATTTTCTCTATTCCTTCTTTCTTGTTGTTTATACAGGTCGATCCCCCACAATTTACTTATTATGATTTATTTCACTCATACCAACACTTAACATTTATTTTACTTATCAACTGTTGAATAGTTTTACAAGATCACTTGATTATGTATATCATCACACTTGAATTATTACTCAATTTAGTTCTTAAATCTCACATATCATTAACATATAATTTTAAATCATAACTTCTCATAACACAAATTATATCACTATTTATGGATTACAATTTGTAATATACTTTCCATCACTACTACTTAAATAAACTTCACATATTAAACACTCAATTTAGTACATACCTTAACTTATTACTTTGAAATATCGATGAAATTAAATTGAACACTTACCTCTTTTTAACAATAGCTTCCTTTTTCCTTGCTTCCTTTTTTATTTCTTTCTCACTTCCATCACTTCTACTCATTTCTTTTCTATTTTCATCACTTCTAATTTTTCATTTCTTTCTTCTAAAATCATATTCTAACTCTCTAGTGTCTCTACTTCATTTAATCTTTTGAGTGGCTATGGAAACTTTCAAGAAATTTGAGAGAAATAGTGAAATTTCATGGTAAGGGACCAAATTGTAAGAAAATGAAAACCCTTCTCCATAAATATATAGTGACGTGAGAAGCATGGAGAGAATGAGAGAATTTTCTACATATTTCTATAAAATATCTCATTTAATTATTTAATCCAAATATTAAAATATCTTATAAAATAATAAAATATTCAACCAATAATATTTCAACACTTTTTATCCTTAATTATTACTCCATATAATTATCTAAATTGGGTCATGACCATTTTACCATTCATGTTTCTTCAAAATTTCATCATTGAGTTACTACTCACTTTTAGTAAAATTACGATTTAGTCTCTCATATTTCTTCCACTTATTCAATTTGGCCTCTGCACACCAATTTCATGTCATAAGAAATTGGGTTAATTTTAATTTTAGTCCTTTAATTTTTTTCATGTCTACATTTCGACCTTTCAAATTTCAGATAATCATACTTGAATCCCAAAACTTTTCACATCTTTACGATTTAGTCCCTAGCTCAAATTAATATATCACAACATTCTTCTTATTTCAGCTTTCTCTGACATCACTCAACCTTCTCTTTTATTACTTCTATTTTCCTTATTTCAATTTATTGAGAAATCAGTCGTACACAATCTTGATTTATTACTAATTTTATAATATAACAATTTTAGGGGTGTTACATTTTTTATACTTGACGAATAATGTTTATTTTGGTTTGTTCATTCATCTTTTTGACTCTTTGATGGCCATTGCATTTTCTAACTCCAACTGAGCTGCTGGTAAAGATAATTTTCTTTCTACACGTGCCTTTTGTTCTATATCTTGGTGGCACCCAAATATCATGGGCCTCGAAATGTTAAAGGATTGTGATATGGTCCTCTACTGAGGTAGATTATTGTGCCATTTCAACCATGACAATTGAACATAACTTGGTTGCTTCTTTCTCGATGAGCTAGTTACATTCACTAAGCTACAATAAGCCTTGTGTTGTGATATCATTAGGACTACCTATTTTTGTAAGAATCTAATTTTTCATTAAAAATGAAGCATTTGGAATTAGACTATTGTTGAGAGCAGATTGACTCCTTCAGAAAAAGCCTTCAAAGTGTTGTCCTTGGGGATGCGGATTTAGTCCCTCAACAGAGGAATGTATTGTCTCCTGGGGGAGGGTTTTGCCCCCCTTTCACGAAGAACAATGTATGGTTCATGGAACGGCACCTCGACTATACGTGGACGTACGACAACCCACCAAGAGGCGACGTGAGCGTCTCACCCTTGATGGGATTTGAACCCCTAAGCTATACCATATAAGTCACTTATTAACACCCATTACCCGTATTTGACGCTGGAACAGGGTACGAGGCATTACCAGGCTTAAACACATGCAAACATACAAAACCTAAACGTAAATTTCCATCCAAATTTAAAACTTTTCATACACATTTATATCGTCCCTATAACGAGCCTACAAGGCCCAAAACATACATTGGAGGTGGTTCGGGACTAAACCTAGAACTTTAGAAAATTTCACAACACTTAGAAAATTTTCCCCTAAACAGGGGCCACACGCCTGTGTGGGTGTGGGACACGCCCGTGTCCCGATCCCGTGTAACTCTCTGTTTGTCTCCCAAGAACAAATTTAGGTCACACGGCCAAGGCACACGCCCATGTGCTTAGCCCGTGTGGTCGATTTAATTTTCATAATTTTCATAAAATAGGTGCAGAATTCACACGGCGTGGGCACACGCCCGTGTTTGAGGCCGTGCCTTCCACACGGCTGAGACACACGCATGTGTCTCTGCCCGTGTGCTCGATACTGAGCATTCTGTTTTGCAACAATTAAGGTGCAAGGGACACACGACCAGAACATACGCCCATAGGGCAAGCTGTGTGTCACACACGGCCTAGACACACGCCCATGTGTCTACCCGTGTGGACAAAAATAAGGTTATTTACCAAGCCATTTTGTCACCCTTCCAGACACAACCTACACAACAAAACATAGCACCATTCCAAGCATATATATTCAACCAAATCAGCCACCACCAAGGCGTCCACACATCATTCACATGCCATTATCTATCACATACAACACCTTATACTTATCTTCTCAAACCATGCAAAATCCCACATCCATGAAAAGCATCATCATATGAATATATACTTTAACCAATATTAGCCAATTTCAATAACCATTTACAAAATAAATTATCAATCAACACAAGCCAACACATTTGGACAAATCAATTATGACACATAACAAAATGACCAAGTTCCTATACATGCCATAACTCAAAACATTGAATTCATAGGTACCCAAAATCATAAGTTGATAGTGTGAATGGATCTCCGACAGTCTCCGATTCCCGAGCTGGCTTGGTGACACTATAAGACAAGGGAAAAGAAAAGAGGAGTAAGCTTTAAAGCTTAGTAAGTTCCTATGCAAATAATAGGCATCATAAACACACATATTTAACATACAATTGACATGGAGTAAATTTAACATAAATGTCATTATAACTTTCATAATCAAACTTGTTCATTCGCAACCTTACTGAGGGTTCATCACATATCAAGCTCATTAAGCATGAGTTTTATGTATATACCTGTACCAACTCGCAACCAACCATAACCTTTCACAACTTGACATTTTCGCTGAACTTCCTGTTGAACCACTTGGAATACTAAAGGATACTCGAGAGATCTCACACACATAATACCATACCAATGCCATATCCCATTAATGGTCTTAAATGGAATCTCATATCGATGCCAATAGCCCAGCTATGGTCTTACACAAAGTCTCATATTGATGCCATATCTCAGATATGGTCTTACACGTAATCTCAACTAACCCTAATGTCATGACATTTGTATCCTATCTATTCCCAAGGTTCAATCGGGATATTTCTCACTTTGCCTAACTTTGTCGATTACATCTGATAAAACCATAATTTACACATATTTTAACCTCACGCTTGGGTTAATTTTGGATAATTTTCCATTGAATTCAATGAATTCGATGCTCCTTATCTCTTAATTTCATGTTTTATACTTAGGATAGCTTAGGGAGTCAGAAAGAATGAGAAACGGGCCAAAAAGGGACAAAATGGGCCTACACGGCCTGGACCACTGCACACAGGTGGACCATAAGGCCGTGTGTGACAAATAGGATCGGACACGGCCTGGACTATCGACCACGGGTGTGTCACACGGGAGTGCCCCTGCTGACCCTAGGATGAATTCTATTTGGAATAGGATACTTGTGGGCCAAGTAAGGCATCTCAAAGCCTATATAAACACCCTAGGAGGCAACCTAAAAAAGAGTTCGACAGGTCATCGAATAGACGCCGTGTAGAAGGCAAAAAATACTCCAAGACAGCTGTCGAGAGCAGCTTAGGAGAAGGATCTCCCATCAAGTTCTTTAGAAGTTTTTGGGTTTTCTTATGTTTTGTTGTTTTTCCTATTCTAATATGTTTCCCTCTTCTATTATGAACTAAATCCCTCAAATACCTGAGGGGATGAAACTTAAGACAGATCTTATTATTATTTAATTTATGAGATAAATACTTGTGCTTATTCTAAATTGTGAGTTCTTATTCTTGTTTGATAATTCAGGTTATTAATTCAAGTCAAATGTGCTTATTCAGTAGAGCAAAAGTCCCTGTCTAAGAGTAGATCAACACAATTAAGCGGAGTTGATTGCAACCCTAGAAATAGGGCGACGAAAATCTGCCGGATTAGGGTCAAACCTAATAAGGGAATCCATAGATCGAGTTAATGCGACAATAGGGGTTTTAATTAGAAAGAGATTTCAATTAATCAACCTAGAGTTAGTTGTTTGTAGCCTTGAAAGAGGTATTAATATAATTTAGGGATTTCTACGGATTAAGTCAAGTGAATAAATCGCATGAATCAAAAGTAATAAGTGAAGTCTAGGTGGATTCTTCCTTAGGTATTGCCTATCTCATATAAAATTGTCTAAAAATATTTTCCCAATTTACTCTCTGTCTGTCGCGTTCATAGTTAGTTAAATTAGTTAGTTAATTTTAGATTAAAAATAAATCCCCTTAATTACTAGTCTAGATAATAAAAAGATAGTTAATTTTAGTACCCTTGGCCCTTGAGGATATGATATTCCGGACTCACCACAACTATACTACTGTTCGATAGGTGCGCTTGCCTTTATCGAAATAATAGTTAGTTTCGAGCTCCATCAACATCCAAGGAGTCAATCATAATTCATACAATATTAAAGCATTTAAATACAAATAAAACAATGCATTATTTACATATGAACTTACCTCGGTACGAAAATAGTAGGAAAGGGACCTAATCGTCAAACACTTTGTTTTTCTCCCGGTCTAGGTCCGAACCTCGTTTCTCTTGATCTATAATAGCAAATTTAACTCATTTATTATTCACATTACTCAATTCAGTCCAAAAATCATATTATGAAAAAATTACATTTTTCCCCTAAACTTTGACATATTTGCATTTTGGTCCCTCAGCTCGTAAAATGAAATCTATTCAATTTCATCAAGCCCCAAGCCTATGTGAACCTCTATCATGCTTATAACAGCCCAAATTTTTCATTAAAACACATTTCTACTACCCATTTTTACAACTTTTACAAATAAGTCCTTTTTATACATTTTCACTAAAGATCGCTTAGTAAATGTAACACCCCTTACCCGTATTTGACGCCGGAATAGGGTATAAGGCATTACCGGAACACATACACTTGTAAACATATTAAATAGAGTCATAAAATTTCATCCAAAATTAAAACTTTTCAAATTTTTATCTTTGAGTCCCTAAATAGGGCTTACGAGGCCCAATACATACTTTGGAAGTGGTCCGGGACTAAACTGAGAACTTTGGAAAACATTAGAAAATTTCTTGAAAAACAGAGGCACACACTCGTGTCCAAGGCCATGTCCTTCACACAGCCGAGATACATGCCCATGTGTTAGGCCGTGTGGCGTTCCGTATTTCCTAAAATCAAGTGCAGACTTCACACACCCTGGGCACATGGCCATCTGGCAGCCCGTGTGGCCACAAGTAAGGCTATTTACCAAGCCCTTTGCCACCCCAAAACACTTATACATTTATACAAATTTATCATCACACAACATGGTATTATTAAGCATTCAAACATCCATACTAAGACATCCACATACCATTTACAAACCACATTCATCATGCATAATCACACACACACACACTTAACCATTCACATGCAAGCATACACATCCTTGAAATGCATCATCATAGACTTATAACATAACAATTATTGGCCACATTAAATGGCCTTATACAACAATAACCATCAAATAGCATAGGCCAACTCATAATAACATATACACATAATCAAGTCCCTATACATGCCATAGACTTAAAAATACTTGAAGATCGTTGATACAATACCAATCAATAACTTGTTAGTGTGATAGAATCTCCAACGACCGCCAACTCGAGCTAGCATCTGTGACAATATAGGAAAAAGGAAACGAAGGAGGGTAAGCATATAGCAAACTTTTATAAATCTTCACAATATGTTCTTAAGATAATACAATCATAAATGCACATAGTTCCACTATTTATTCATGTACATCTCAAGTTGTCTACTCGAGTTACAGTCATTAAATTATTTATATCTTAAACTACAAAACTCCAAATTAAGATCTGATAATTTTCCCTGAATCTAGGCTTACATATCTTCTTACCATAAAATTTTCAGAATTTTTGGTTTAGCCAAAACATACAATTTATTCTTTAAAATTTCCCTTGTTCTGCTGTTTGATAGTTTCGACCTTTCTGCACTAAAAATTAATTATCTTCTCGTACAGAATTCAGATATGTTCCCATTTGTTTCTATTAAAAATAGACTCATTCAAGATTTTAAAAATATAAATTATAACCCATATATTTCTTTTTAAAATTTTTAATAATTTTCCAAAGTCAGAATAGGGGATCCCGAAATCATTCTGACCCTGTCTCACAAAAATTAAAATATCTCCAAATATGAAATTTTTTCACTTACACCGTTTCTTTTATATGAAAATAGACTCAATAAGCTTTAATTTCATATCTTATTCAACTTCTAATTCAATTTCCACCAATATTGGTGATATCTCAAAGACACATAACTGCTGTTGTCCCAAAACTGATTAATTGCAAATTTTACTTTTTCATAATTTGTTTGTATTAACTTTCATAGTAACACTTACCTCATATCAAACTTACCAAAGTTCGATCGCCTATCGAGCACATTGCTCATAAATTGACACACACATACCTGCACTTATTCATCACTTAGTCATATTCGTTTATACTTAGTCATTTCCCATTGAACGCATCAAGCTAATCACATTCACAGGTCTACTCACACAAACTGTCGGTCATGCGTAACTACTCAGTGCTGCTCACACAAGCTGTCAGGTGTTCACAGCACATGCCGGATTACCCAGCCACTGGTAGAACTTATAAGACCAACACTCATTTCACATAGTCACAATCTTGGGTCTGCTCACACAAGCTATCGGTCATGACGAAACTACACGGTGCTGCTTACACAAGCTGTCGAGTATCCGTAACACATGTCGGATAACTCAGCCTGTAACATCCTGAATTAATTGGCCTTTGTATTTGATGTGAGTTACATTTAATGTGCTAATTAGAGTGTTTAAGGGGTTCAGATTGGGCTCAAGGTTGGGCCGAGGCCTTAGTTAAAATTTCCTGTTTGGACACTCTAGTGGAAAGCCAGTTAGGATAGGGCTTAAAAGATATTATTTGTGAATTAAGACACAAAAATGTGCTTGTGGCCCAATGGGCAGTGGCGCCACTTAGGGGCTTTGAGGTGGCGTGATAAGCAGTAAGGGAGGTCCAAGTTCGAGTCGCATGAAGCCCAATTCCTTTAATTAAATTTTAGCTAATTTTTGACATTTAAATGGATAGAGTGGGACGGCAATAAGGCTTAAAAATAGGAAGATTTACTCGAGTGGATAATGCTAATAATATGGCAGATAAAGGAAGGAAGAGGTGGTGTTATTTAGGCCTCTTTCGGAGGTGTGAGTAGATAAAGATAAGGGAGAAAGGGTAGGAGTTATATGCTGATCAACAGTGGTGGCCGAATTTCCATCTCTTGGAGGGGGAGAAATCGGTTTTGCTATACTATAGGGGTGCCGAAATTTCCCTCATTAGTTGATCAATTTTAAGTTATCGGAAGGGGGCATCTTCGGTTTTTGAGAGGTAGTTGCCGAAATTTTGTTTAAGTGAGGGGAATACCTTTTATTTTCGGCATTAGGGTTTTATTCTCTCACTCTCTTCTTCAATTTCGATATTAGGGCTTCTCTATTCTCCCATTCTCTGCAAAAGCCGAAATCTCTAAGCCTATTCTCTCATCTTCACTTCTATGCAAAAGCCGAAAGTATATTATCTTTTTTCTATTTTCTTCTACAAAGCCGAAACCACCCAATTCTTCTCAACATCTTTTCCTTCAAAAGCCAAAACTCTGAACTTTCTTCTCATCTCCATAGCTGAATACCTCCTATTCCCTTTTGCCGATCTCTTCACAAAAAGCTGAAATCTTCTAAGGGTTGCCGAATTTTCTGTAAAGGTAGGTGTCGATTTCTTCTAAACTATTCTTTTTCTCTTTCGGTTTTAGAAGACAAAGCCGAAAGGCTAATGGATTGTTGGGTTCTTGTGTTTACGTGTTGTGCGACATTCGGGAATTGAAGTAGATCGCTTAGATCTAAAGCCAGAACTGTTAGTCTCTGAACTTCATATCTCTCTTTTCGGGATTTCAAGGTAAGGGGTTCTCTTTAGATTCTCTTTAGATTCGCTATCGTAATTGTGATCTTAACCATATGTTATGATAAGGTCTTTTAATGGAATAAAATATCGATCAGGCGAAGGAGGGGATTGGATCTGTAAAACTAATCCCTAACTTTAAGAAACGAGCGGTGTCAGCAGTACGGGATTGGCCACCGGGTTGTGGACCGGCTTCAGAACAAGATCTTAGGTAGTTAGCCGTCGTATCAGCTTCTGATAGTGTCGATATAGAAGGTCGTATTACCCAAAAAGGGTAGGCAAGGGATGCCAGGTACGTAATCATAGAAACTTCTCTATGTGTATCGATGTATGTGATAGTCTGCGATCTTTTAGGTTACATGTTGTTTTGATTCTGCATTGATGTATGCATGGGGTGGGATAAATATGATGAAGGGGAAGAGCATGTAATAGGTCACCTGGTGATCGGTGGTTAAACCACGAATTATAAATTAGGTCACAATAGTGATCGGTGGCTAAGCCACGTTGAATTTATTCCTGAATGTTAGGAATAGGCAGCATGACTGTCGATATGGTGTGTAGCGGTTGGTGGGTTGATTGTAGAAATCCCCGAGGTGTGTTGGCTGGTACGGGCTGGTGTGTAGAGGATGGACTATTAGGTTTGGGTTGGGCCATGTTGCATGTAAATATTTTGTTGCCATTGTGTATGGGCTAAGGCCCATAATGTGTTTGTGGGCCTCAAGCCTTTAATGTTTTTCGGGATTTGTACACTGAGTCTTGGTTACTCACACTTTTATTTTCCTGACTTTTCAGATGAGCAGTAGATCGTGGACATGGGAGCCGAGGCGGACTCGAGGGGCCATCAAGTCTTTTATTTTTATAAGTTATTTCCGATTTTTTTCTTTAAGTTTAAATTTGGGATTATTTATGTAATAAAGCCTCTGTAGCTTAGGTTATGATTTATATGTGTTTATGTTTATACTTTAATTTTATTTTCAAAGATTTACTTACTATAAGTAAGAAATGGGAATTTCAAACACGCTTAACGTAACGAAATGTTTTTGGAAAGAAAAAACCTAAGGTATTGAATATTTGATTAATCAAACCGAGATTTTTCCAAACCAACAAAGTTAAGTTTTCAAACAACCGTCATCAAAGAATTTTCAAAGGGATCGTGCCCTCTTAAAAGCAAATAAGGAACTAGTTTTTAACATTAAACCCGTAACATGCCAGATCTGGTCGTAGTTTGGGCTGGGTTTGGGTGTTACATTTTGGTATCAGAGCCCCTTCAAAACTTGGGCTATGAAATGGGTCTAGTAGTTTTTGTTTTGTGTTTTGAAAAATGCTTGGGGTTGATATGGCCTTCGAGTCTACCGCACCCGATCCACGCAGGTAAGTATCCTAACTTATGATATACATTGGTTTGATGGGCTTGACGGACGTAGACTAGTATGTTAGGCATTAATGGACTTTAGGCTTAGTTTAAACAACTCTTTAAATTCATAAGACTTAATCTAGCCAAACATACCCGTGAACAAATCGCTGGGTTAGGGTGTGGCAACAGGCATACGCATGTCTAGGATTGGATTCGGGAAGAGCTTGGTACTTAAGCAGTCCTAGTGACTCACCTCCTCTTCGCTGGAATCCTACATGGTACGTAGTGATTGTTCACCTTAGCCACGAGGATTTGTTGACGGGCCAAAATTTATAATTAAAACCCGAAAGGGACCAGCCACCCTATTTCGCAAAATTACTAAAAATACCCCCTTAGTTTTGTAAAATTTTCGAAATACTCTTGATTTGTGAAAATTTCCCAGAATACCCAAGATTTGTAAAACTACCAAAATTTATGAAATTTTCAAAACACCCTTGGTAATATAAATTAGCCATGTTTTGCAAATTACCTGAAAAACCCTAGATTCATCGAAGTACCTGGTTTACAAAATTGAATTTTCCAAAATACCCCTGTTTTAAAAAAAAACCCAAAATACCTCTATTTCGGAAAAATCACCAGATACCCTATTTTGAGAATTACAAAAATACCCTGTAGGACAAAACTACGGAAATACCCCTGGGTAGTGAAATGACGAAAATACCTTATGTGATGAATGTGAGTTCGTGGATGCTACTTGTATGTTGATGTATGATGGTTGAATATATGTGGTTCCTAGAACTAGGAGACAAACTTGAGAAACTGTAGATATAATTTCGAATTCAAAGAAAACTTGAAACTACTGTTCCATAGATTGTTCGTGGTTAATTAGTGAAAAAATTAATAATTCATAAAATTCTAATCAGATAAAGCAAATCGGTAGAATGAGTACAAGGGGTCGTGGACGTCCGCGCGTGGCCGTGGTAGGGGTAGGATGGCCGTGTCAGAACCAGTAGCGGCCACGGGTCAGGAAACGAGATGCCAGCTGCGAGGCTGAATTTCAGGATCAAACGGCCGGAGATGATGCTGTATCTCAGGCGATGTTGAGGGTTTTAGAGAGGGTTGCTGGTGCAGGCATGGGCACAGAAGCCCGAAAATCTGTGTCGAAGCGACTTAGAGTTAATGGGGCAGAAGTGTTTAGGGGAATTTTCGGTATAGCCCCGAGTACAGCTGAGTATTGGTTGGAGGCGGTTGAACATATAATGGATGATTTGGATTACACGGAAGAGGAAAAACTGAAAGGGGTTGTATCTCTCCTGCGGGATGAAGCTTATCAATGGTGGCTTACGGTTAAGGATGGTTCAGTGGCTGACCGTATCACATGGGATTTCTTCAAAATGGTGTTTCAAAGTAAGTACATCGGGATGAGTTATGTGGATGCGCAACGCAGAGCATTTTTGAATCTGGTTCAAGGAAGTAGGTCGGTGGCTGCGTATGAAGCGAAATTCTTACGCCTTAGCTGTTATGCTCGAGGGATGGTGGCCACAGACCATGAACGTTGTGTTCGATTTGAAGATGGTCTGAGGGACGATCTACGTGTACTGATAGCACCACAGCGGGAAAGGGAATTTGCTATGCTTGTGGAAAAAGCTAAGATAGCTGAGGCGGTTAAGCAGATAGAAAAACTGAATCGAGATAGAGATAGGGGTGGAGGAAAAAGGAATTTGGATCGTCAGGGGCACTGGGCGTACTCAGAAAAGGCCTAGGTCAGATGGACCGAGACGGGAGAGACCTGCTGCTGCTAGTCAGACACAGAAGTGTGGTATGTGGTAAATTCATTTAGTGTGTTGGCGGGCAGTGGGAAGTGCTTTAGGTGTGGATCTACGGACCACCAGGTTAGAAACTGTCTGCAGTAATGGGGCAGTGAAGGGCCCACAGGTCAAGGGAATGCTCAGCCGGGTAGAGGAGGTCAGCAGCCACAGAGAGGTCGTGGTCCAGCCAGAGCTGGTAATGGTTCCGGTCGAGGTCGTGGAGCTACAGGCCAAGGGGCAGGAAATACTGGGGCGAGACAGCCGAGGTTAGTCTACGCTGTCAGACGTCGAGAGGAGGCTAACGCACCGGATGCCATAACCGGTACGTTTTTAATTTTTGGCTTGCCTTACACTGCATTGATTGACATTGGGTCGACGCATTCATATGTTGCTAGGGAGATGACTGTAGTTAGCCCATTAGGACATTCTGTGATGGTAAACAAGCTTTGTCAGGAAGTACCTTTAGAAGTTCAGGGGATAGTTTTCCAGACGGATCTAATGGAATTACTGTTCGGGGAGTTTGATTTAATTTAGGCATGGATGGCTGGGGATATCAAGCTAATGTAGATTGTGCAGCCAAAGTATGGTGTTAACCCCCGAGGGTGGCGAAGTGTTGGTGATAGGTGAAAGGGGGAACTGCTTGTCAAATGTGGTGTCCACCTTAAGAGCAGAAAGGATGGTGAGAAAAGGATGTGAGGCAATTTTAATATTTGTTCGGGCTTTGGAAGCCAAGGAATTAATAGTTGGGGACGTCAGGACGGTGAAGGAATTTCCTGATGTTTTCCCAGAAGAGCTTCCGGGATTACCCCCAGATCATGAAGTGGAGTTTGGTATCGATCTTCTTCCGAGAACAGCGCCAGTATCTATTGCTCCATATGGAATGGCGCCAAAGGAGTTGGTGGAATTAAAAGCGCAGATTCAGGAGTTGTTGGATAGAGGGTTTATTCAACCAAGTGTGTCGCCTTGGGGAGCGCGGATGTTGTTCGTTAAGAAGAAGGATGGATCAATGCGTATGTGCATTGACTATCGCCAGCTGAATAAGTTGACCATCAAGAATAAATACCCGTTGCCGAGGATCGATGACTTGTTCGATCAGTTGGAGGGGGCTTCAGTCTTCTCGAAGATAGATCTGAGGTCAGGGTACCATCAGCTTAAGGTCAAGGAGGTAGATATTCATAAGATGGCTTTTAAGACTCGCTATGGTCATTACGAATTCATGGTGATGCCATTTGGATTGACCAACGCGCCAGCAGCATTTATGGATATGATGAACCGAGTGTTCCAACCCTACTTGGATCAGTTTGTCGTAGTATTTATAGATGACATCCTGGTTTACTCGAATCGGAGAATGAGCATGACTCACATCTGCGGATGGTTCTGCAGATTCTAAGGGAGAAGCAGTTGTATGCCAAATTCAGTAAGTGCGAATTTTGGCTAAGTGAAGTTACTTTTCTAGGGCACGTTGTGTTGGCAGAGGGGATTAGGTTGACCCTCGAAAAATTGAAGCGGTGTTGGATTGGAAGCCGCCTAAATCGGTAGCAGAGATTCGGAGTTTTCTTGGGTTAGCCGGGTATTACAGAAGGTTTGTGGAAGGATTTTCATTGATCGCGGCGCCATTGACTAAGTTGTTACGGAAAGGGGTTCCGTTTGTTTGGTCTGACAAGCAACAAGGGAGTTTCGAGAAGTTGAAAAGGATTTTGACGGAGGCTCCGGTGTTGATTCAGCCAGAGGTTGGGAAGGAGTTCGTGATTTACTGTGATGCTTCACACACGGGACTAGGATGCGTGTTGATGCAAGATGGAAAGGTTGTTGCGTACTCATCTCGGCAGTTAAGACCGCACGAAGCAAATTATCCCACCCATGATTTGGAATTGGCAGTGGTGGTTTTTGCTTTGAAGATTGGAGACATTACTGTATGGGGAAATCTGTCATTTATACGACATAAGAGCTTAAAATACCTTTTGACCAGAAGTTGAATCTAAGGCAAAGGAGGTGGATCGAGTTGTTAAAGGATTATGACTGCTCGATCGAGTACCATCCGGGTAAAGCTAACGTGGTGGCGGATGCCCTAAGTCATAAAGTAATCTCTGATTTGAGAGCGATGTTTGCTCACCTCAGTTTATACGATGATGGGAGGTTGTTAGCCGAACTTCAAGTGAAACCCTCTTGGGTCAGTCAGGTTAAGGAGAAGCAGCAAAGCGCAGGATGAGCTGCTAAGGGAAGCTGCCGCTAATCAAAGGATGGGCAACGAATTTAGTGTGAATGAGGAAGGGCTATTATGTTTCCAAGGGAGAGTGTGCATGCCGAAAGATCCTGAGTTGAGGCGTAGGATTTTGTAAGAAGCGCATGGTAGTCCATACGCTATGCACCCTAGAAGGAGTAAGATGTATCAGGATTTGCGAGAACAATTTTGGTGGCCGGGCCTAAAACGAGCGGTGACCGAATTTGTGGGGAAGTGTTTGACCTGTCAGCAGGTAAAGGCGGAACATCAGTTACCATCAGGGTTGTTGCAGCCGGTGAAGAGTCCACAATGGAAGTGGGAAAGGATCACAATGGACTTTGTTGGTGGGCTACCTCTCACGCCTACTAAGAAAGATTCGGTCTGGGTGATTGTTGATCGCTTGACGAAGTCTGCTCACTTCATACCAGTACGGGTCGATTACTCTTTGCAGAAATTGGCTAAGTTATACATAGCAGAGGTAGTGAGGTTGCATGGAGTACCAGTATCAATAATATCGGACAGGGACCCTAGGTTCACGTCACGATTTTGGAAGGCGTTGCATCAAGCGTTGGGTACGAAGTTGGATTTCAGTACAGCGTTCCATCCTCAGACCGATGGACAGTCTGAGCGGGTAATTCAGATCCTGGAGGACATGTTGAGAGGTTGTGTCATTGATTTCAGGGGTAGTTGGGAAGAGTTCTTACCGTTGGCGGAGTTTGCTTACAACAATAGCTACCAGTTTAGTATTCAGATGGCGCCTTACAAAGCCTTACGAAGCATTGTACGGGCGGAAGTGTCGTACTCCTACTTGTTGGATGGAATTAGGGGAACGTCGGATTTTGGGTCCGGAGTTGGTTACTTAGACGAAGGAGAAGGTTGACTTAATTCGGGCCTGATTAAAGAAAGCGTCAAACAGACAGAAGTCCTATGCTGACCTGAAGCGTAAGGACATAGAATTTGCAGTGGGTGACAAGGTGTTCTTGAAGGTGTCGCCATGGAAGAAAGTACTGAGGTTTGGGTGGAAAGGTAAATTAAGTCCCAGATTTATCGAACCTTATCGGGTGTTGAAATGAGTAGGACCGATAGCCTATCAGCTTGAGCTACCTTCAGAGTTAAGTCAAATTCACAATGTGTTCCATGTCTCTATGCTGAGACGATATCATTCGGATCCATCTCATGTAGTGCCTGTGGAGGAAATCGAGGTAAGACCTGACCTATCCTTTGAGGAGGAGCCGGTGGAAATCTTAGATCGAGATGTCAAAGTATTGCGAAGGAAGACGATTCCGTTGGTTAAGGTTCTATGGCGGAATCACAGTTCTGAGGAGGCTACTTGGGAACCCGAGGAGACGATGTGGCAGCAGTACCCACATCTATTCTGACCAGGTAATTTCGAGGTCCAAAATTTCTTTAAGGAGGGTAGAACTATAACATCCTGAATTAATGGGCCTTTGCATTTGATGTGAGTTACGTTTAATGTGCTAATTAGAGTGTTTAAGGGGTTCAGATTGGGCTCAAGTTTGGGCCGAGGCCTTAGTTAAAATTTCCTGTTTGGACACTCTAGTGGAAAGCCAGTTAGGATAGGGCTTAAAAGATATTATTTGTGAATTAAGACACAAAAATGGGCTTGTGGCCCAGTGGGCAGTGTCGCCACTTAGGGGCTTTGAGGTGGCGTGATAAGCAGTAAGGGAGGTCCAAGTTCGAGTCGCATGAAGCCCAATTCCTTTAATTAAATTTTAGCTAATTTTCGGCATTTAAATGGATAGAGTGGGACGGCAATAAGGCTTAAAAATAGGAAGATTTACTCGAGTGGATAATGCTAATAATATGACAGATAAAGGAAGGAAGAGGTGGTGTTATTTAGGCCTCTTTCGGAGGTGTGAGTAGATAACGATAAGGGAGAAAGGGTAGGAGTTATCTGCTGATCAACAGTGGTGGCCGAATTTCCATCTCTTGGAGGGGGAGAAATCGGTTTTGTTATACTATAGGGGTGCCGAAATTTCCCTCATTAGCTGATCAATTTTAAGTTATCGGAAGGGGCATCTTCGGTTTTTGAGAGGTAGTTGCCGAAATTTTGTTTAAGTGAGGGGAATACCTTTTATTTTCGGCATTAGGGTTTTATTCTCCCACTCTCTTCTTCAATTTCGACATTAGGGCTTCTCTATTCTCCCATTCTCTGCAAAAGCCGAAATCCCTAAGCCTATTCTCTCATCTTCACTTCTATGCAAAAGCCGAAAGTCTATTATCTTTTTTCTGTTTTCTTCTACAAAGCCGAAACCACCCAATTCTTCTCAACATCTTTTCCTTCAAAAGCCGAAACTCTGAACTTTCTTCTCATCTCCATAGCCGAATACCTCCTATTCCCTTTTTCCGATCTCTTCACAAAAGCCGAAATCTTCTAAGGGTTGCCGAATTTTCTGTAAAGGTAGGTGCCGATTTCTTCTGAACTATTCTTTTTCTCTTTCGGTTTTAGAAGACAAAGCCGAAAGGCTAATGGATTGTTGGGTTCTTGTGTTTACGTGTTGGGCGACATTCGGGAATTGAAGTAGATCGCTTAGATCTAAAAACCGGAACCGCTAGTCTCTGAACTTCATATCTCTCTTTTCGGGATTTCAAGGTAAGGGGTTCTCTTTAGATTCTCTTTAGATTCGCTATCGTAATTGTGATCTTAACCATATGTTATGATAAGGTCTTTTAATGGAATCAAATATCGATCAGGCGAAGGAGGGGATTGGATCTGTAAAACCAATCCCTAACTTTAAGTAACGAGCGGTGTTAGCAGTACGGGATTGGCCACCGGGTTGTGGACCGGCTTCAGAACAAGATCTTAGGTAGTTAGCAGTCGTATCGGCTTCTGATAGTGTCGATATAGAAGGTCTCGTCTTGACTGTAATCAGGTGTGTAGATCTCTATAACACTAATTAATCCTAATAAATCTGTACTATATAAGTTTTGGGCTAAAAGTTGAAAAAAGGCTGTATGGACAGTCGTATTACCCAAAAAGGGTAGGCAAGGGATGCCAGGTACGTAATCATAGAAACTTCTCTATGTGTATCGATGTATATGATAGTCTGCGATCTTTTAGGTTACATGTTGTTTTGATTCTGCATGGATGTATGCATGGGGTGGGATAAATATGATGAAGGGGAAGAGCATGTAATAGGTCACCTGGTGATCGGTGGTTAAACCACGAATTATAAATTAGGTCACAATAGTGATCGGTGGCTAAGCCACGTTGAATTTATTCCTGAATGTTAGGAATAGGCAGCATGACTGTCGATATGGTGTGTAGCGGTTGGTGGGTTGATTGTAGAAATCCCCGAGGTGTGTTGGCTGGTACGGGCTGGTGTGTAGAGGATGGACTATTAGGTTTGGGTTGGGCCATGTTGCATGTAAATATTTTGTTGCCATTGTGTATGGGTTAAGGCCCATAATGTGTTTGTGGGCCTCAAGCCTTTAATGTGTTTTCGGGATTTGCACACTGAGTCTTGGTGACTCACCCTTTTATTTTCCTAACTTTTCAGATGAGCAGTAGATCGTGGACATGGGAGCCGAGGCAGACTCGAGGGGCCATCAAGTCTTTTATTTTTATAATTTATTTCCGGTTTTTTCTTTAAGTTTAAATTTGGGATTATTTATGTAATAAGGCCTCTGTAGCTTAGGTTATCGATTTATATGTGTTTATGTTTATACTTTAAAATTTATTTTCAAAGACTTACTTACTATAAGTAATGAAATGGGAATTTCAAACACGCTTAACGTAACGAAATGTTTTTGGAAAGAAAACATAAGGTATTGAATATTTGATTAATCAAACCGAGATTTTCCAAACCAACAAAGTTAAGTTTTCAAACAACACATCATCAAAGAATTTTCAAAAGGGATACGTGCCCTCTTAAAAGCAAATAAGGAACTATGTTTTTAACATTAAACCTGTAACATGCCAGATCTGGCCGTAGCAATTGGGCCGGGTTTGGGGTGTTACACAGCCACCGGTAGAATGTACGGACCAGCATCTGGATCACTTATTTCACCTAGATTTCACATAGGTTTCTAGTGAACATGTCACTCGTATCCATTTTTATTCCTAAGGTTTAACCGGGAAATTTCTCACTTGTCGATATTTTGTCAATTACATCAAATGTTCAGCCACCATACACCATTTATCAAAATATGAAAACGTAAGTAAAAACTATGCATTATTTGCATACAAACTTACCCCGGTAGCACAATCAGTAAAAAGGGCTTATTCATCATATTCTTTGTTTTCCCCCCGTTCTAAGTCTGAATCTCGTTTTCCTTGATCTATAATAGTGCATTTAACTCATTTGTTCATCCTGCTACTCAAATTAGCCTAAATTCACATTTTGGAAAAATTACATTTTTACCCCTAAACTTTATCATATTTACGCTTTTTCCCCTAGGCTCGTAAAATGATTTTTATTCAATTTCCTTGTATTTTAAGCCTACAAGAACCATTTTCATAACTATGGCAATCCAAAATTTCCGTTTATTCACACACTTACACACATTTTACAACTTTTTACAAACTAGTCCTTTTTGACAATTTCACCGAAAATCACTTAGTAAAAGTCGTTTATTACACACCAAGCATTCATATTCTACCATTAAACATCAAAACACAAGCATTTCTCATATGGGTAAATTTTCAAACATCAACCCTATCTCAAATAAATGGTAGAAATAGAGAGATCGTGTTACGAGGATTTCAAAAACGTAAAAATCATTAAAAACGGGGCTAGAACGGACTTACAATCGAGCTTGGAAGCTTGAAAAACCCTAGCCATGGTTTCTTCATGCAACATTCAGCACAGCTTGAAGATGGACACACTTTTTCTTTAATTTTGGCTTTTTTACTTCTTTTAATTACTAAATGGCCAAAATGCCCCTAACTTAAAAATATCCTATTTCACTTATCTCATATCCAATTTTGTTCAACAATTTAACCAATGGTCTAATTACCATTTAACGACCTCCAATTTAAAACTTCATAACAATTGGATACTTCTAACATGTCGAACTCAACTTTTGCACTATTTATAATTTAGTCCTTTTGACTACATTGAGTGCCCAAACGTCAAAATTTTCGAACGAAATTTTCACGATATCTTTCCATGAAATCATAGACCATAAAAATATATTTAAAATAATATTTTCCTCATCAGATTTGTGGCCCCGAAACCACTGTTCCGACTAGGCCCAAAATCGGGCTGTTATAGTAAAAGTTATTCATCACACCTTAAACATACAATATCTTCCATCAAACATCAAAATACATGCATGTCACACATGGGTAAACTTTTAAACATGAACCCTACTTCAAAATAATGGTAGAAATAGGTAAACCGGGTTACGAGAACTTCAAAAATGTAAAGAGCATTAAAAACGAGGCTAGGATGCACTTACTATCAAGCTTGAAAGATGGAAAAACCCTAGCTATGGTGTTCTTCTAAGTTTCGGCCAAGGTTGAAGAAAGATGAGAAAATTTTGGCTTTATTTTCCCTTTTTATTCTTTTATTAACTAAATGACCAAAATGCCCTTTTCTCAAAACACTAAAATTCTCTTACCTCATGTCTATTTTTGTCCAACTTAAAGTAAAATGGTCTAATTACCATCTAAGGACCTTCAATTTAAAATTTCATAGAAATTAGACACCTTTAGCATGGAGAACTCAACTTTTACACTTTTTACAATTTAGTCCTTTTTGCTAAATTGAGTGCTCAAACGTCAAAATCTTTGAACAAAATTTTCACGAAATCATTCCGTAAAACTGTAGACCATAAAAATATAATAAAATAAATTTTTCTATGTCGGATTTGTGGTCTCAAAACTACTGTTCCGACTAGCCCCAAAATCGGGCTGTTACAGTACCTCTTTGGATATGAGGATAATACCTTCCATTATTGAGAGATTGGATCGGCATCCCCGAGGACGATACTTCGAAGACTTCTCTCAAAGGATTCGATCTGCTCCCAACAACTATCACTTTATGGGACAACAAGTGCAAGATGATTATTTAGGTGTTTATCGTAGCCTTGCCCCATACTTTACAAAAAGGTCGGATTAAGCATAGGATAATGTATATGTCTAATACGAATGGACTGATTTTTTTCTACTTTGGAGTATTTTTTTTTTTTTGAACATTAGTGACTATATTGACATCACTACAATCTCTGCCACCGGAAATCTGCACAAAAGGAAATAATTAAGCTATCAATATCAAAATGTGGGATCATATCAGCATCCTTTTTTCTTTGTTGATAGAATCTTTTCTAAATTCTGCATTTTAAGTCCTTACTTGAAGGATGACAACAGAACTAGTTTTCTTTGTAAAGAATAGGGGTGCATGTGAGAGCACATGTTCAAGAAACTAAATGCAAACTTTGAGATGGACTTCCATTAATCACTCAAACAACTTAATATTTTTCTGGATTTTTTTGTTATATATATTTTTCTATAGTGGTCTTTCTTTCTTTGATTATATGCTTGGGATCTCTATGTTTTTAGAAAAGAGAATATCAGCTTTAACACCAAATCCACAAACATCACATACATGGAAAACGTTGTTTGTTAATTATTATTCGCAATAAAGATATATTCTATTTACTTGTTTAATCTTCTTCTTATTTCAGTGTTTTTAATTAAACGACAGATGAAGAGTCAGAATTAGCTGATCTCTGCAACGTAATTGTTTAAACATCACTAAGAAATGGGATCAACCCAAAGGAATTTCTATCATTAATTGTAAGCTCTTCATTGTAGGACCCGCTTAGATTCCTAGATTACTACTTTTAAGCAGTTTAATTACTTGAAAATATTATCTTCGCAAAATGAAGTTCCTTGAATTAAAATAAATAAATAATTAAATGGGAAAAGACAGTCACATAGTAAATTAGTAATATGTCTAATTTAAAGAGGGTGGGTGTATAATTTTATCTTCTAACACTATATTTTGCTGGCAATTTTGTTAAAGTTGTGATGTTTGCAGTAGAAAAAAAATATTTATCGCTAATTTAATTATCGCTCTAGTTTGTTTGTAATTTAAATTAAGTATGTGGCGTAGAGTTGAAGCGAGTCACTTTTGTTGGGATTAAAAACAAGTTGCATATTTTTACACAAACATGGAGACAATTAAAACAGATCGTGAAGTGCTATGGTGTCTGAAAACGTGGGTCTGGCTTCGAACTTATAACAGTGTGCTTACAGTACTCATAACATGTTCCTCACACATGGTTTGCAGACATAAAACGTGGTCCTTTGTTTTTTGAAAACCAATGTGGTCTGTTAATTGGTCTTAAGAAATCAAATAAAATTATGAAAACACACTTATTTCACCAATCGAAAGTCACGTTGATTGCTCTAAAAAAAAAAAAAAAAAAAGGAAAGACATGTTGATTAATTCCAAAAAAAGAAGTCATATTTAATTAAATTCAAAAAAGTAAAAGTCATGCTAATTATTAAAAGAAAAAGGAATGTCATGCTGATCTTATTCAAAAAAGCTAAAAAAGAAAAAGGAAGTCATGCTGATGATGTTATTACATAAAAATTGATAAAATGTAATGGAGACACGTGTATTGGTTTTTAAAAAATTGATAATATTGCTGAAGTTTGAAAGCAGGAATCAGCTCCCTCTTTCTTTTCTTTATTTACGTATTTTTCTTTTTAACTTATCTAGTTGTTGGATGATGATTGCTGTTTTCCTGGCAAAGGAGAATTGGAATTTCAAATAACCGAGAGGACACATTATATATATAATACAAATGCATACATTTTTTTCTATTGAATTTCTATAATTTTTTGATAAATTGTAAAAGTGGTCACTAAATATTGTCTTTGTTATATTTTGATCATTGAACTATTAATTTTTCGAAATTAAATATTTTGACCGCTCTTCAATTAGTTGTTGTTAGATAAGTAACGAAAAGTTGATATGAGTTTTTCTACTTGTCTAACAACAAATTTACCCCTATAATATTTATACATTCTATTAATTTGATTTTAAATGTAAAATATTTAACAATTTTAGCTCTCAATGTTTATAAAATTTGTTAATTTAATTCAAAATTTAAAAAAATTTAATAAATTTAATTTTCAAAATTTATAAAATTTGTAAATTTACAAAATTTTCACAGGCTCACTGAACTAAATTGACAAGAAAAGTTATGTTAAGTATTTTTCTTTTTACCAAACAATAGACTATTTTAAACACATATCTTAAGGTTTGTGTTCGAATAATATTACTTGTACCAAGCATAGCATCAAAGTGTTTAAAAAAATTTTAAAGTCAAAATTTATTATTTTTAATAGGAGTATTTACACTATGATTTTTGTCACACTCGATTTTCATTAAAGACCCGGAGATAAAGGAATTAGGAGTGAATTGAATTAAATAATGAGTTGACGGACCTTACTGAGAAATTTAGAAATTCTAGCGGTTGATGAGCAATTAGTTGGGTTTCAATTCTAGTTTGGTTAAGATGGAATCAATTGGTTCCTTAAGTGGAAGACACAATGATTACTAATGGTAGGCTAATAGAGGTTGGGAGACTATTAGGGGAGTTATATATTTGGGAGAGATGCGTCATTCCTACAAAAGGAATTTCCCTCAAATTTTGTTTACAATTTCCTCTCATCTGCATTGTCTTATTTGGACAACCGAAGAAGAAGGTGAATTTAGGAGAGCTCTACATGGATCAAAAGTCGTGATAATTGAAGTCAGGAAATAGAGAAATTGAGAAACTGGTAAGCTTTCTTATCTTTCTGGGCTCGTGAATTAGAGAAAGAATGAGGGTAAGGACCCCTAATAAGTTTCTGTAAATTGGGTTCTGGGTTTTAAGGTTTGAATAACTTCAATTTAACCGATAAATGATTGTCATGTTTAGCTACCAAGATGAAGGAGGCTCTGGCGTTTGGACAAGCTAAGCTGACGAGGATAAAAAAAAGGTGAGTTTTCGTACTCTACTTTTGGGTGATTGATGATGTTGTATTGCTTACTTGAACCACATTCATGTCTGCTTTGAGTTGCGTCTAAGACCTTGGTTATGTATGAGCATGGAGGATGAGTAAGCTGTGTATACATAGTATTGTGAGTATGTATTTTTTCAAGTTTAATTGTTCACTATTATATAAATGTGAATTGACAAATAAATGAATGGTGTATTGTATGTTATAGTAACTAGTCTAAAGACTTGTATGAAATACATGTTTATATTGTATGTAGAGTATGAAGGGAGTTTACCTTGACGGGGGTAGATAAAGATAGGAGTAATTGGCGGAATAGAGGAATGAGCGGATTGATAAGGGGATACAAGGGAGTTTGGCAGCATTGTGGAATGGTATCTACTGGCTCGCTAGAGCAACACTGTGACGACGGTATGTCGACTCTATGGAGCGACATCGTGACAACGGTTATGGACAGGTCCTTTGGGGCAACACCATGTAAGCGTTATATAGGTCCTTTGAGGCGACACCGTGTAAACGATATATAGGTCTTTTGAGGCGACACCTCGAAAGGGGTTTATTAATTCTTTAGAATCACAAGTCCATGGTTAAGCCATGGCATGATCTAGTGGCGAACAAGTATACATTATGGAGAAAAAGAAAGTCTATTCGAACACTGAATGAGAAGTCTTTGAATGACTTGTGCGGCAAATAGTGTGATAGATTAATCGTGACGCATTTAAAAACATGGGTAAATGGGATAATCAGAGAGTCTGCCAAACTAATTAAAAAAAGGTTGGCAGAAGGGTCTAAGAATGGGGGTAAACCAGTTAAAAGAGGGACCTACCAAAACTTCTTCGGTGGAAGGGACTTAGTATAAGTAGTCATAACGTGTAAGTAGTAGAAAAATGGATATTTTCCATCGAGGTATTTTAAGTATCCGCTAGTATCAACCCGTCGATGTTTGGTGAAGTAAACCAGTATTGGAGGTGATAATGAGACGACCAAATGGAATCTAAATCTAAGGGTCTATAGGTACAAAGGCAACCAGAGACTAGTAAGTCATCCAAGGCTCATTTTGAGGCAATGGTCGCCCAAACGGTCTGACCAGTAAAATCCACTAGAGATCTACAGAGAAAAAGGATGTATGATTGAGACTGAAACTTGAGATAGTCTGTAGGGGGTATCTGTAACACCTGATTTTATCAACGGGAGGCCTACTAGATCTCATCGGATCTATCATCGAAGGTGCTGAAGGTACCAGGATTGGATTATTCAGGGGTGGAGGTTGTTGTACAGCCGGATTAGTCCGGATAAACTGGGTAAACCATTCATTCATCATCTGGTAGAAGGCTTGCTTAGCCTCCCCCTCATGGCTACTCGAGACAGGTCGAGAGTCTACCGGCACTGACCCATGTGCTAGATCAGGCGCTACGCTCTCTACATCATCAGCTACAGCTCTATCAGGATCCATTTACTATAATAAACACAATTTGAAATATCAGAAGTCACCATACTATCGTATATATAAATAAGGCATGTATAGCTAGACTCACATGCGCTACAGTAGTCCTAGAATCGACTAAACTGTAAGCTCTGATACCAATAAAATGTAACACCTCTCACCCGTATCCGTCGCCGGATTTGGGTTATGAGGTGTTACCAAATAACATTCACTCAAAAACAGACATTTAGACTTCCATGCTTCAAATGAAATACCTTAATACACTTATCTTATTAACCAATTCGAACCTTAATAATATTCCTAGGTTCAAATTAATCATATGTCTATAATTATATTTATTATAATCTTATAACACTCCATATCATATATCAAATATCTATATATATATATATATACACATTGCATAGACAAGACATACTATTTCTATAGCTGAATATTCACATATCAATGATCCAATCTATGTTCGCATATAACAAAGCCAACTACACAAAATTTCCTCTTTATAATAAATTAATCACATATGTAATTATGATAACATATACATGTTCAAATATACTATTGTAGCTTATACAATCATATATGTATGGTGCGCACATTTCCCATAAATTCAAAAAAAAAACATATTTTTAACACTAAAACA
Source organism: Gossypium australe (assembly GCA_005393395.2). NCBI lineage: Eukaryota > Viridiplantae > Streptophyta > Magnoliopsida > Malvales > Malvaceae > Gossypium > Gossypium australe. The sequence goes on along the minus strand of CM016614.1, from coordinate 74,095,180 downwards.
CAGACAACTATTTCACCAAACACCCAAGTACATAATCACTTCAATGAGTTTCCACTTACATATACACCACACCTATCATATACATGAATCAACTTGTTCACCACATTGTTTAAGAGACATAGCATCCATATATTACCTATAATTAAACCATGACTGAATTAATAAAGCAAACACTCTTAACACTTGATTTAAGAACTCATAATAACTACGCTAAATATTAATGATTCAATTCAAATCATTTTCGTAAAACTAATATACATATACATACATTCGAAAGTTATATATATACATATATCAATACTAATCCCATTCTTGATAAATCCCTACCTATGTCCATTTCCAACGATTAGCAAAATTTACACCTAATGACCTCACGGCAATCATTCATGCACAAACATATCTATTCAACATGAAACATATATACAATTATATATCTATCATATTCATTCATTTTCCAACCAAAACATACACGTATATCACAACAAGGATAGATTTATATCATCAAACATTAACATTAAGTACTAGCCACATTCGCATGGCTTATATACATTAACCTAACATCATTCAAAAACTTAGCTAGCCTATACATGCCTTAGGAACAAAAGTCTAAAACCTTATAGGTACCAACATGAGCCGATAGTGTGAATGACTTCAGTGATGATCCCCTGAGCTCGTAGCTTGATTGAAATCTATAAAATGAAACAAGGAACACACACAAAGTAAGCTCACTAGCTTAGTAAGTCTTAAGCAACTAACTTATAACATTCAATCATTCTAACATTTAAAATAATCAATTCATGGCATTGAATATACACAACTTAACTTATAACTTCCTTGTAGCCGAATATCCTTACCTCACTTAACCTATCCATTTTCATTTATTTACCAAAGTACTCCATGTGCCGAATATATAAACACATATTTATGTATACAATATACCTATATGAATACCATTAATCACTTTTATGCTTCCAAACAACCAAATTTTCACATGGCATAATCTATACACAATTTCCATCAACCACACTAATATTACATTTCTTTCATCATTCTACTTGATCATTTACATTTCATATATATATGTATATATATATATATATATATATATCATATAATGAATAGCACATACCTTATAGCCGAATTAACAAGATCACTTTCAAATATCTAGGCTTACTTGATTCATTTCATGACTTCATTAGTACAAAAGCTAGGCTTGAAATTTCAACTCTTCGGTATAGAACCTGCTAGGCATTAACCCGAATCTCACACACTGGCACTAGGCCTGCTAGACTCAAGGTCTGAAATCTTAAACACTGGCATTTAGCCTGCTAGGCAATAAGCCCGAAATAATTCACCGGCACAAGGCCTGCTAGGCTTTAAGCCCGATAAAATTCACCAACACAAGGCCTGCTAGGCTTTAAGCCCGAGTATCAACATAGTAAACCATTCCATACACAAATCATAATGCCACAACCACTTGTATCACTTATATTTCATAATTCTATCACATATCAAATTCAATTAAGCTTATACACATTACAGAAATAAAATCAATTCATCATTGCACAACCCACATTCGGCAACTTCATATATATATTCCCAACATTTTCAAACTTCAACATTTATTAAAGTACGTAAATAATTTCCGACATATATTTGCTTAAAAACTTACCTCGACTATCGACGGACAACGTAGACCGGCTATTCGATAACCTTCGCCTTTCCCCGATCCAAATCCGTTTTTCTTTGTTCTTAATCTAAACACATTAAAATTCAGCTCATTCAAGTACATTTCATCTCAATTTAGTCCCAAAACACATAAACAAACAAATTACCATTTTACCCCTAATGTTTCACATTTTTACAATTTAGTCCTATTTGCTCAAAACACAAAATACATAAAATTTCATTATAACACATAAGGGCCGAATGTTCATAGGGACCCTACTAGTCCATTTATTTCATTTATTATGCATTTTGGTCCCCTCAAAAATTCATTTTTGCAATTTAGCCCAAAATACTCAAATTCACCAAAATTTCCAATTCAAAACTTGTTAATCTTTAACATATCTTTAATATGAAATCATCAAACATCAAAAACCACACGAACATAACAATGGCCGAACATCAAGCATGCTCAAATTCAAAAATTCTAACATGGGTCAACTAATATTCGAAGCAACGATCTCAAAAACGTAAAAATTAACAAAAACCGAGCTAGTTACATACCTTAATTTAGCTAAATAGGTGCCAAACTAAGCTTGGCTATTTTCTTTTCTTCTTTTGCATGCATTCGGCCAAGGAAGATGAACAAAGCATTGGCTTATTTTTTTGTTTTAATTATCATATATATTAACCATTTCTTTAATTATTATTTTAACCTTCCATTATAAAATAAATAATATTACTACTTAAGGTTATTATGGTACATGGCCAGCCACTATCTTAAAAATGGGTGAATTTCCTTTTAAATACTCCCATTTAAAGAGACAACAACAATTCAGCCCTTACACATTTAACTTTCAAAGTTTCATTTTACGCGATTAAGCCTTTTTTCAAATTAAGCACACAAACGATTAAATTTTCCTACGAAACTTTCACACACATTAATTCACATATAATAAGCACAGAATATATTATATAAATATATCTCAGACTCGGATTCGTGGTCCCGAAACCACCGTTCCGATTAGGGCCAAATTCAGATTGTTACAGAATCAGACGAGGAAGTCCGCCAAGGGCTACCTTAGGCGGACAGCCCGTCAGGGAGTAGTGGAAAAGATAGTTCGTTAGGAATTATCTATTAAATTCAATTTCTTAGAAGATTAGACTAAAGTGAACTCATATCTTAGGTCTACATTCTAACTGTCAAATTTGCCAAGAAAAAGGGGGCATATATTCAGTCAGTTTACTATCATGTTTAGGGTTATGATTTAGAATAAGAGAAAGTGTCCTCCATCAAAGATGGACCACGATAGGGCTAAGCAAAAAGAAGACATTCGTTATAGTAAGGTGAAAAATCCTAAGTTTAGTTTTTTATTGGATGAACGGATCAAGGTAAGGATCCGAAATTGAGGTAAACATAATTGAAAGATAGCCTGTGGTAGTCAACAAACTATCTATCCAAGTGTGTAGTTAACTGTGAGAGTTAAGCTTGCTAAGGTAAAAAGGGGTTTGGGATGAGACGAAATAAGGCCAAGACCATAGGAAATCATTGTTGTTAAAGGACTTATTTATGTCTAGAAATAGTGGATAAGTTCGACAACGATGAGCATACAAAAAGGGCAAGGCGTTGACCATGCCAGAAAATTTGCAGAATGCCCAAAGACAGACAGGGAGTTTGAAATTTTTGCCACTTTTTTTATTTCCTAAAGAACATGAAATATTTTTGTTACAATGTTTCACAAAACCTCACTAAGTTTATTTGAACTTATGAATTTACTACTTGTTTGCAAGATAAATGTTTTGACTTAGGAATCGAGTGGAGGGACCAAGCCAGACACCACCAGATTTGAGTGATGGGCGTGTTAGTCATTCATGTGTATAGAGAGGCTCCCTTAGAGGCCACACTTTAAGGATTAAGTTGGATGTATTAGTATTAAAGTCTTAATTTAGAATCGTAAATGCTACTAGATTTAATAATGTAGTAAATTTGTAAGAATTTATTTCTCGAATGATGTGGATTATAGTTTAAGATTAATTTTGTAATTTGACAGTGTCAGAATACTTAAAGGAATCAACCTAGAAATTTTTTAAGTTATTCAGGTTGTTTCTGACATTCGATACCTGAACCTGGTGATCAAGTCAGGTAAAGAGTGTTACAATTTAGTGGTATCAGAGCTTTGGTTTAGTCGATCCTCTGGACATAAAAAGTTACAGAATATCCCCTATGTGCATGCTACAATTAGTTTTGTCTTAGTCCCTTAGGTTATTATATAAGATTAATGTGTGTTATGGAAGTGGATGTAGTTGTGCGAATCATTGTAAGCCGGCATTGGGCGTATCTTCGTAGAAAGAAAGATAAAGGAAGCTGAGTGTGAAAGATGACTAAAGAGAGTAAAGTTAATTTTTGTTCAAAAAAAATAAAAAGAAGGGTATTACAAAATACAACTAAAATATTAATCCTCCCCTAGAGTGGACTTTTCTAAAGAATTAGGGTTAGACACTTTCAAGCCTTGATAGTACAAGAGTTCCCCAGATTCCTTCTACTTCCTCTGAAATGTCTCCTAGCTAGCTCCCAAGGGATTGAAAATGTTGAAGCCAAGGTTCGTGTTGGTAAGTTGGCGCATGAAGCTGAAGTTTACTTGGCTCAAGTCGAGGGGACCTGTAACGACCTGTGCATGTAGGATTAGGTTAGCCCTTAATTTTGGCAGATACTCCTAGATACCTTTTTCAATGTCTGCCGTACACTTCTCCAATGCCTTGTTATTCTCTCATTGGATTTGTTCTTTCTCAACGAGGTGTTGCTCCCCAAAGGATTCGAGTAGGTGAACCTTCTTTTCCAACTCATTGGCTCAAATCTCCAATGATTAACACTTAGTCTCCTAGGCGAAGATAGACTTTGTAAACTCATTAGTTTGTTGGACAGAAGCATCATATGATGTGAGCATGGTCACATCATGTTGCTCGACAAAAAGGACTCGAGATTGGCCTAAGCTTGAAGGGCCTAAATGCAAGATGAAATCGTTCAAAGCCCATGCAATGTTTGCATGTAGGCTTTTTTAGGCCAAATCGTCCATCTCATTTTATTTATAATTCTACAACTTTTACTAATTTTTATTTAGTATGAGTCATTAATATGTGTCTTAAAGTGTTTTTAATGCTGCTAGCTTTTAGTTAACTTAGTTGTTAGTTTTAATTACGTGTTAAATGCATCTTGAGAACTAGTTTGTAACACCCCAAACACGGCCTAGAAGTTAGGCCTGAATCCAGAGTGTCACATTGAAGTGTTTTTGTAAAAACCTTGTTTTCATTGAAAACCCTTCTAAAGAAAAGTTAAGTAAAATCCAATTTGCTCTCAAAACGAAGCGTATCCAAAAAAACCATTTCCTTGTTACTATGTACAAAAAATTCCTTTGACAGCGGAAGCTCGCTCTTAAAACACAATTATTTTCAAAAACTTGGAATATGCTTAAAGGAAATAAATCCAGATTTCGTTTCAAATTTTCAATGCATAGTAGAAGTAATGGAATAATAACTCGAGGGAAAACCTTATTACAATCCGAAATAAAATATCTTAAAATAAATAACTTAAAATCTAGAATTTAGATATTAAGAATAACAGGTTTAATCATCTTGCTAGTTGGCCACCTCTGAGTCCCTCCATTCGTCGAACCGCCTACTGAAGATCACTTGAGAAAAATAAAAGAGGGAATGAGTTTTCAAAAACTCAGTGTGTACGACCCTCGTTAAACAAAAAAAAACATATCATAAAAATAACATAATAGTTTCATACATGCAATGCAGTGCAAACCCTCCCCAAATAATCCATCCGGTACACATCGTCTCCGTCCAACCGAAACACTTCTGTGGGCATTTCTAAATCGACCCACCCATCCGATACACTTCAAGGGTAGCCCGGTGGCGATACTATCTAACGTTGCAGCAAAGCTGCTAATCATATAATGGGCTTAAAAAGCCATCGGTGGATCCACGGTCGTCAAGCAACCATGCGATCCTCATATACTTCCTCCACTCCATAATTCCCACCCATATGCATCCTAAACAGAATATCGTATGAATGTAGAAAATATATGAGTAACATCCATAAAGCTTACATTCAACACATAGGGGTATTTTAGTCATTTCACAAATCAAGGGTATTTAGGTCCAATACTAGACATGCATATGCCCATTGCCACACTTAAACCTTATTACTTGTTCACAGTCGCACTTAATAAATTATTAAAGTTTTATGTAAGGTTAAGCAATTTGCCAAATACTAAGCCCAAAACCCCTTACAAAGCCCAAAAAAATTCACATATGTTCATATGGCCTACCAGGCCCAATCACATTCGTATGGCCCATTAGGCCCCAAATCACATTCATATGGCCCATATGGCCTAATCACATTCGTATGGCCCATTAGGCCCAAATCACATTCATATGGCCCATCTGGCCCAATCACATTCGTATGGCCCATTAGGCCCAAATCACATTCAAGCCATGTAACCAGCATGACTAGTTCATCACTTATTACCAAACCATCAAATTCGCCTATTTTGAGCCTACGACCCATCTGGCCCATTTTGGCCCAATTGGCCACAACACGACCCAAGTCCATGAGATCACTCATGGGGTCTCTGTTATCGATTCCATTTCCCTCATACGAGTGTTCATACACTCGTAAGACTATCGAAGCCAAACTTTTAAGATTTCGGGATTTCGGCTTTTGCCGATCTAATGTGTGTGTAGTGTATGTACACACCTCCTGATAACAAAACACGCTGCGATCTACTTAGCCATGATCCTAAAAACAATATCACTCAATGATTAATCACATATACTTATCGAATACTTTACCAAAAGCCGAAGTCTCACCTTAACCTTACCTGAAACACCAAGCCTTAATAGCTATTTTTTGATCACTAATCACGCGTATCTCCTAAATCTGCATCATTCTTAATCATTAAAAACAGAATAATAGGTGACTTGTATCCCACACAAGTCCCCCTTTCCCTATCTATGACCATTCGACCAACACCTAAGCCAAAATAGAGAATACTTACCCAAGAAGCAATCGGCCCAAGAGGTATTCAGCTTTTGAGATTAGTACGGTGAAAGGGGTTATTCGGCACAAGTAGGAAGAAAAAAAGAAGAAGGAATTGGCTAAAACCAAGGGTGTATCAAAAGAGAATTTGAGAAGAAAAAGTATGGAAGATCGGCAAGCAAAGAAGGAATTCGGCTTCTGAGTACTTAGAGAGAAAAAGTGGTTTGGCAACTCAAAAATGAGAAATTCGGCTAAAGGGAAAAACAATTTTGGCATTAGCCTAGAACCCCAAAATCGACACCTATTTATAGCCTATAGACTAATTTCCTATCCCCAAATTTTCCTTTCGGCTCAACCTCTTCCACATATCTCATCTCCTAATTTTTCTCCACGATAACTTGTAATGCCCCGAATTTGGGCCTAGTAGAATTGGGCCTATTGGGCTTTGGGTCTCATAAATTTTTAAGTGAGCAAGAAAATGACAAATGACATGACGGCTTTAAAGGTTTAATGAATTTGGAATGTCTAGGTGTGTTGGAGAAGCTCTAGGTTTGAGTTTTATGGTGGAGGATTCTTAATTTAATTAATTAAGGAATCAGGGTAGTGAGTAGTGGGCTTTTAAATAAAAACAAGTGAAAAATGGCACAAAGAAGCCTGTGGTGAAGTGGCTAAGTGACGCCACTAGGGTGTACAGAGGTGGCGACATATGCATGCAGGGAGGTCTGAGGTTTGAGTGCTAGCTTAGCTTTATTTTGAAGTTTAATTTTAGGCTTCTAGAAGGCTGGAAGTGGCATGTAGAGGGACTCTAAGGAGAAGTGATCAGTGGAGAGAATTTAGGAGAAGGATAAGGGAGATATCATGGAGAAAAATTAGGAGATGAGCAGTGGATGAAGTGGTGCCGAATTGGACTTTAGGGGTGGCTAAGTTCCGGCTATAGGCTATATAAATGTGTGTGTGTCGATTCTGGGGTCCTAGGTAATGCCGAATTTTCCATTCTTTTTCTTTTCCATACCGAAACCTTATTTTTCCACAACCAAAAATACCTTGTCTTGTTGCCAATTCTTCACTCTTTTCTTACCTTCTAAACCTTTATTCTTGCTTCTTAGCCGACTCTTCTCTTCTTCCTTGACAAATCGAATAGCCTCTACTCTCCCTCAAGGTTCTTCTTTGATTTTTGTGATTTCATCTTCTTCCTTTACCTTGTATTTAGGTGCCGAATATCCCTTTGCACCACTCCGATTTTTAGGCCAAATACACCTTGGCTGAATCTTCTCAGTGTTTTTTTTCTTCAGCTTTGGCCGATTGATTCTTGGGATTTAGCATCGATCTCTTCCCTCCAAGGTCGTTACCATTTCACTCTTGTTGTGTTTCGGGTTTTGGGTAAGTGTTTTTTACTTCGGTTTAAGGGGTGGCCGAATGGTCATATATGTTGTGAGGGTGACTTGTGTTGGATGCAAGTCATCTATTACTTAGGCTCTAATGATTAAGTTGGTACAAATCTAGGGTCTAATCGTGGTTGGTGTTAAAGAAAGGAGCTATTAAGGCTTGTCGCACACGGTAAGGTTACGGCGAGGCTTTGGTTTTTGATAAAGTTTGTATTTAGCCTATGATTAATTGTTAAGTAAGCTTGCATGAAAATCCAATCTCCACCACTATAAAATGAGATGATACACAAATCAAAAGGTCTTTAATGGGTTGTAATGGGGCTTAGGTTAAAGGTGTGGATATAGGCTGAATTAGAGGGTTATAATCGAGATTGAATTGACAATTTACCTAACTAGAGACAATGAACTAATAATTAATAATTACATCAAATAATACGAGCTTCTTTTCAAAATGTGAAATTAATTGCTTAAGCTCAACCATATCGAACTAATAATAGATAAATTTCCCACTTTTTTTTAAGAATAAGTACATACAATGGTAAGATAGAATTTAACAACTGAAATAATGAAAATAGTTAGGCAACTGATCAAATCAAATCTCGACATAAGGGGAGTCAAAGGAGGAGAAGTAAAAATTTGGTTTGGGTTAATATTAATGGGTGAGTCAAGAAATGGTTTATTAGGCTAAACAGGGTTCACTAGGGGTTAATTATGAGGGTAGTCTTTTTATAGAGTGAGTGGGTTAATTCCTAGGTGCCTTTATCATCTCAGTATATCAAATCAAAAGTGTGGTCTCGACATGTATAATCGAAGCAAGTTCTAGAATCACAAATCAGTATTGACACACTCATAATCAATAAAGTGAGCAAGAAAAATATATGCTCTAAAAGGTTCAAAATCGCACAAAAATTATGGTTTTTGATGTCAACCTTGTAAATTTCAAACTTCAAAGTAATATTTAAGATTAGGGAAACAACCTAATAAAATTTTAATTCTGAAAATAGACTTATCATGCTTGATCCTCCAATATCTTAAAGTTTAAACCATCAATGCACAGTTATCTATAACTTAATCCAAATCATAAATCAATAGAAGTTTCATTCTAATAGTAAATATGAGAAAGTTACTTAAGAACAAGATAAATTCAGGGATTCTCAAATAGTACTATAGTTAACCTTCCCTCACTTAAGTTGTACATTGTCCTCAATGTACAAAGATAGATAAAATAGTAATAATATCATAAGAGAGGGAGAGAAGTGAAACTTCCTGAATCATGAATGAAATCCTTGAAAATGAAACTTGTAGTAATGGAGCCAATGAAAAGCATGATGAACTAAGCAAAGGTGAAGGTGGGGAAGAATATTCCAGTTCCTTATAGCACCGTGAGCTTTTTGAAACTGCAGAGTCATCAGTAAAGTTTTTAGGGGATTTTATTAAAATGGATTTTGTTATGATTACTCGAAAACAGTCAAAGAGAAAAAGAAATTAACATAATTAATATAATTTAGGGAAAATAAAAGGAAATAGTTCAATAGCTTTAAACTTTAAATAAAATAAAAACAACAAAAAGAAAAATGAAAATAAATGGACTCAAAGGTCCTCATCCCTAGATAGATCATGAGGTGGGGGTGGCGACGATATGTGGAAGTGCTGACAAATCTATTGAAGAGTTGCCCTGATGCCATCGAATCGTCAAGCGTTGTCGTTAAATTACTGCGTACAATATTGCTTGAACCTCGTGAGGCGCTCAGAAATGTCAATTAGTGAAGCTGTCGCATGAGCTGGTCTGCGTGGCGGTGGTGGCGCAAACGGTGGCTCCTTGTGCTGTGGGGGGACATCATCAGTAATGTCCTCTGGGTCGCCTTGCTCAATGGGTTGCGAGAGCTGGTATTGCGGAGGATCAAACCCACATCGGCACTCAATCATCCTCATGTGGAGCATAGTCTGAATGCGCTATGGGGACATCTGTTCGATAAGGTTGAACGAGGAGGCTTGAGCTGCGGTGTTGAGGAACCCAAAATATCGAGCCAAGCACGTGATGTATGGGCCCATGGAGATGACCCCTCTCCTATGCCGCTCCGTCTGATGCTGAATGGCACGGGCTATGAAGTAAGCTAAGTCGAAGACGTGCCCATTCGCCATGCACCATAAAAAGTAGGCATCGTGAGTGTTGAGGATGTCGATACTCTCTCGCCTACCTGTCAAAGTATGAGCGAGGATAGCATGTAAATACCTCAATGAGGGGGCGAGAAGTGACGCTTTGGAGCGGCTGGGGTCATAGGTAGCCGAGCCGAGGGCTAAGTCATTCCAACATTTAGAAGGAGAGTGATGGATGTGGCGATGTAGGTTCTTGAATTCGTCCTCCTCCATGAATTCTTCTGTGTAAATGCCCAAAGTGGCTCCGAATTGTGGGGCACTCAGCTCACGTACGAGGCCTCCGAGACAGAATTGGATTGTGCCGGAGTCGTCAAAGTTCGTCATGACCGTCTGGAGGGTGAAAGTGGAGCAGAACTCCAAAGTGAGCTCTAGGTATGTAGGCTTTATGATATCAAAGAAGTGCCCCTACGGGTCGATGGATAATAGGGCTCAAACCGCGTCGGCTAGCTAGACCTGCTCTAGGGCGATCCAATCAATACATCTCCCACGCCGAGGGGTCGTGCGCGAAGTAACCGAAAGAGCTCCTCCTGGGGTTTTGAAGGGAACTGTAGGAATGGGTGGCGTACTTCGGTAGAAGTGCTTGAGGAAGTTGCACCGGCACCTTTCCATTTTTTGGACGCGGGATCGGCGGTCTTTTTCCCACGTGGGGGAGTCATTACGTACTTGAAAATAAAGGATATTCATTCAAGTATTATTGCCAGCCAAGAATGCACTATCTTAATAGTTCTAAATAGTTTATTCCTATAATAGTTTAGTAAATTATCAAGTAATACTAAAATTATGAAGAAGTATCATAATAGAATTAATTGAGTAAAGCAAATAAACTAAGAAAATTAGAAATAGAAATCTAAATCATGAAATAAGAACAAAGGATAATATAAAAAATTAAAGAAATAAGTAAACGATGGTGGAGAAGGGTGAACCGGTGGAGTTGGTGAAGTGGTGGCGCACGGTTGTAGCGGTGTTTACACGGGAATGGATTGTGGGTGTGGTGTGTCGAAGAAAGAAAAGGAGAAGAGGGAAGGAAGAAAGGGAAAAAGGAAAAATGAGGGAAAGAGGAGGAAGGAGAAGTGAAGGGGAAAGGGAAAAGAGTCAACGGTGGCTGGAAAGGTGGAGGAAGGGGTTTGTTTGTGTGAGAATGGCTAGAGCTTTAGGTGGGGGAGAAGATGAATAGTGGGGGATTTAAATAGAAAATGGGGCACACAGTCAGTAGCCACGCCCGTGTGCCCTATGTTTAGTCCGTGTTTTGCGTGAATTTTGAATTTGGGTGCGTTTGAGTCGTGGCCCACGCCCGTGTTCCCTGGGCGTGTTGAGTAACACGGCCGACTCGCACGGTCATGTCCTGCTTTGTTCGCTTCTCCCACGCCCGTATACAATGTCACACGCCCGTGGTAGTCAATCAGTGTCGACCATGGCCTCTAGGAACGGGCGTGTCGAACGCCCGTGTGAATTACTCAGTTTCAACCACGGCTTATGGGCACGGCCATGTCAAACGTTTTGTCATTTACTCAGTATTGCCCACAGCCACATCGCACGGACGTGGCATTTTAGCTTAGCCCGTGTTTTCGAGTTAGTTTTGACCACGCCGCATCGCACAGCCGTGGTGTTTTATCGTACCCTGTGTTGGGAAAATTTTATTCTTCCTTGGCCCGCACGGTCTCTGCCACGCCGATGTCTCTTTCCGTGGTGTCCACATGGCCACGGCCATGCCCGTGTGCTAGGCCGTGTGGGTAGGAAATCCTGCGCCTAATAAATTGGCTAGTTCTTAATTAGCTGCTAAAATAAAAAATATGGATGTTAGTGAGGTTAGTGCTCAGGTTGCCTCCCGAGAAGCGCTCATTTAAAATCTTAAGCTAGACTTACCTTGTTTTCATTTCTATACGAAGGTTCACGAAGCTGAAGCTCCTCTCTCATATCCCTAAAATCTTCACCATTATATATTTTAAGTCGCTGACCATTTACCTTGAATGTGTCATAAGTCGGATGAGTTACCTCGAATTTGCCATAGGGAAAAATAGTTTTTATTACGAATGGACCAGACCATCTTGATTTTAGCTTTCCAAGAAACAATTTGAGCTTTGAATTGTATAATAGGACAAAATCTCCCACTTCGAATTGCTTCGGTTGCTTCAAACGGGCATCACGGCGTCGCTTTGTTGCCTCCTTATATAAATGTGAGTTCTCGTAGGCATTAGCTTGCCACTCATCTAGCTCGTTCAACTGCATCATTCTTTTCTCACCTGCAAGTTTGAGATCGTAATTTAAGAATTTTATAGCCCAAAATGCTTTGTGCTCTAATTCAAATGGTAGAAGATAACTTTTTCCATAGACAAGTTTGTATGGGGATGTTCCTATGGGAGTTTTAAAAGCGGTTCTATAGGCCCATAAAGCATCGTCTACTTTTAATGCCCAATCTTTCCTGTTTGATTCTACTGTTTTCTCTAGAATACGCTTAAGCTCTCGATTTGCTACTTCCACTTGTCCACTGGTTTGAGGGTGATAAGGGGTAGCTTTTCTGTGGTGTACTCCATATTTCTTTAGGACTTTATCAAATTGAGTATTACAAAAATGAGTACCCCTATCACTAATAATTGCTCTGGGTGTTCCAAATCGAGAGAAGAGTTTCTTAAGAAATCTCACTACTACTCTAGCATCATTAGTAGGTGAAGCTTGGGCTTCCACCCATTTTGACATATAATCCACTGCTACTAAAATGTATTTATTCCCAAATGAGCTAGGGAATGGACCCATAAAATCAATACCCCATACATCAAATATTTCACATGATAGCATATACGTTTGAGGCATTTCATCGCGTTTAGAGATATTACCTGTTCTTTGACATCTATCATATGAAGCAACATACCTGTTAGCGTCTTTGAACAGAGTGGGCCAATAAAAACCTGATTCAAGCATTTTATGTGTTGTCTTAATCCCACTGTAATGTCCTCCTGATGGTCCTGAATGGCAATGTTCTAGGATTTTGCTTGCTTCTGCCTTTGTAACACATCTTCGAATCACTTGATCTGTACATATACGAAAAAGAAAAGGGTCCTCCCAAAAATAGTTTTTCGCATCAGCAAAGAATCGCTTCTTTTGATGATGTGTTAACCTTTTTGGTAGGATGTTAACAGCTAAGTAATTCGCAATGTTTGCAAACCAAGGTACCTCGGAGTCAGATATAGCAAATAGTTGTTCTTCAGGAAATGAGTCATTTATCTCACTCTCATCGAGTTCTTTGATATGTGGATTTTCAAGCCTAGAAAGATGGCCTGCCGCAAGATTTTCAGCTCCTTTCTTATCTTGAATGTCCAAATCAAATTCCTGTAAGAGTAAAATCCATCTTATGAGTCGAGGTTTTGCATCAAATTTAGTTAAAAGATAACGAAGAGCTGAATGGTCAGTGTAAATGACAACTTTTGATAATATCAAATACTGTCTAAATTTATCAAATGCAAAAACCACAGCTAGCAATTCTTTTTCTGTGGTTGTGTAATTTTCTTGTGCGGCAGTTAATGTTTTGCTAGCATAATAAATCGGCTAAAAATGCTTGTCTCTTCGCTGTCCCAAAATCGCACCTACTGCAAAGTCACTCGCATCACACATTAGTTCAAAAGGTAAATTCCAATCTAGTGCAATTATAATTGGAGCATTTATTAATTTATTTTTAAGGATATTAAATGTTTCTAAACATTCCTGATCAAAATCAAAAGGCACATCTTTCTCTAGTAGTTTTGTTAAAGGCTTAGCTATTTTAGAAAAATCTTTAATAAATCTTCTATAAAATCCAGCATGTCCTAAAAAACTTCTAATAGCCTTAACTGAACTAGGAGGAGGTAATTTTTCTATGGTTTTAATTTTTGCTTTATCAACCTGAATCCCTTTACTAGAAATTTTGTGGCCTAACACAATCCCTTCTCGAACCATAAAGTGACACTTTTCCCAATTTAGCACAAGGTTCGTTTCCGTACATCTCATTAGAACTCGTTTTAAATTTTTAAGGCAAAGATGGAAAGAATTACCAAATACCGAAAAGTCGTCCATAAATACCTCCACAATATCTTCCTCGAGTTCATCAAGGATGGCTAACATGCAGAGCTGAAAAGTAGCAGGAGCATTACATAATCAAAAAGGCATTCTACGATAAGCAAACGTACCACATGTGACTGTTCTTGTAGGAATCAATTCATTCTTTTCGTTAGCTACAACAGCCATGCCTCCTTTCTTTGGAACAACTTGCACAGGACTTACCCAAGTACTGTCAGAAATAGGATAAATAACCCCAGCATCTAGAAGTTTAATTACCTCAACTTTAACAACTTCCTTCATGTTGGGATTCAATCGTCTTTGAGGTTGCACACATGGTTTATATTCATCTTCCATTAAAATTTTGTGGGTGCAAAACGATGGAATTATCCCTTTAATGTTAAAAATCTTCCAAGCTATGGCTCTTTTACGCTCCTTTAGTACCTGTAGCAACTCGTCTTTCTCTTTGGGTTCCAATTCTGAAGAGATGATTACTGGTAGTGTAGAATCATCTTCGAGGAATGCATATTCTAAGTGATTTGGTAACTATTTCAATTCTAATTTGGGCGGTTCTTCAATAGAGGGCTTTTGTTTTAGTTCGTCGTTTATTTCAATGCCCTCGTCTTTCTTTTGTCTAAGGGAAGAAGTATTAGAATTTAACTCATTGGTATCGTCATCTGCCCCCTCACCTTGGGTAAGACACAATTCCAACGTGTCGTCATGTATGATTTCCTGAAAAGAATCTTGAATAAAATGATCAATGGCATCAATAAAGTAACAGGAATCATCTTGTTCTCTAGAATATCACATAGCATCATAAATTTTAAAAATAATTTCCTCGTCGCCTACCCCTAGCGCAAGTTTACCATCACCTACATCAATAACAGCCCAGCAGTAGCTAAAAAGGGGCGTCCTAAAATTAAAGGTGCCTCAACGTCCTCATCCATGTTAAGTACAAAAAAATCAACAGGGAATATAAATTTATCAACTTTTACCAGAATATCTTCAATAATTCCCTTAGGATATTTAATAGCTCTGTCAGCTAATTGAATACTCATCCTAGTGGGTTTTGGTTCCCCAAGACCAAGCTGCTTGAACGTTTTATAAGGCATTAAATTAATACTGGCACCTAAATCAGCTAGTGCTTTCTCAATATTTAAACTACCAATTAAACAGGGAATAGTGAAACTTCCTGGATCTTTCAATTTGGTTGGTAGCTTATTTTGGAGAATAGTTGAACATTCCTCGTTAAGTTCCACGATCGATAATTCTTCAAACTTCCTTTTATTTGTTAGAAGCTCTTTTAGGAATTTTGCATATGTCGGCATTTATGAAATAACTTCAACAAAAGGTAAGTTAATATGTAATTGTTTAAAAAGTTCAAGAAATTTACCATATTGTTCATCTAAGTGATCTTTCTTCAGCTTTGTTGGATATGGGATCGGTGGTTTATATTCTTCACGTACCGGTGTTATATTCTCGTTTACTCCCTCCTTTTTTTCTTATCAGTTTCTTGTGGCATCTTCTTTTCCGCTTCAACCAATACCTTCCCATTCCTTAATGTTACTTCCTTCACTTGCTCTTTTGGTTTAGGTTTGGTATTATCAGGTAAACTACCTGGTTGCCTTTTGGAAACTAACTTAGTTAGCTGTCCTAATTGATTTTTAAGCCCTTGAATCAATGTTTGCTGATTTTTAAACGCCATTTTGGTATTCTGAAAATGAGTTTCTGATGCTGAAATAAACTTTGCTAGCATATCTTCAAGGTTCTGTTTTTTCTCTGGTGGGTAAGGTTGCTGTGAAAAACCTAGAGGGAGTTGTTGCCTCTGATTTCCTTGGCCACCCCATGAAAAGTTAGGATGGTTCCTTCAACCTGGATTGTAAGTGTTACTATAAGGGTTATTTTGAGGTCTAGAATTATTACCCATATAGTTCATATGTTCGCTTTCTATGCCAGAATTGTAGGACGGATATTCTGTATTGTTAGTCCCTCCTCCATTCATATCATATTGCATCACTGGATGTACCTGCGAAGAACCATACAAACCATCAATTTTCTTACTTAAAAGTTCTACCTAATTTGATAGCATGGTTACTGCGTCGAGGTTGAAAACACTGGCGACTTTTGTTGGCTTTGTTCTCGTAACTTGCCACTGATAATTATTCAGTGACATCTCCTCTATAAACTCATAAGCCGCTTCAGGGGTTTTGTTATTTAGGGTTCCACCGACGGCTGAATCAATCAACTTCCTAGTTGAGGGGTTCACACCGTTGTAAAAGGTTTGAACCTGTAGCCACAAGGGTAACCCATGGTGAGGGCACTTTCTCAATAGATCCTTGTATCTCTTCCATGCATCGTAAAGTGTCTCTAAATCCATCTACACAAAAGAAGAGATATCATTCCTCAACTTAGCCGTTTTAGCCGGCGGGAAATATTTTAATAAAATTTTTTCGGTCATTTGTTCCCATGTAGTGATTGATACTCGTGGTAACGAGTTCAACCACTGTTTAGCTTTATTTCTCACAAGAAGGGAACCGAAGGCGAATGGCATCATCAGAAACGCCATTAATTTTGAAAGTATCGCAAAACTCCAGAAAATTTGCCAAGTGATTGTTTGGATCCTCATCCTGCAAACCATCAAACTGAACAAATTGCTGAATCATCTATCTAGTGTTAGGTTTTAGTTCAAAATTATTTGCAGTAATAGTAGGTCTAACAATACTTGATTTAGTTCCTGTTAAATTAGGTTTAGCATAATCATACATAGTACGAGGAGCAGGATTTTGATTCACCGGATTTGTGGCAACCACAAGAGGTAGCGGATTATTATCAGCCATCTCTTCGGTAGTGTTGGTATCGTCCTCTTGCTCTTCTTCTATGTATTGTAGGCTTTGTCTTATTTCCTTACGATTTCTGCGAACGGTACCTTCTACATCACTCTAAAAAAGTAATGGTCCTGACGGGTTCCTTCTAGTCATAAACTAAAAGTTCCTGCCAGAAGCAAATAAAAAAAATTAGCAAAGTTAAAATAAAATAAAAATAAATTGCAAATAAATAAAATGGCTAAAGTAATAAAAATTTAGTTTTCCTAATATCTCAATCCCCAGCAACGGCGCCAAAAACTTGATGGGCTCGAAACTAACTATTATTTCGACAAATGCAAGCGCACCTATCGAACAGTAATATAGTTATGGTGAGTCCGGAATATCGTATCATCAAGGACTAAAATTACTAGTAATAACCATATTTTTATTATCTAGCCTAATAATTAAGGGGATTTGTTTTTAATCTAAAATTAACTAACTAATTTAACTAACTAAATGAGTATGAATGTCACAGAGAGTGAATTGGGAAAATACTTTTAGACAACTTATATGAGATAGGCAATACCTAATGAAGAATCCACCTAGACTTCACATATTACTTTTGATTCATACTATTTATTCACTTGACTTAATCCGTAGAAATCCCTGAATTATGTTAATATCTCTTTCAAGACTAAAAACAACTCACTCTAGGTTGATTAATTGAAATCTCTTTCTAATTAAAACCCCTATTGTCGCATTAATTCGATATATGGATCCCCTTATTAGATTTGACTCTAATCCGGTAGATTTTTGTCGCCCTATTTCTAGGGTTACAATCAACTCCGCTTAATTGTGTTGATCTACTATTAAACAGGGACTTTTGCTCCACTGAATAAGCACATTCGATTTGAATCAATAACCTGAATTATCAAAACAAGAATAAGAACTCACAATTAAGAATAAGAACAAGTATTTATCTTATAAATCAAACAATAATAAGATTCGTCTTAGGTTTCATCCCTTCAGGTATTTGATGGATTTAGTTCATACTAATAAAGGAAAACATCTTAGAATAAAGAAGACAACAAAACATAAGAAAACCCAAAAACTTCAAGAGAAATTGATAGGAGATCTTCAGTCTTGATGGAGATCCTTCTCCTAAGCTGTTCCCGATGGCTGTCTTGGAGTATCTTCTACCTTCTACTCAGCATCTATTCGACGTCCTATCGACCTCCCCTTTTATGTTGCCCCCTAGGGTGTTTATATAGGCTTTGAGATGCCTTACTTGGCCCACAAGTATCCTATTCCGAATAGAATTCATCTAGGTTTTGGCAAGGACACGCCTGTGTGACACACCGGTGGTGGACTCCTTCGGCCGTGGTCGATTCTACTCGCCACACACGGCCGTGTGATTTGCCCATGGTCGATAGTCCAGGCCATGTTGATTTCCTAGGTAGGCCCATTTTGGTCCGTTTCTCATCCTTTTCGACTTCCTAAGCTCTCCTGAGTATAAAACATGAAATTAAGAGATTAGGAGTATCGAATTCATCAAATTCAATGGAAAATCATCCAAAATTAAGCCAAGCATGGGGTTAAAACATGTGTAAATTATGGTTTATCAGGCACAAAGTCTAAAATAGGTAATCGACCATTTAGGCATACTTCAGAAGCATTTTTAGCATGTTTAAAAGTGGTCAAATGAATGTGCCTGTGGATATCAGGTTGTATATGTGATTAGTACACGATATAATCTTGATATTGGTTAGTTTTGAGGGCCTAATTATGCCATAATTATATGTATATTAAGATGTGCAGGTTGGAACCTCTTTAGATAAGAAAAATGGCTTGGAAAATAGCCTATTTTTGTCCACACAGGCATATGTCTCAGTCGTGTGTGACACACTATTAGATGACACAGCCGTGTGTCCCTTGGAACTTATTTAGAAACCAAGTCAGTAACTAAGACGGCCCAGCACACGGGCGTGTGACTTGGCCGTGTGGCATAAGTCAATATACCCTCCTGTTTTCACTCGGCCTAGCACACGGTTTGGCACACGGGCGTGTGAGGCCTTTTCGAAGGGTACACGGGCTAGTCACACGGGCATGTGGTTGGTCATGTGACCCAAGTCAGAGAGTTACTGTAACACCCCTAACCCGAAACCGTCATCGAAATAGGGTTAAGAGGCATTACCGAACAATCAGAATATTTCACATCCATTTTACAACACATAGTCAATCATCATTACAACGTATCACAACATAATCATATAGTCCCTTAATGAGGTCCACGAGACCTCAAGCATGCTTTAGAATAAGGCCGGGACTAAACTGAACACATACAAAAATTCTCAAAAATTTAGAAAATTTTCTGTTACAAAGGTCACACGCCCGTGTGGGCAGGCCGTGTGCCTCCCACGGCCTCAGACACACCCATGTCCCTAAATCGTGGTCGCTACTGACTTGCACCACATAGCCAATCACACGCCCGTGTGTCCAGCTCGTGGTCGATCCTGACTTGTTTTGAATTTCAACTACGAGGGACACAGTCAAGCCACACGCCCATGTGCTCGACCGTGTCGGCAATTATAGGCCATTTTCAAGGCCAAACTTGCCTCCCACACATAGAATCACCTACAAGCTTCAAATTAATACCAATACATGCCTCAAAATGCATCCAAACATACCAATAATGACACCAATTCTTCATCAATTATACCATCACTAACCATACATCATTTTTTACTCAAATAAGCTCGTCCAAAAACAACAAACTTCTCATCTCAAATCCTATCACTAAGTATCATCTAATCATACTACAAATTCACATTTAATATGCCATTCTCATCACCAATTCAAGCATGAAATATACCAATTCCAATCACACTGTATCATACCAAAATAATCATTTTCATAGCTTCAAGTATAAACTAACAACATTCAACTTCCTAGCCATATCACATGGCAAGGTCATTACAACTCAAAACATACCACATTGACTAGCCTATACATGCCATATTCAAGTATATACATCTTCAAAAGTACCAAAACAGATTGCCGATAATGTGATAGAGATGCTGACGATTCCCGGATACGAACTAGCTTTACTGACACTGTAAAATAGAGGAACAAATCACACAGTAAGCTTTCAAAAGCTTAGTAAGTTCGTAATATAATACAAATAACTTATTAAACCAATCTATAATTTGAACCATCACATAGATAATTTATCAATGATACACAAACTCAACCATATCCAATGTTCACATAACCTTCCATTCATCTACTTTCAAACTCACCAACCACATAGGTATCATACATACCTTTGCCTACACATAGTTACTCACCAATCATGCTACTCAACTGATTGACTTTACATTTTGATCAACCTTTGCTCTTCTTTTGATTTACTCGCACACTTAGTGCCATTTTCGTAGTCGAAAATTAATTATCATCGCACACTTAGTGCCAATACTTTAAACCAAGCTTATATTAGTATCGCACACACAGTGCCAACTCAATAAGCCGAAGCTTTTATTGTTTCGCACACACAGTGCTAATTGTCTCTGTCTCGTTTCTAAATTCGCACACTTAGTGCCTCAATACTCGAGTTCATATAAAACACATTTCTATTTCATTAATATACATTCATTCATTTCTCATCGCATAGATATAAGTTCAATGGCAAGTATTATATCCGAACTTAACTCGGACGTCAAAATACCGAAACGGTCGATTAATCGAGCACTTTATCTTTGCCTCGATCTCGATTCGAACCTCTGCTTTCTTGGTCTATACACATTTAAATTCAACTCATTCAATCACCAATTCATTCAATTTAGTCCACACACACATATTTAGGGCCTTTTGCAAAATAGACCTCACATTTTCACATTTTGACACTTTAGTCCCTATTTCATAAAATCACAAAATACACATAATTTCACTTCACCCATGCCTAGCCGATTTCTCTCTATGTTCATGCAAGTCCACACATTTCATTTATTTCACATTTTAGTCCCTCAATTTACACTTTTCTCAATTTAGCCCAAATTACTCAATTTCACCAAAAATTCAAAGACAAAGTATGTTAATCTTTCACATATCTTTCATATTTCATCACCAACTATCACAAAGCTCAAGCATTCATCAATGACATATCTCAAAACCACCATCAAATTCTAAAATTAAAGCATGGGTTTGATAGAACACAAAGCAACGATCACAAACGTAGAAATCATCAAAAACCGAGTTGAAAACACATACCAATTTGAGCCTAAACTTGCCGAAGCCTTCAAAGCTCATAAACCCTCCTTTCTTTTCTAATTTCGGTGGATGAAAGATGAGAAGATGGCTATTAAATTGGTTTTTTTTAATTAATATTAACATATTTGGCATTTTACCATTTTACCCTTCATTAAAACATTATGAATTTATCTAATATATACCCATTTATGTCCATCCAACTTGTCAATGGAAATATAACAACATAAGGACTCACATTTTAATAAGCCATGCCAAATTAGCACTTTAACGATCAGCACACAGCTTTTACAATTTACGCAATTAAGTCCTTTCTCATAATTTGGCACACAATCGATAAAATTTTCACACAGAAAATTCACACATGCTCAATCACATACTTTTAACACAAAAAATAAAATTAAAATATTATTCCAACCTCGAATTTGTGGTCTTGAAACCACTGTTCTGACTAGGGTCTAAACCGGGCTATTACAGTTATACGGGGTCGGACACGGGCTGGGACGCGACCATGTGATCCCATATCAAATGTCCACACAACCTATGGCATTGGCATGCCTTTGGTTGTGTAAGACACACGGCCGGGCTACACGGGGGTGTGTCCCCTGTGTTTTGAAAAATTTTCTATGTTTTCCCAAAAAATTTCTTGAGTTCTCGGTTCAGTCCTGAACCACTTTTCACGCATGAATTAGGCTTTAAGTGTAACAGTCTGGTTTACACCCTAGTCGAAACAGTGGTTTCAGGACCACAAATCTGAGTCTATATAATATTTTAATATTATTTTTTGTGTCATTGATGAGTGTTTAAGCATGCGTTAAATTTTTGTAAGTTAATTTGACTGTTTGTGTGTTCAATTTGACAAAAGGATTGAATTGCATTAAATGTGAAAGTTGCTTGCTATTTGTTAAAGTACCAATGTGTTGTGGCTTTGTAAAGGTGAAGGCCTTATGTGGCAATTAAGCCATTACTATAGTTAGTGGACAGTTATGGTCCATATTAACCTTTGAAAATATGCTTTATAAGTTTATATTATAAGGGTAATTATGTCATTCATGTATTAAGTATATTATGGTTTAATAAAAGCATGAAGTTAGACTTTTATATCATCTCTTGGCCGAATGTCTTAAAGTAAAAAGAAAGAACAAAAGCTTAACGGTTTCGGTTGGTTTTCATCTTGATTAAGGTATGACTTTGAGTCAGTTTTCGATAATTTTTACGTGTTTGTAATCGTTGCTTTGTCTACTATCAAGCCCATGTCTCAATTTTGTGCATTGATGATGTTTATGAAATATGCCATTGATGATATGTTGAGCTTTGTGATGAGTTTAGTTGTTAAATGAAAGTTTTGAGCTAGATGAACATACTTTGTTCTTGAATTTTTGATGAATTTAGCTAATTAGGGCTAAATTGAGAAAATAGTAATTTGAAGGACTAAATTACAAATTTGATGGAAAATATGGGCTTGTATGATATATAAGTGCATTCGACTAAGCTTGGATGTGTAATGATTTTGTGAATTTGATGTTTTGAGAAAAATGGACTAAAAATTGTGCAAATGTGAGGGTTAATTTGTAAATAGCCCTAAATATGTGTCTTGGATTAAATTGAATGAGTTAGTGAATAAAAGGGTTAGTTCTGAATATGTTTAGATCAAGAATCGAGGAAAACGGACTTAGATCATGGAAAAGCGAAAGTAACCGAGTAGCCGTTTCCTTTTTTGTTAAATCGAATCTGAGGTAAGTCATTATGCAAATAAATGAATTCATATGGAATTATGTATGTTCTTACGACTATTGTTGTCGATGAATACTTATGATATGATCTGTTCATGAATTCCGAGATAAGGATTACTTAGTGACAATGTCCGAGAAGTCTCGTACGAACCTAGGAATAGATAGGATTAGCTATGTTATGACATAGGTATCTGTTCTGTTTTAATCATGTAAGACCTCGTCTGGGACGTTGGTGTTGTTTTGAGATTTTGTGCAAGACCACGTCTGGGACATTGGCATTGATATGAATTTTACGTGTAAAACCACATCTGGGACGTTAGCATTGATATGAGTTTTACGTGTAAGACCATGTCTGGGACATCGGCATCGTATCGATTTGTGTAAGACCCTGTCTGGGATAGTGGAATCGATATCCGATTACATGTAAGACCTCGTCTGAGATGTTGGCATTGTACGACTATTCCGAGCTTCTGAGTATCCTACTGGTTTCCTTATGATCCAACGGGCAAGTCTGTGATAAGAAATGGCCATGTAAATAGTGAATCTGTTTCAAGTACGTTGATTCATACACTAAGTGTGTATATAAGGTAAGTTCCTATGTGATCTTACTATGATGATTATGTATATTTGGATGACAATATGAGATGTGATAGTAAGCATGAAATAGCTTTGTATATATGAGACTTTTGAATTGATGAATGTGGCAAATATGGCCAAGAACAAGGACCAAAGTATATTTGTGATAATTTGCTAAGTGATTTAGATGTGCCAATGTATCTATGAGTATATATGCCTTCTATGATAAGTTTGTTTGTATTATGACTTACTAAGCTTTTGGAAAGCTTACTCCGTGTGTGCATTTTCTCTGTTTTATAGGTCGTCAAAGCTACTGAAGGCTCGGGACCGTCAAGGATCTTCATCACATTATTCAACTTGTTTTTGGTACATTTTGGATATATATATTTTGCTAGACATGGCATGTATAGGCTAGTCTTTTGTATTTGTGAATGAAATGAATTTAGCCATGTGATTTGGCTAGTTATATGTTGGTATTATGTTTAAATAAATGTGATATATGAAGTATACCTTGGTATGGTTGAAGCACATGAATTGGTCAAGTTTTTGGGTAAGCATTTGGATGAATTATACTTGATATACACATCCTTTGGTCTTGGAAGTTGGCATGGTTGAAATGGATATTGAATGCTTAGATTGAATGGTTATTTTGGTTGTCTAGTATGCATGAAATGTGTTGGTAAATATTGCTTATAGGTAAGACCCAAGTGGGTGGTATTTTGGCTTTGAAAATGGCCTATAATGTCACACGGTTGTGGCACACTGGCGTGCCTAGTGACCGTGGGGCTAAGTCAGTAGCTAGCATAAGAGTACACGGCCTTGGCACACCAACGTGCCTAGTAGCCGTGTGATTTTTGACAGGATCGACCACTGCCAAAGTACACGGGCGTGCTTGGTGGCCGTGAAGCAAAGGTCAGTTTCAACCACGGGGAGGACACATGGGTGCGTCTAGCAGCCGTGGGAGACACACGGCCTGCCCACATGGGCGTGTAACCCCTGAGACATAGAAAAGTTTTAAATTTTTTGAGAATTTTGTATGTGTTCCGATTAAGTCCCGACCCATCTTATAGCATGTTTTAGGTCTCGATGACCTACCAAGGGGACATTACGGTTGAGGTTAATATTCAATTGTATGACATTTCTATAAATGTTTCCGATCTGTTCAATAACGCCTTTAACCCTAGTCCGACAACGGATACGAGTTAGGGGTGTTACATTTGGTTGGTAGTAGAGCTACGATTTAGTCAATTCTCGGACTAACGTAGTGTGACAGAGTCTAGCTATACATGCCATATATCTGAACTGTGATAGTGTGATGAATCCTGACGTAAAAATGTGATTTTCATATAGTAATGGATCCCGAAAGAGTCGTAGCTGACGACGTAGAAAGTAATGCGCCTGCTCCCGCGCAAGGGACAATGCCTTCTGATTCGAGACCGACTACGAGCGGTCAAGAGGGAGAAGCTAAACAAGCTTTCTTCCAGATGATGAGTGAGTGGTTCACTCAATTTATAAAGAATAACCCAATTGTTTCACAACCCCCGCCCTCGATTAATCCCCCTCAGACATTCGATATACCTCTGACTGCAAATCTGAATCCGTGGAATAAGCCTCCGGTTGACAAGATCCGTAAGTATGGAGCCGAAGAGTTTTGGGCTACTAATGATGATGATGCTGAAAGGGCTGAGTTCTGGTTAGAAAATACTATACGGGTATTTGACGAAATGTCTTTGACTCCGGAGGAATGCATAAAGTGCGTTGTGTCATTACTCTGAGATGCAGCTTATCAATGATGAAAAACTTTGATTTCTGTTGTTCCGAAAGAGCGAGTTACATGGGACTTCTTTCAGAGTGAATTCCGAAAGAAATATATTAGTGAGAGATTCATTGATCAGAAATGAAAGGAATTTCTTGAACTAAAACAGGGCCAAATGATTGTTTCGGAATATGAACGAGAGTTCGTCAGATTAAGTCAGTATGCCCGAGAATGTATATCATCTGAAGTGATAATGTGCAAACGGTTTGAAGATGGTCTTAATGAAGACATTCGTTTGTTAGTCGGGATCTTAGAAATAAAAGAGTTCGTAGTACTCGTTGATAGAGCGTGAAAAGCTGAGGCACTCGGGAAAGATAAAAGAAAAGCTGAGTCTAAAGCCCGAGATATGAGAAAGAGATTTCCAAGCAAATCATTTCAGTCTACTTCAAAGAGATTCAAAGATGATCAAAGTCGTTCCAGAGGTAATGTGGGACATTCAAACAGAAATTGAGCTAGATCGTAAATGGGTTCCACAACTCCATCAACTTCAGTGGCTAGCGTTGGCAATGTTCGACCCGGGAGACCTGAATGTAAACACTGTGGGAAAAGGCATCCGAGAAGCTTTCGGTTAAATGACAGAGCTTGCTTCAGATGTGGATCACTTGATCATTTTATCCGTGATTGTCCTGAGTCTGTCGAGCCAGAAACTATTCAGAATCTGAGATCGAATAATGCACCTGTGAGAGGAAGACCTTCGAAGAATGTAAGAAATGTCAGTGGTAGTCAGAGAACTACGAGAGACAATGTTGCCAGATCTAAAGCTAGAACGTCTGCCAGAGCGTATGCTATCCGAGCTCGAGAGGAAGCTTCATCACCTGATGTTATAACGAGTACTTTTACACTTTATGATACTTCTGTGATTGCACTGATAGACCCCAGTTCTACGCATTCGTATATATGCATGAATTTAGTATTCAACAAGACTTTGCCTGTAGAGTCTACTGAGTTTGCTATAAAAGTATCGAACCCCTTAGGTAAAAGTGTCCTTGTTGATAAAGTATGCAAGAACTGCCCGTTAATGTTTCGAGATATCTGTTTCCCTACTGATCTGATGCTTTTTCCATTTGATGAGTTCGATATTATTCTGGGTATGGACAGGTTGACTTTGCATGATGCTGTTGTGAATTGTTAAAGAAAGACTATTAATTTGAGATGTCCGAATGATGAGATTGTACGAGTTGAGTCTAATGATTTGAATGGATTGCCTGCTGTGATATCTGTTTTGAAAGCTCAAGTTATGTGAAAAAGGGTTGTGAAGCATATTTTGCTTATATGATTGATTCAAAAATGTCAGAGAAGAAAATTGAATCAGTGCCTGTTGCCTGTGAGTTTTCTGATGTATTCCCTGAAGAATTATCGGGTTTGCCTCCGATTCGTGAAGTTGAGTTTGGTATTGATCTATTGCCTGGTACAACACCTATTTCGATAGCTCTGTATAGAATGGCACCAACAGAGTTGAAAGAGTTAAAGTCACAGTTGCAAGAATTGACCGATAGAGGGTTTGTTAGATTGAGTTTTTCGGCTTGGGGTGCTCCTGTTCTGTTTGTGAAAAAGAAAGATGGCACGATGAGGATGTGTATCGATTACCGTCAGTTGAATAAAGTGACAACAAAGAATAAATATCCGTTGCCCAGAATTGATGACTTATTTGATCAGTTAAAATGGGCTACTATATTTTCTAAGATTGATCTGAGATCGGGATACTACCAGTTGAGAGTTAAAGATTCAGACATTCCGAAGGCTGCTTTCAGAATGAGGTACGGGCATTATGAGTTTTTAGTTATGCCATTTGGACTGACCAATGCTCTTGTTGTTTTTATGGATCTGATGAATAGAATTTTTAGACCGCACCTAGATCAATTTGTTGTGGTGTTCATAGATGACATCTTGATTTATTCACGTGATGAAAATGAGCATGCTGAACATTTGAAAATTGTGTTGCAAACTTTGAGAGAAAAGCAATTGTACGCGAAATTTAGCAAATGTGAATTCTGGTTACACGAGGTTAGTTTTCTAGGACATATTGTGTCAGCTTTTGGAATCCGAGTAGATCCGAGCAAGATTTCTACTATTCTGGATTGGAAACCTCCGAGGAATGTGTCTGAAGTCCGTAGTTTTCTGGGACTTGCTCGTTATTATCGTCAATTTATAAAAGGAATTTTAGTGATAGCTACTCCATTGACTAGATTACTTCAGAAAGATGTTAGATTTGAATGGTCAGATAAATGCCAGAAAAGTTTTAATCAGTTGAAAACTCTGTTAACAGAAGCTCTAGTGTTAGTACAGCCAGAATCGGGTAAAGAATTTGTTATATACAGTGATGCTTCGCTAAATGGTCTGGGATGTGTTTTGGTGCAGGAAGGCAAAGTTGTAGCTTATGCCTCGAGACAATTGAAACTTCATGAAAAGAATTATCCGACACACGATCTTGAGCTAGCTGCAATAGTGTTTGCACTTAAGATTTGGCGCCATTACCTGTACGGTGAGAAATGCCATGTGTTTTCAGATCATAAAAGTTTGAAATATCTGATGACTCAAAAAGATTTAAACCTGCGTCAAAGAAGATGGTTAGAGCTGTTAGAAGATTATGAGCTCGTGATCGATTATCATCCATGTAAAGCGAACGTTGTTACTGATGCGTTGAGTAGGAAATCATTGTTTGCGCTACGTACTTTGAATGCTCAGTTAGATTTGTCTGATGATAGTTCTGTGTTGGCTGAGTTAAAAGTGAAACCATTGTTTATACAACAGATATGTGGTGCTTGGAAATCTGATAATGAATTATTAGCGAAACGAGTTCTGTGTGATTCGGATTCTGAATCTAAATTTCAGGTTGTTGATGATTGCTTGAGTTTCTGAGGTCGTATCTGTGTTCCGAAAATGGATAAATCCAGAGTTGATTCAGCTGATTTTATATGAAGCACATAACAGTCGTCTATATGTTCATCCGGGAAGTACAAAGATGTGCCATGATTTGAAGCAACACTATTGGTGGTCTGGTATGAAACGAGACATTTCAGACTTTGTTTCGAAATGCTTAATCTGTCAATAAGTGAAAGCCTAACATCAAGTTCCGTCTGGTTTGCTACAGCCAATTCTGATTCCTGAATGGAAATGGGATAGAGTGACAATGGATTTTGTTTCTGGTTTGCCTCAGACCCCGAGAAAGAAAGATGTGATTTGGGTCATAGTTGACCGACTGTCAAAATCTGCCCATTTTATTTCGGTAAGATCTGACTATTCACTTGATAGATTAGCTGAACTTTATATTTCTAAGATTCTTAGATTGCACGGGCTGCCACTATCCATTGTGTCAGATAGGGATCCGAGGTTAACATCGAGGTTCTGGAAGAAATTGCAAGAAGCTTTAGGCACGAAACTACATTTCAGTACAGCTTTTCATCCCCAAACAGATGGTCAATCCGAGCAGATCATTCAGATTCTCGAAGATATGTTAAGATGTTGTATACTTGAGTTTAACGGTATGTGGGAACAGTATTTGCCATTGATTGAATTCGCATACAATAACAGTTTTTAGTCAAGTATCAAAATGGCACCTTATGAAGCTTTGTACGGACGTAAATGTCGTACACCTCTGTATTGGACTGAGCTCGGTGAAAATAAGCTACATGGGGTTGATTTGATAAAAGACTCAGAACAGAAAGTGAAACTGATCCAAGATTGTTTGAAAGCAGCATCTGACCGTCAAAAGTCTTATGCAGACTTGAAACGAAAAGATATAGAATTTGAGATTGGCGACAAAGTATTTCTGAAAGTGTCTCCATGGAAGAAAGTACTTTGATTCGGACATAAAGGCAAGTTAAGTCCGAGGTTCATCGGACCGTATGAAATCATTGAACGAGTTGGGCCTGTTGCATATAGATTAAGGTTGCCCTCTGAGCTAGAAAAGATACACAATGTATTTCATGTCTCGATGCTTCGTTGATATCGATCCGATCCATCACATTTAATTGCCCCATCTGAAATTGAAATTCGATCTGATATGACATATGAAGAGGAACCGATCCGTATCTTAGCTCGTGAAGTGAAATAGTTGAGAAACAAGAAAATTTCATTAGTGAAAGTACTATGGAATCGACACGAAATAGAAGAGGCTACGTGGGAGCCTGAAGAATCAATGAGACAGCAATATCCGAATCTGTTTAATGGTAAGATTTTCGGGGACAAAAATCCCTAAGGGGGGAGAATTGTAACAGTCCGGTTTACACCCTGTTGGAACAGTGGTTTCGGGACCACAAATCTGAGTTTGTATAATATTTTAATATTATTTTTTGTGCCATTGATGAGTGTTTAAGCATGTGTTAAATTTTTGTAAGTTAATTTGTCTGTTTGTGTGTTCAATTTGACAAAAGGATTGAATTGCATTAAATGTGAAAGTTGCTTGCTATTTGTTAAAGTACCAATGTGTTGTGGCTTTGTAAAGGTGAAGGCCTTATGTGGCAATTAAGCCATTACTATAGTTAGTGGACGGTTATGGTCCATATTAACCTTTGAAAATATGTTTTATAAGTTTATATTATAAGGGTAATTATGTCATTCATGTATTAAGTATATTATGGTTTACTAAAAGCATGAAATTAGACTTTTATATCATCTCTTGGCCGAATGTCTTAAAGAAAAAAAGAAAGAACAAAACCTTAAGGGTTTCGGTTGGTTTTCATCTTGGTTAAGGTATGATTTTGAGTCAGTTTTCGATAATTTTTACATATTTGCAATCGTTGCTTTGTCTACTATCAAGCCCATGTCTCAACTTTGTACATTGCTGATGTTTATGAGATATGCCATTGATGATATGTTGAGCTTTGTGATGAATGTAGTTGTTAAATGAAAGTTTTGAGCTAGATGAACATACTTTGTTCTTGAATTTTTGATGAATTTAGCTAATTAGGGCTAAATTGAAAAAATAGTAATTTGAAGGACTAAATTGCAAATTTGATGGAAAATATGGGCTTGTATGATATACATGTGCGTTCGGCTAAGCTTGGATGTGTAATGATTTTGTGAATTTGATGTTTTGAGAAAAATGGACTAAATTGATAAATTGTGCAAATGTGAGGGTTAATTTGTAAATAGATCCAAATGTGTGTCCTTGGATTGAATTGAATGAGTTAGTGAATAAAAGGGTTAATTCTGAATATGTTTAGATCAAGAACCGAGGAAAATGGACTTAGATCGCGGGAAAGCGAAAGTAACCGAGTAGCCGTTTTCGTTTCTGTTAAATAGAATCCGAGGTAAGTCATTATGCAAATAAACGAATTCATATGGAATTATGTATGTTCTTATGACTATTGTTATCGATGAATACTTATGATATGATCTGTTCATGAATTCTGAGATAAGGATTACTTAGGGACAATGTCCGAGAAGTCCCGTACGAACCTAGGAATAGATAGGATTAGCTATGTCATGACATAGGTATTTGTTCTGTTTTTATCGTGTAAGACCTCATCTGGGACGTTGGCATTGATTTGAGATTTTGTGAAAGACCACGTCTGGGACGTTGGCATTGATATGAGTTTTACGTGTAAAACCACGTCTGGGACGTTAGCATCGATATGAGTTTTACGTGTAAGACCATGTCTGGGACATCGGCATCGTATCGATTTGTGTAAGACTCTATCTGGGATAGTGGAATCGATATCCGATTACATGTAAGACATCATCTGAGATGCTGGCATTGTACGACTATTCCGAGCTTCTGAGTATCCTACTGGTTTCCTTACGATCCAACGGGCAAGTCTGTGATAAGAAATGGCCATGTAAATAGTAAATCTGTTTCAAGTACGTTGATTCATACACTAAGTGTGTATATAAGGTAAGTTCCTATGTGATCTTACTATGATGATTATGTATATTTGGATAACAATATGAGATGTGATAGTAAGCATGAAATAGCTTTGTATATATGAGACTTTTGAATTGATGAATGTGGCAAATATGGCCAAGAACATGGACCAAAGTATATTTGTGATAATTTGCTAAGTGATTTAGATGTGCCAATGTATCTATGAGTATATATGCCTTCTATGATAAGTTTGTTTGTATTATGACTTACTAAGCTTTTGGAAAGCTTACTCCGTGTTTGTGTTTTCTCTGTTTTATAGGTCGTCAAAGCTACTGAAGGCTCGGGACCGTCAATGATCGTCATCACACTATTCAACTTGTTTTTGGTACATTTTGGATATATATATTTTGCTAGACATGGCATGTATAGGCTAGTCTTTTGTATTTGTAAATGAAGTGAATTTAGCCATGTGATTTGGCTAGTTATATGTTGGTATTATGTTTAAATAAATGTGATATATGAAGTTTACCTTGGTATGGTGAATTGGTCAAGTTTTTGGGTAAGCAATTTGGATGAATTATACTTGATATACATATGCTTTGGTCTCAGAAGTTGGCATGGTTGAAATGGATATTGAATGTTTAGATTGAATGGTTATTTTGGTTCTCTAGTATGCATGAAATGTGTTGGTAAATATTGCTTGTAGGTAAGACCCAAGTGGTGTAACACCCCTTACTCGTATACTACGCCGGAACCGGGTACGAGGCATTACCAGACTTAACAATACATTCTACCAAATCCCGAGCCACAAAATTTCACTTATAATTTAAACTTTAACAAGCACATTCATGCACAAGCATTATAACTCCATGACCAATATGAGCCACAACTCGTGGCTAAATACAGAATAATCCTTATTACCATTATGAAGCAATACATTTAATCAAATTAATTAACACATATACAAAATGACTTAGTCAAGCCCCTATACATGCCATAACTTAAATCATTTATAAATAAAGATACCCATAGATAGCTTGATAGTGTGAAGCGATCTCCGACGACCTTCAGCTCAAGCTTGTTTAAAAGGACTCTGAAACATGGGAAAGAAAAGGGGGTAAGCTTATAAAGCTTAGTAAGTTCACATGTAAAAATAATAAGCATTAGCAATGAATTTAGCTTACTACTAAGTTGTCATAACTTGCATAAATAATGCTAAGTTCTTACTTTCTCAACTTACTCATTTGTAGCCTTACCAAAGCCTCAACGAGACAAGTCTTCACAACAAGTTCTCTAATTGATACTATCATTAAATCACATTCTTATACCTTATTACTCATGCTCACATTAATCTGTCTACTTGAATTGCTGTCACTAAATTATTTATTTCTTGAACTACAGAGCTCCAAATTACAAACCGCTAATTTTCCATGAAACTAGACTCACATATCTTCATACCATAAAATTTATAAAAATTTTAGTCTTTCCAATTAGTACAATTTATTCATTAAAATTTCCCCTATTTCACTGTTTGACTATTCTGACCTCTCTTCACTATGAATCAATTATCTCCTCATACAGAATTTAGATGACCTTATTGTTTAGTTTATTTGAAACTAGACTCATTTAGAATTTTAGGAATATATATTATATCACAGAATTAGTTTTGTACAATTTTTAATGATTTTTCCAAGATAGAACAGGGGATCACGTAGTCATTCTTAACTAGTCTCACAAAAATTTAAATATCTCAAATTATACAAATCCTTTGTTTGGTCTGTTTCTTTTACATGAACATAGACTCAATAAGATTTAAATCAATATCTCATCCAACTTACAATTGAATTTCTACTATTTTTGTTGATTTTTCAAAATCAGATAACTCCTACTGTCCAAAACAGTTTTATTTGTAAATTTTTGCTCTCACTCACTTTAGTTGTATTCATTACTTACCTATATCAATATTTCCAATTTCCGGTTACATATCGAGCATATTGCTCATACGTTACACATGCATATACCTACACTTATCACTACAAGCCACACATAATTTCACTTAATCGATTTTCCCGGTGAACTCATCGGTAACCTTACCAAAGACTCAGAATACAAAGGGCACCTTACTTAATAGCTTGCTTTCATACCTGCAACATTCTCACTTAACACATGAGTACTCTTTCATAATATAGGCATATTGCCAATCAGGTCATAAAGTGTCACAAACACAACTGAAAACTCATCACTTACTTAATACTTGATAATCTCAATTACTTACAATCTCAATATTAAATAAGCCTTAAATGCATACTTGTACTCATACATGTACTCTTTCTTCATGTTCTCACCTTGTCATTTCTTTGACTTACTCTTTGGACTACTCGGGAACCTTTTCCTTTTTGAAGTTACCATTGCCATGTCTTGACATGGTCTTACGTTGTATCCTTGCCTTATGAACTCACCAATGCCATGCCTTGGCATGGTCTTACATGAGACCTTTGCCTTATAGTAACTCATCAATGCCATGTCTTGACATGGTCTTACATGATTTCCTTGCCTTATAGAACTTATCAATGCCATGCCTTGGCATGGTCTTACATGATATCCTTATCTTACCAAATGCCATGTTCCAAACATGGTATCCTTGTCTTACCAACTGCCATTATCCAAACATGGTCTTACATAGTACCCTTGTCTTAGTGCCAATGCCAAATCTTGATGTGGTCTTACATGGAGTCCTTAATCAATGCCAATGCCATGTCTTGACATGGTCTTACACAGGATCCTTGCCTTACCAATGCCATGTCTTGACATGGTCTTACATGGTATCCTTAACCGTCAATTCCTCCTTAAATGCCATGTTATGAACATGGACTTCTCCGTCAATTCTTCCTTAATTCCATTGTATAGCCATGGACTTTGAGATATCAATGCCTTGTCAAGTCATAGCTGAAACATACTTGCTCAAATTCTCAAGGTTAGTCACATAACTCCATAATAACATTACTAATAACAATAATTGCATAATAATAAAATGCTACTCAACTTACATACTTACATTATAAATCTCATCATATCATCAACTTAACTTATTCTCATCAAACTATGCTAGTCAATACTTTCTTGTTATCATACAAAGCCATAATACAAAATATGGTCTAACATATAAATTATACAAGTTCTCATTCCAATATCGAATTATTATCGAACATTAATCATTATATTTAAAACTTAATACTATAGTATTTATGGCCAAAATATCAACTTATCATTCAAATATGCATAATTAAATGCTTATTAAACATATGAACTTACCTCGATACCAAAATGGTCATTTTACCAACTTTCTCAATTTTCAATTTTCCTCCCGTTCTAGGTCCAAATCTCATTTTTCCAGGTCTAAGACATCACATTTCACTTATTTGATTAATGCACTACTCAAAATAGTCTCTAACTCAAACTTTGGAAAAATTACAATTTTACCCCTAAACTTTTGCATAATTATGATTTTGCCCCTAGGCTCAAAAATTAAACTTAATCCCTTATTCTTATGGTTTATAACATGCTAATCATTTTTCCCTTCTATGGCAACATCAAATTCTTGCTCTAACATGCACTTATGTACATTAGGTATTTTTGCCGATTATGTTGTTTTACTCGTTTTCACTTAAAATCGCTTAGTAAAAGTTGTTTAACATAATTCTAAGCTTCATATTTTGCCATAAAACATCAAAATAAATACATTTCACCTATGGGTATTTTTCCAAATATGAACCCTAGGTTAAATTATTGCTAGAATAAGCTAAATCAAGTTACCGGGACTCCAAAAACGTAAAGAACATGAAAACAGGGCTAGAATGGACTTACCATGAAGCTTGGAAAGCTTGAAAACCCTATCCATGGCTTCTCACATGTTAAATTCGGCCTAAGATTGAAGATGGACAAATTTGGCATTTAAATTTTGTTTTTAATTCATTTAATTTAGTAAATTACCAAAATGCCCCTTAAACAAATCTTTTGAAACATACCCATCCATGTCCATTTTTGTCCACCAACTTAACCAATGGCCTAATTATCATTTAAGGACCTCCAATTTAAAATTTCATAACAATTGGACACCTCTAACATGGGATTGTAACCCCTGAGACTTAGAAAAGTTTTAAGTTTTTCGAGAATTTTGTATGTGTTTCGATTAAGTCCCAACCCGGCTTATAGCATGTTTTAGGTCTCGATGACCTACCAAGGGG
This sequence comes from Gossypium australe, assembly GCA_005393395.2. Taxonomy (NCBI): domain Eukaryota; kingdom Viridiplantae; phylum Streptophyta; class Magnoliopsida; order Malvales; family Malvaceae; genus Gossypium; species Gossypium australe. Next base: position 74,059,661 of record CM016614.1, on the reverse strand, counting down.
ACATTATGGTTGAGGTTAATATTCAATTGTATGACATTTCTGTAAATGTTTCCGATCTGTTCAGTAACGCCTTTAACCCTAGTCCGGCGATGGATACGGGTTAGGGGTGTTACATTGAGGGCTCGTTTTAGGGACAATTTGATTTATTGTGAATGGCTTTTATTTGGATATGAATAATGTATGAGAAATGTATGTTTGTTAAGTAATAAGTCTGGTAATACTCAATAACCCTATTCCGGTGACGGAAACGGGTTAGGGGTGGTACATGTTGTTTTGTCAAATGTGTGCGAACTTTGAAACAATAGCAGAAAACCCAATTAAAACCCGTGCATGAAACTTTTGAAATGTTGTTCAAAACTGAAATCACGTAGTTTAACGAAAAGTTCAAACCTTAACCCATACCAGAGTTTATATAATCGTTTTACAAATAATCTTAAAACCAACCGTATAAAACTTATGAAATTTTAACTAAACCGAATAAAACCAAACCTTTTGAGACCTCTGTTGTGCTTAGTCCGTAGCATAGTCTCGAGAAATACCTGAAAGAAAGAAAACTAAGAGGGGGTGAGCTACTGAGCTCAGTGTGAGTCCGAAATCAAAAGAAAAAGTAATTGACAAAGTAGCAAAGCGAATAATTCCAATGTGTGCACACAAACAGTGAATAAACAACTTATAGCAGTAACAGTCTTACGAGCAGTCCATTAACAAACATAACATAGAGATATTATTATTAAACTCATCAGTTACGAGAAATGTCAGACTATTCAAATTATTATGCAATTAACCCCACAACCGTACAGATAGACTTATACCCAAATGTGAAATGAGTGCAATAGAATAAAAATCCCACCCAACCAACCAAACACGACTCCGATCACCCTATACATCATAATTGGACTAAAGAAAGCCCATCCACCCTACACACCACAAATGTGGAACTAAGCCACTCAAATTAAGATATGCAGTCGAGCTGACATATGTATAAATCATGCGGTAATCCGTTGTACAGAAATATTGCAGTTGAACTGCCGAATCAGTCATCCTTCTCTTTGGAACCAAAAATCCCAATTTTATGCAAATGTATGAATGTACACCAAACACTAACAATCCCATGTAACACCCTTAACCCGTATCCGTCGCCGAACTAGGGTTAAAGGCGTTATCGAATAGATCAGAAACGTTTACAGAAATGTCATACAATTAAATATTAACCTCAACCATAATGTCCCCTTAGTAGGTCATCGAGACCTAAAACATGCTATAAACCGGGTCGGGACTAAATCAGAACACATACAAAATTTCATGGAAATTTAAAACTTTTCTAAGTTTCAGGGCTTACACGCCCGTGTGGGTAGGCCGTGTGCCTCCCACAGCTAACAAACGAATGTCTTCATTAAGACCATCTTCGAACCTTTTGCACATTATCGCTTCAGATGATATACATTCTCGCGCATACTGACTTAATCTCACGAACTCTCGTTCATACTCAGTAACAATCATTCGGCCCTGTTTTAGTTCCAGAAATTCCTTCCGTTTCTGATCGACGAATCTCTCACTAATATCTTTCTTTTGAAATTCACTCTTAAAGAAGTCCCATGTAACTCTCTCTTTCGGAACACCAGAAATCAAAGTTTTCCTCTATTGATAAGCTGCATCTCGGAGTAATGACACAACGCACTTTATGCATTCTTCCGGAGTCAAAGAAATTTCGTCGAATACCCGTATAGTATTTTCTAACCAGAACTCAGCCCTTTCAACACCATCATCATTAGTAGCCCAGAACTCTTCAGCCCCATACTTACGAATTTTGTCAACCGGAGGCTTATTCCACGGATTCAGATTTGTAGGCAGAGGTATATCGGATGTCTGAGGGGATTAACCAGGGGCGGGGGTTGCAAAACAGTTGGGTTATTCTTTACGAATTGAGTGAACCACTCACTCATCATCTGGAAGAAAGCTTGTTTAGCTTCTCCCTCTTGACCACTCGTAGCCAGTCTCGAATCAGAGGGCGCTATCCCTTGCGCAGGAGCAGGCGCATTACTTTCTACGTCATCAGCTACGGCTCTTTCGGGATCCATTACTATATGAAAATCACAATTTTACACGTCAGGATTCATCACACTATCACAGTTCAGATATATGGCATGTATAGCTAGACTCTGACTCGCTACGTTAGTCCGAGAATCGGCTAAACTGTAGCTCTGATACCAACCAAATGTAACACCCCTAACCGGTATCTGTCGTCAAACTAGGGTTAAAGGCATTACCGAACAAATCAGAAATGTTTACAGAAATGACATACAATTGAATATTGACCTCAACCATAATGTCCCCTTAGTAGGTCATCGAGACCTAAAACATGCTATAAACCGGGTCAGGACTAAATCAGAACACATACAAAATTTCATGGAAATTTAATACTTTTCTAAGTTTCAGGGCTTACACGCCTGTGTGGGTAGGCCGTGTGCCTCCCACGGCTGCTAGACACACCCGTGTGTCTTCCTCATGGTCGAAACTGACTTTACTTCCACGGCCACTAAGCACGCTCGTGTACTCTGGCCATGGTCGATCCTGTCAAAAATCACACGGCTACTAGGCACGTCCGTGTGCCAAGGCCGTATACTCTTATGTTAGCTACTGACTTAGCCCTACAGTAACTAGGCACGCCCGTGTGCCACAACCGTGTGGCAAAATAGGCCATTTGCAAGGCCAAAATGCCACCCACATGGGTCTTACCTACAAGTAAAATCATCAAGACATCTCATGCCTATTTGGCAACCAAGAACATACCAAAATAGCCATTCAAATTACAAGACTAAAACTCATCTCATCACAAGCATAATTCATTCATTTGCTTAATCAAAACTTGACCATTTCATGAATCAACTAACCATGCCAAAAACATACTTCACACATATCACATTCATTCAAGCCAATTTCTCAATTCATAACTAGCCAAATCACATGGCAAAATTCATATAACAAACTTATATCAAATACTAGCCTATACATGCCATATCTAGCTATATACATTTCCAAAGTGTAGCAAAATGAGTTTAGTAGTGTGATGACGATCCTTGACGGTCACGAGCCTTCAGTAGCTTTGACGACCTATAAAACAGAGAAAACACACACAGAGTAAGCTTTCCAAAAGCTTAGTAAGTCATAATACAAACAAACTTAGCATGGAAGGCATATATGCACATAGGTACATTGGCACATCTTAATTACTTAGCAAACTATCACATATATGCTTTGGTCCATGTACTTGGCCATATTTGCCACATTCATCAATTCAAAAGTCTTATATATACATAGCTCTTTCATGCTTACTTTCACATATCATATTGTTATCCCAATATACATAATCATCATAGTAAGATCACATAGATACTTACCTTATATACATACTTAGTGTATAAATCAACGTACCTGAAACGGATTCACTATTTGCATAGCCATTCGTATCACAAACTTGCCCGTTGAACCGTAAGGAATCTAGTAGGATACTCAGAAAGCTCGGAATAGTCATACAATGCCAACATCCCCGATGAGGTCTTATATGCACTCAGATATCAATGCCACTGTCCCAGACATGGTCTTACACGAATCAATACGATGCCGATGTCCCAGACATGGTCTTACACGTAAAGATCATATCGATGCCAACGTCCCAGATGTGGTCTTACACGTAACACTCATATCGATACCTACGTCCCAGACGAGGTCTTACACGAAATCTCAAATCAACGCCAATGTCCTAGACGTGGTATTACATGATAAAAATAGAACAAATACCTATGTCATGACATAGCTAATCCTATTTATTCCTAGGTTCATACGGGACTTCTCGGACATTGTCACTAAGTAATCCTTATCTCGAAATTCATGAACAGATCATATCATGAGTATTCATTGATAACAATGGTCATAAGAACATACATAATTCAATATGAATACGTTTATTTGCATAATGACTTACCTCGGATTCGATTTAATGGAAAATGGAAATGGCTACTCGGTTACTTTCGTTTTCCCGCGATCTAAGTCTGTTTTCTTCGGTTCTTGATCTATACATATTCAGAATTAACCCTTTTATTCACTAATTCATTCAATTCAATCCAAGGACACACATTTAGGGCTATTTACAAATTAACCCTCACTTTTGCACAATTTATCAATTTAGTCCATTTTTCTCAAAACATCAAATTCACAAAATCATCACACATCCAAGCTTAGCCGAATGCATATATATATATCAATCAAGCCCATATTTTCCATCAAATTTACAATTTAATCCCTCAAGTTACTATTTTCTCAATTTAGCCTTAATTAACTAAATTCATCAAAAAATCATGAACAAAGTATGTTCATCTAGCTCAAATATTTCATTTAACAACTAAACTCATCACAAAGCTCAACATATCATCAATGGCATATCTCACAAACATCATTAATACACAAAATTGAAACATGGGTTCTGTAACTCTCAAAGCAACGATTGCAAAAATGTAGAAATTATCAAAAATCAAAGTAAAATCATACCTTAATCAAGCTTAAAGCCAACCAAAACCCTTAAAGCTTTTGTTCTTTCTTTTTCTTTGTGTTTTCGGTGGATGAAATGGATGATTTAATGTCCATTTTCATGCCTTATTTTATCATAATATAATTTAATACATAAATGACATATTTAACCTTTAATCAAACATATTATAACATATGGTTCAAGGTCATTTATGACCTTAGCCATCCACTAACTATGGTTGTGGCTTAATTGCCACATAAGTCCTCACTCTTATAAAGATATAACAAATAAGGATCCTTTCATAAAACATGCAAATTTGCATTTCAATGCAATTCAATCCTTTAATCAAATTAAACACACAGATAGATACATTATCTTACAAAGATTTAACACATGCTTAATCACTTATCAGAGGCACATAAAATAATATTAAAATGTTATACGGACTCGGATTTGTGGTCCCGAAACGATTGTTCCAACTAGGGTATAAACCGAACTGTTACACCCACAGATACATAAACTCATATTCAGTTGGTGAATTTCAGAATTAGTTTTACTTGTATTACAATTAATATGTATCAATAACAAAAATACCTCAAATTCATTTATCACATCACCTAAACCCATGAACAAACAATTAACTTAAAGCTTGTAATTTTAAATACACACTCGAATCTAAGCAGAAAACAGAGTCCCAACACATTTACAGAGGCCTCAACGAATGTTGGACTACACAGGAATTGAAACGGGTCAATTTATGACACAAAATAAAAATCTATGAAACAGGGCCACACGACAGCCTGAAAGGGTCTAGGTCGTGTGAAGAACAATATGGTTGTGCGAAAGAGGCACAAACTCATGTGCAAGAACAACAAACCCGCATGGAAGAAGCACATGACCGTGTGGAGGAGACACACGCCCATGTATCTGAGTTACATGGACTTGCAAGTAGTCCGTGTAACTCACTGTCCAAAAGTGCCAAATTTAGGAGTAGAGTAGACACAACTGTGGGGAAACTAACATGCCTAAACAGTAGCCACACGGCTATGTGACACTAAAAATCATCGAAAACCCTAATTTCCCAAAGTCACACGGCTGTGTGGACCGCCTGTGGTGGCACGCGCCTGTGTGGCCACTTGTGTGGTCACGAAACCACACTGAAATAGGCTAAAACCGAGAATTTACTAAAGTAAAGAAGACCCTAACCACTAATGGTTCAGAAACTCACCTTAAATCTGGATCTCAAGCACCAAAAACTGACCAATTCGCCTCCACAACACTGTTTTGAAACTCATTTACAAAAGCACACCAATATATTATTATCGTACCAAAGTAGCACAAAAGAACCAACCAAAAATTGTTCTAAAAAAATCAGAGAACACTTCTTACTCTACTTCCGCTTCAATTCCTTAAATTACCTGAAAACTAATGAATGAAATCAAATGAAACCTAATGATTTCCAACAAAAATTCAAAGGAGAACAAAACAAAAGTGATGATAAAGTGAACTTAATGGGGAAGAAATCTAAAATTTTAGAAATCTAGGAGAAATAAAAGAAAAAAATGACATGAGAAAGAGGGGGAGAAAAAAAGAACGTGAAAATAAAAATTTTGGGATAACTCCCTATTCCAAATTAAAACTAAATAAATAAATAAATAAAAATAAATATGCATTTAAACTTAAAAAAATCTAAAACAAAATTAACTCCTCTAAACACACATGAGGGCTTGAAACCAGGACTGCAACAACCCATTTTCAGTGAAATCAGAATAGTGGCTTTTTAACCACAAATTCGACGTGAAAATATTTATTTTATTACTATTTTAATTTCTATGGAATATTAGTAAGATCGTATAAAAATTTTATTATGAAATGTCGACGTTTGCATGCTTAATTAAGGAAAAAGGATTAAATCGTAAAAGATGCAAAATTAGAGTTCTATAAGTTAAAGGTACTAAATGGCTATGTTATTAAATGGTTAAGGGATTTATGTTGTAATTAGACCATTTCTATTATGGGTGGACTTTTATGGACATCATTTAAATGATTTTAAAGGTTAATGTATAAGGTTATATAGGTAATTTAATTAATAAGTTAAGTAAAATAATCAAAACAAAGTTATCATCTTTGTTTGTTCATCACTACCAGTGAAATAGACCTAAGAAAAGCCATTAAAGAAGCCTAAAGGTTTGGCCAAGCCCTACCTTGTGCATGTGAGTGATTTTTCATCTCGTTTTTAATTATTTTTATGTTTTTAAAGTCGTTGTAGCTTAATCTAGCTAGCCAAGGGACTAATTTGTAAAACTATTAAAAGGTTAAGGTTTTTCCATGAATGTATACATGTGGTTTTTAATGTTTGATGGAAGAAAATGAATCCTTGTTGATTTATAAACAACTTTTGTAAAGTGATTTTTGTTGAAAATGTCAATTAGGGATTTATTTGTAAAATTTGTAAAATACAAGGTGAAATTATGAAATAATGAATTGTATGAGTTGCTATGGGTCGGCTAGCTTTGTATGTGGATGAAATTATATGAATTTCATGTTACAATCTTAAGGACTAAATTGTAAAGAAATTAAAATATTAGGGGTAAAAATGTAAATTTGCAAAAGTATGTATTTTGGACTGAATTGAGTAGAATGAATATTAAATGGATTAAATTTGATTATTTAGATAAATTATCGGACTAGTCGATCCTATTTCGTCTTTTTTGTGATCGAGATAAGTTCATATGTTTAAATAGTGTTTTAATGTATTTGATTTAAATGCTACTATGTTATTTATCATATTATGCTTCGACGGAAAATCCAACGATGTTACGGTGACTATTGAGCCCTGTTTGAACCTTAGAAATATATAGAACACAAATTACATGTCATCAGGGTTACCATGTTTCGAGTGTTGGTCCTAAACGTCCTACCAATGGCTGAGTTCTAGCATTTGTTGTGAATACTTGTCAACTTGTGTGAGCGAGATTATATAGCTATGTTTCGGTTGTCAACTTGTGTGAGCAGGACCATTTATGGCTCGTATGAGCATTTACGTAAAGGAAAAGGAAAGGAATGGTTTCAACCATGTGTTAGCACACTTTGTGTGAGATTCTCGTGTATTCGATATTATTCTAAGTGGTTTAAGGGGCATGTAAAGGGATGAACCGGTAAAGGTTTTGATTGATTACACTATGAAATTATGGAAAGGAATGAAGTATTGATGAACAAAGTATGTATAGCCATGTAATGCCCCGAATTTGGGCCTAGTAGAATTGGGCCTATTTGGCCTTGGGCTTTGGGTCTCAGAAAATTTTTAATTGAGCCAGAAAATGACAATTGGCATGTGGGCTTTGAGGGTTAATGAATTTGGAGTGTCTAGGGGTGTTGGAGATGTCCTGGGATCAAGTAAGGGTATAGGAAAATTTTTGGTTTAAGCCCCAAGGGAACTGTGACTTCAGTTAGTAGGCCTTTTAAAAAAAATGAAGAAGAAAAATGACACAAAAGAGCTTGTGGTGTAGTGGCAAAGTGGCGCCACTTAGGGAGCAGGGAGGTGGCGTCATTAGCATGCAAGGGAGTCCAAGGTTCGAGTAGTGGCATGGTACTTTATTGGAGTGTTTATTTTGTAGATTGGACGGCCAAAGTTTGTATTGGATTTGAACTCTTGCATTGGAGAGTTTGAATTGGTCATGTGAGATGGTTGTGGAGGAAATTTAGGATGAGATTGAGGAGTTATCAGGGAGAAAAGTTAGAAGCTGAGAAGTGTGAAGAGTTGGTGCTGAATGGGACTTTGGGGGAAGGTAGTTTCGGCTTTTGGCTATAAAAGGAGGGTGACGAATTCCTTTGAGAGGTTCCTTGGGTTTTCCATTACTTTTCTTTTCTCCTCCTCATTCTATTTTTTCCGTTGTCAAATTCTTCCATTGCCGAAAAACCATCATTCCTTTTTGCCGAAATCCCTATTGGTGTTGCGTTCTTCTTCTTTCTCTGAAAGCTGAATATTCCCTTATAATCGAATAGCCCTATCTTTTTGCCGATTTGTTGTTCTTTTTCCTCCATCACAAATCGGTCGTTGTTTTCTACTCTTAATCAAGTTTTAAAAGTTGGATCTCGTGCAGTAGCTATCTAGGCCGCAGGATCAAAGGTTGGATTCGGTAAGTACTTAGTCAACCTCCTTTAGTGTGTTTTGGTAAAAGCCGGAGGGCTATCTAACTCTTTCTTGTCAATAACCTTGTATTAACAAGGGTAGGGTTCAAAGATCGCAAGTGTGGTAAGGATCACTAGCAAGTGGTAAGTGTACTCGTCTTAATTGTGGATTAGTAAGTGGCCGAATGTAAGTGTGGCTTAAAGAGGTGACTTGTGTGGAATATGAGTCACTTGATTTTTGATAGTATATGTGTGGGTGCAGATCTAGGGGATATTCGTGAATAGTAGCTAAGGAAGGGCTACTAGAACTAGTGGCACACAGTAAGGTTATGGTAAGGCTTCGGTTTTTTGGTAAATATTGTGGTTAAGTGTGTGATTGATTGGAGATTGGTATTGGTTGTAGGTTTAAGGTTGGGGATAGTGTAGCATGTCACATTATCCAGGCGTGTACATACACTTCACACATGACAAATCGACAAAAGCTGAAATCCCGAATAACAGGAATGCCGAAAAGCCGAAAAGCCAAAAGGTTGGTGCCGACAACCATACGAGCGTGCGAACATTTGTGTGGAAACACTGATACAATTATCGGGGCCAAGAGAGCGATCTCATGGTCTCGGGCCACTGTTTGGCCGATCGGGCCAGACAGGGCTCAATGGGCCTGCCAAGCTCGTGGGCCAAATCGGCAAGAGTTGATATGTGAAATTGAATGATGGATTGATATGGTTGGTTGTATGATTTGATTATGATCGGGCCTAATGGGCTACATAAACATGATTAGGCTTAATGGGCTCTATGGACATGATTGGGCTTAGTGGGCCTTATGGGATTTTAGAAATGCATGCTAGGGTTTCAATGGACTCTAGGCCTAGTCTGATAAATTCTTAAATAGCATAAAACTTAATTTAATAATCAAACATGTCTGTGGACAAGTCGCTATGTTAGAGTCTGGCAATGGACAAATGCATGTCTAGGATTGGATCTAGGGAGAGCTTGGTACTTAAGCGGTCCTAGTGACCACCTCCTCTTCTCTAGGATTGTACCTGGTGCATAGTGTCTGTCCACTTTAGCCGCAAGGACTTGTTGATGGGCCAAAGTTCATAACTAAAACCTGAGGTGAAAGAAATTACGAAAATACCCGTGTAGGGTAGAATTATGAAAATACCCTTGTAGGGTAGAATTACGAGAATACCCCTGTAGGGTAGATTTACAAAAATACCCTTGGGTAGTGAAATGACTTAAATACCCCTAGGTGCTTAATGTGTGAAAATGTGTATGTTGCATTCATGAGATATATGTTGCACTTGGGTGGGTTTGATGATACGGAGGAAGATATGTGAGGATCGCATAGTCGCTTGACGACCATGGATCCACCGGTGGCTTTAAGCCTATTATATGCTTAGCAGCCTTGCTACAACGTTTGAGTAGTGCCGCTGTTGGTGCTACCTTTGGAGTGTAAGGATGGGTAGGTTGATATTTATATCCCCACAGGAGTGTAGGGTTGGAAGGGAAATAGAGTGCAAGGTTGGATTTGGGATGGGAGCATTGCATTCGTGTGATACTGATGTGATATGAGGTCATTGTGGGCTAAGGCCCAAGACCACCGATTTTGATAGGGCTTAGGCCCAATGTGATAATTGCATGTTGGTTGGATTACCAAGGGTCATACACACTGAGTTTCGAAACTCACACCCTTTTATTTAATGTTTCAAGTGACTCTCAGTAGACGGCTCAACGTGGAAGAGGACTCGGAGGTGGCCACACTGCAAGCTACTTAGAAGTTCTTAATTAGTTTCGAATGACTTTATTTTAATTACTTTATTATCATTGGGATGTAATAAGGCCTTGTATCTCTAATTTGACTTAACATTTGGGTTTTATTATTGTTTCAACTGCTTAATATTAAACTTAAATAAATTTCTAAAGTTTAACATGGTTTTCGAAATAACTATAACATATGGACGTTTTCTTAAAACATGGGCTTTCATCATAACTTAACAAGTTGCAAGGATTTCTAAATCTTAAACTTAAGTTTTTAACTATGCAAATTTCCTACTGAACATAAATTTAACTAAACAAAGTGGTTTTGGAATTATCCCTTTAATGTGACATCACTGGATTTAGCCATAACGTCTGGGCCGAGTCTGGGTGTTACAAGCCATGTTATGAAAAGTATGAATTCATATGCATTATTATTATGAGATTTACCTTACCATGTGATGAATTTTGCTAAGATATGTGATTAAGCACTAACTTGTGTTGTTGGTGATGCTTAGGCTTGTGTCAAGCTTGTGTTGGATTGATTCATGTCTATTTTATGATTATGCATTGAAATGGTAAGTTTTGTTCATGATTTACGAACTTACTAAACATTGTTTGCTTACGTCGTTTTTCTTTTCTATGTTTTATAGATTATCGAAAGCTCGATCGGTTTGGAAGCTAGTTGGAGACCTATCACACTATCCAGTAACTATCTCGGTAGATTTTGATGTTTTGAGTCATGGTTATAATGCAATGTATAGGTGAATTATGCTTGATGAGATTGTCATTATATTTGGCTTGTAAATGTGGTATCATGGTTGATGAACTTTTAGCATTTTAATGCTTTGATGGTTGGTGTTGAAATGGTCAAGTGAAGTTATGTTTTGGATGACCAATTTGGTATGTTTGAATGTGAGTTTGGCATGTGGTCATTGTGGTAAGTTTGGTATGGAATTAGGTTATAAATGTATGGTTGATGAATGACTAAATTATGCATATGTTTAAGTATATTTGATTATTGAGATTGAGGTGCCTTTTGGCATATTGGTTGTATGGATTGATGTCATATTGAATTAGTTTTATTATGCATGTTTTAGGTATGTTTTGAAGCTTGATTGGTTGTACAAATGGCGTGTAGGTGTAAGCTTAATTTGGGTGAAAGAAATGGCTTGAAATTAGCCTATTTTTTGTCCACACAACCTAAGACATAAGCATGTGTCTCATCTATGTGTGACAAACGACTATGCGACACGGTCGTGTGTCCCCTGTAGGTTTCAAAGGGTTGCTATTCAGGCAGTTACACGGCCTAGCACACGGCCTGGCACATTGGCGTGTGAGGCCATTTCGATAGTTACACGGCCTGGGGCACAGGCGTGTGGCTTGGCTGTGTGAGCCAAGTCAGCGAGTTACACGGGCACATACACGAGCTAGGACAATTTCGTGTGTCCCTATTTTGAATGTCCACACGACATGAGACATGGGCGTGTGTCTCAGCCGTGTGACCGCTGTAGTATGAAATTTTATATCTTTTTCTATAAAAATGTTTCCGATTTAGTCCCAAATCGATTCTAAAGTGTTTTTAGGGCCTCAAGGGCTCGAATATGGGACTTTATGCATGAGTTTGGCTGAATTATGCTTTTATTTATGAAATGTTTTAAGTTACGATTTTATGGTAATGCTTCGTAACTCTATTCCAGTGACAAATACAAGTTAGAGGTGTTACAGGGACCCAAAACTAAACTAACACACCCTACTACCACCAAACCAGTAGGCTTATTCTGACACTAAAACTTGATAAAAAACTCAACTGCTCACCCTACTCACATACCCTAACTACAAAGCTCAAAACTTCTAACCCCAAATTTTGGGGTGTTACAACTCACCCCTTCTTAAAGAAATTTTGTCCTCGAAATTTCCTACTACCAAGCAGTCACCTAAATGCAAAAATCTTACCACTACACTCTCGCTGCGCAACTCTTATCCCAACACATCACCATACTAAACCTTAGAATCTCACACACATACCCAGAACCTCTAACCACTAAACCAAATCAATTTACTTGCCTATCACACACACAAACACTATGCCACATTCAGGAAGTCAAATCATTCACAACCAATAGCACATAAAGTCAGCAATATCTCACAATGTAACACCCCAAACTCGGCCCATATGTTTCGACCAGATCTAGTATGCTACGGGTTGTACATTGAAAACTTTTGCTTTGTTGGTTTTGGAAATCGTAAGTTAATTAGAAAATATTTGAATAACTAAATGACATTTAAAAAAAACCTTGTATTATTATTATTTCGTATAATTAAACCTTCGACATAATTTCATAAGTTACAAATATTAAAACTAATTAGGCAAATATAAACTATGGGGCCTTATTACGTAAATATTTCCAAAATAATAAAATAAAAACTTAAAGAAAAATCGAAATAATCTATAGAAATAAAAACTTGATGGCCCCTCGAGTCCGTCTCGGCTCCCATGTCCACGATCTACTGCTCATCTGAAAGAGTAGGAAAAATAAAAGGGTGAGTCACAAAGACTCAATGTATAAATCCCGAACACAACGACCTAAGGCCCACAAACACATTATGAGCCCTGCCCATACATAAAGGCAACAATAAAAATTACATGATAAGTAATAAATGATGAATGGCCCAACCCATCCTAAAATTCCATCCTCTACACACCAACCCGTTTATGGAAATAAAAACTTGATGGCCCCTCGAGTCCGCCTCGGCTCCCATGTCCACGATCTACTACTCATCTGAAAAGTTAGGAAAATAAAGGGTGAGTCACCAAGACTCAGTGTGCAAATCCCGAAAACACATAAAAGGCGTGAGGCCCACAAACACATTATGGGTCTTGGCCCATACATAATGGCAACAAAATATTTTCATGCAACAAGGCCCAACCCAAACCTAATACTCCATCCTCTACACACCAGCCCGTACCAGCCAACACACCTTGGGGATTTCTACAACCAACCCTCCATCCGCTACACACCAAACGACAGCCGCACTGCCTATTCCTATTATTCAGGAATCATTAAACGTGGCAGAGCCACCGATCACTATGTGACCTAATATTTGAATTTGTGGTTTAACCGCCGATCACCAAGTGACCTATCATGCACTTCCCCTTCAATATCATAATCCCACCCCATGCATACACACATAAAGAAAACATCATACAGGCTTCCATATATTTCGATACACATAGAGAATTTCTATGATTACATACCTGGCATCCTTGCCTCACCCTTTTAGGGTTTCATTCGACTGTCTACACAACCTCTTTCCGGTGTTTTAGCCCATAACACATAAATTACAGTTAAAGAGTGTGTTAGAGATCTACACACCTGATTACCGTTAGAACAAGACCCTCTAAGTCGACGCTATCCGTAGCCAACACCACCGCTATCTGCCTAAGGTGTTGTTCAGAAGCCAGTAACAAAACATTAGGTTAAGGCACAACTAACGAAAAGAAAACGGTTGATCATCTTAAGGAGAATTGAAATCCTTACCTTGAAATCCCGAAAAGTGATATGAGATTCAAGGACTAGTGTTTCCGGCTTTTAGATCTAAGAGATCTACTTTAATTCCCGATGTCGCCCAACAAGAAAATACATAAAACCATTAAACCATTAGCTTTTCGACTTTGTCTTCCAAAAATCGAAAGAGAAAGTGAAGAGATAGGAAAATCGGCACTCACCTTAACACAAAGAATTCGACTACCCCTTTGAGATTCCGGCTTTTTGAAAAGATCAGAAGATGATAGGAATGAGTCTATGTAGATTCGACTTTTAATGAAGAAATCGGCAGGAAGAAGAAAAGAGAATTTCGACAGACCAGAGGTAGGTTCGGCTTTAGCAAAGATCAAAAGAAAAGAATGTAGAAAAAGGATTATGAAGTTTCAGCTTTTAAAAGAAAAAAGAGAAAAGAACAATGGAATTTCAGCTTTTGAATCAAAGTGAAGATGAGGGAATAGGGTTAGGAATTTCGGCTTTTACTTAGAGAAGAAGAGAAAGAAAAGATGGAAACCCTAAATGCCGAAAAATAAAGAAGAGAACCCTCACCTGACTATTTAAAGTTTCGGCACTCCTACTAACCAAAAGCCGGGATTGCCCTCTTTTGACAACTAAAACCAGTTAATTAGCAAGGGAAATTTTGGCACCCCTTAGCCATATCAGAAACCGATTTCTCCTCCCCCAGAGTTTGAAATTTGGCCATCACTTAGCCTTGCAGATAATTCCTATCTTTACTCCTTTATCTTCCATATTATCAACTATAATATCTACATTATCCCATTCACATAAATCCTCCTATTTTTGAGCCTTGTTGCCGTCCACTCCACCTAACCCTAATGCCGAAAATTAGCTAACTTAAATTAGAAGAATTGGGCTCCATGAAACTTAAATTTGGGCCCCTTACTCCCTTGTGTGGCGTCACCTCCTTGCTCCCTAAGTGGCGCCACTGACCACTGGGCCACAAGCCCATTTTGATATTTTAAACACAAATACCACCTTTTAAACCCTATAGTGCCCAAACAAAAATTTCACCAAGGCCTTGACCACATCCTGAGCCCAATTTGGACCCCTAATAGTTAAATTAACACATTAAACATATCTACACACTAAATGCATAGGCCCATTAATTCAGGATGTTACAGTTCTACCCCCTTAAAGAAATTTCGTCCTTAAAATTTCCAACTAACTATTAATCGTACTACCCAAGTCTCACCACTATACTTTCGCTGGGCACTCTAATTTAATAATATATAAACATTGCATGCATACAGTTTCTATACCCAAAAATATAGCATCCACACAAAACATACCTGACTTAATGGTGATTGAACAATCCCGAGCCTTATGCTCCTCAGACCCGCATCTTAAACACGTTCCTGACTTCCTCCAACATTCACCCGGATGACGCCTTCTGCAATATTCGCACACCCGAAAGTTTGGACGTACCTTAACATGCTTCACAGAACGCGACTGCAACCCTAGAAAACTACGATCTCTTTACAGTCCACGCACCTAACACGAAGTGTTTCACCGATTTCTTTAACCTTCTTCAGTACCTCCCTAACTAGCTGAGTCAGCACATCAGTCCTAACACTTCCACGGCCTCGTCCGCGGCCTCTTCTTCCTCTCCTAGCGCTCATCGTTGATTCTTGTAGTATCTAAATTAGAAATTTTATGTATTATTAATTTCTTTCACTGATTAACCACGAACAGTCTTATGAATAGTAGTTTGAGAGTAGTTCTTTCGAATTCGTACCTATCTATAGTTTCAGTCTCAGATTTATCTCCTAATTCTGGAAACCACATACATTCAACCATCACACATCAACAAACATATAACATCCATGAACTCACATTCATCACATAAGGGTATCTTCGTTATTTCACTACCTAGGGGTTTTTTCCGTAGTTTTGCCCTACAGGGTATTTTCCAAAATAGAGTATCTTGGTGATTTTCTTCGAATTAGAGGTAATTTGGATACATTTTTTTTATAAAGCAAGGGTATTTTGGAAAACAAGTTTTTTTTTAAACGTGGGTATTTTGGTAATTTCCTCAAAATGGGGTATCTTGGTTTTTTTTCTGAAAAAGAGATATTTTGATGTTGTTTGTTGTTCTTTTTTTTTTGTAAAGCAGGGGTACTTTGGAAAATTTAATTTTGCAAATCGGGTTACTGTTGTAAATCTAGGGGTTTTTGGGTAAATTTGCAAAACATGGGTATTTTATAAAATCACAGTTGTTTTGGAAATTTTCACAAACCACGGGTATTTTGGAAATTTTGCCAACCAGAGTATTTCGGTAATTTCACAGATTTTGGTAATTTTACAATTCTGGGGTATTCTGGAAATTTTCACAAATCAAGTGTATTTCGGAATTTTACAAAACTTGGGGGTATTTTGGCTGCGAAATAGGGTGGCTGGTCCCTTTCGGGTTTTAATTATAGATTTTGGCCCGTCAACAAATCCTCGTGGCTAAGGTGAACAGTCACTGTGCATCAGGTAGGATTCCAGCGAAGAGAAGGTGGGCCACTAGGACCGCTTAAGTACCAAGCTCTCCCTGAATCCAATCCTAGACATGCGTATGCCTGTTGCCACACCCTAACCCAGCGACTTGTTCACGGGTTTGTTTGGATAGATTAAGTCTTATGAATTTAAAGAGTTGTTTGAACTAAGCCTAAAGTCCATCAATGCTTAACAAGTATATCACACCAATAGTTAGAATACTTACCTGCGTGGATCGGGTGCCGGTAGACTCGAAGGCCATATCTTCTTCCAGAATTTTTTTTTCAAATTCACATCAACTTTACAAAACATTACTAGGCCCATTTCACAGCCCGAGTTTTGAACTGGGCTCTGATACCAAAATGTAACACCCCAAACCCGACCCATACGTTTCGACCAGATATGGTATGCTACGGGTTGTACATTGAAAACTTTTGCTTTCTTGGTTTTGGAAATCGTAAGTTAATTAGAAAATATTTAAATAAATAAATGACATTTTAAAAAAAACCTTGTATTATTATTATTTCGTATAATTCAACCTTCGACATAATTTCATAAGTTGCAAATATTAAAACTAATTAGGTGAATATAAACTATGGGGCCTTATTACGTAAATATTTCAAAAATAATAAAATAAAAACTTAAAGAAAAACCAAAATAATCTATAGAAATAAAAATGAAATTTTCAAACAAGTCGTTTTTAAAAAGAAAAACTTCAGAGGTTTTCTACAAATAACACTTATTTAACGAATACCTACTTAAACAAACCGAGATTTCAAATCCCTTCAATGAGAAGTTTTCAACTATTAATCCGTAGCATACCAGATCTGGTCGTGACGTTTGGGCCGGGTTTAGGGTGTTACATTTTCGTATCAGAGCCTAGGTTCAAAAACTCGGCTGTGGGTATGAGGTCCAAAAATATTTTCAAAAGTTGGTTTGGAAAATGGTTTAGAAAAATATATATTTGTTTTCTGGAAGTATGGCACCCGAGTCTCCGGCACCAATCCACACTGTAAGTTTTCTGATACTTTGCTTTGTTATATGTTGTATTTCTAGTATCTATTCTGTCTGTTTGGTTTGGATGTGATGTTCAGATATAGAGTTGGTTGCATATGAAATATTTGTCTGCTTTAATGGCTAGGTGTTTTTGAGTATGTGTAGGAGTTCTAAATTCTAGTTAAAAGTATATAGTGTTATTAAGATCAGAGTGCGCAGCAAGAGCGTAGTGTGGTAGGTTGGGATGTGTGACTGTTAGTTAGTTGGAAATTTCGAGGACGAAATTTCTTTAAGGAGGGTAGATTTGTAACATCCCGAATTTGGGCCTAGTAGGATTGAGCCCAATGGGCCTTGAGCGTAGTAGCGTTTAAAATTTTTGGAGAACAAGAATCGGCTTTAGTGCAAGTTGGACCTATTGGATAAGTGATTTTGGAATGTTAGAGGGCTTCTATGAAGTCCCGGGATCAAACTTTGGCTTTAAGGAAATTTTGGTTTTCTTTTTAAATGGACTTTAGAATTTGGATATAGTTTTAAAATTAGTTGTGCATGGTTTAAGATACAAATGGGCTTGTGGCCCAGGGGCAAAGTGGCGCCACTTAAAAGCAGGGAAGTGGCGTCAACTGAGGAGGCCCAAATTCAAGTTGCATAAAACCCAACTATTTTAATTAAAATTGGCATTAGGGTTTTATTCTCCCATTCTCTTCTTTATTTTCGGCATTTAGGGTTTTCATCTTCTTTCTTTTCCTCCTTTTCTGAATAAAAGCCAAAAACTCCCTTAAGCATTCTTTCTTTTCACATTTGTCTGCCATAGCCGAATCTGCCTTAGCCTTGCCGAAAGTTTTTTTTTTTATGGATTATTTTGGCTTTTCTTTAAGTTTTAATTTTTGGAATATTTATGTAATAAGGCCCCATAGTTTATACTTCACTGTTTAGTATTAATATTTGCAACTTATGAGATTTTGTCAAAAGGTTTAATTATACGAAATAATAATAATAAAAGGGTTTTTTTTTCAAATGTCACTTATTTATTCAAATATTGTCTAATTAACTTGCGATTTCCGAAACCCGGCCCATGCGTTTCGACCAGATCTGGTATGCTACGGGTTGTACATTGAAAACTTTTGCTTTGTTGGTTTCGAAAATTGCAAGTTAATTAGACAATATTTGAATTAATAGGTGACATTTCACAATAAAACCTTGTATTATTATTATTTTGAATAATTAAACCTTTGAAAAAATTTCATAAGTTGCAAATATTAAAAACTATGTAGTGAAATATAAACCATGGAGCCTTATTACATAAATATTCCCAAAACTAAAAACTTAAAGAAAAGCCGAAATAATCTATAAAGATAAAACTTGATGGCCCCTCGAGTCCGTCTCGGCTCCCATGTCCACGATCTATTGCTCATCTGAAAGAGTAGAGAAAATGAAAGGGGGAGTCACCAAGAATCAGTGTATAAATCCCGGACACACTGACCTAAGGCCCACAAACACATTATGAGCCCTGGCCCATACATAAAGGCAACAATCATAATTACATGAAAATA
The DNA here is from genome assembly GCA_005393395.2 of Gossypium australe. Classification (NCBI taxonomy): domain Eukaryota; kingdom Viridiplantae; phylum Streptophyta; class Magnoliopsida; order Malvales; family Malvaceae; genus Gossypium; species Gossypium australe. The sequence goes on along the minus strand of CM016614.1, from coordinate 74,040,657 downwards.
ATGAATGATGAATAGCCCAACCCATCCTAGAATTCCATCCTCTACACACCAACCCGTACCAACCATCACACCTTGGGGATTTCTACAATCAACCCTCCATCAGCTACACACCATAACGACAGCCGTACTGCCTATTCCTATTAATCAGGAATCATTAAACGTGGCATAGCCACCGATCACTATGTGACCTAACATTTGAATTTGTGGTTTAACCACCGATCACCAAGTGACCTATCATGCACTTCCCCTTCATTATCATAATCCCACCCCATGCATACACACATGGAAAATCGAAAACATCATACCATCTTTAAAAAGAAACAGGCTTTCATATATTTTGATACACATAGAGATTTCTATGATTACGTACCTGGCATCCTTTGCCTAACCCTTTTAGGGTTTTATTCGACTATCCACACAGCCACTTTCTGGCTTTTTAGCCCATAACACATATAAATTACAGTTAACTAGTGTGTTAGAGATCTACACACCTGATTACAGTCAAGACGAGACCCTCTATGTCAACACTATCAGAAGCCGATACGATTGCTAACTGTCTAAGATTTTGTTCTGACGCTGTTCCACAACCCGATGGCCAATCCCAAACTGCTGACACTGCTCGTTTCTTAAACTTAGGGATTGGGTTTATAGATCCAATCCCCTCCTTCGCCTGATCGACGTTTGATTCCATTAAAAGACCTTATCAGTTGCTACCATCATATCATATGGTTAATATCACAATTACGATAGCGAATCTAACGAGAATCTAAAGAGAACCCCTTACCTTGAAATCCCGAAAAGAAAGATATGAGGTTTAGAGACTAGCGGTTCTGGCTTTTAGATCTAAGCGATCTACTTCAATTCCCAAATGTCGCCCAACACGTAAACACAAGAAACCAACAATCCATTAGCCTTTCGGCTTTGTCTTCTAAAAACCGAAAGAGAAAAAAGAATAGATCAGAAGAAATCGGCACCTACCTTTACAAAGAGTTCGGCAACTCCTAGAAGATTTCGGCTTTTGAGAAGATCAAAAAGAAAAGATGATCTCAAGAGATCTATAAAGTTTCGGCTTTTGAGAAGGTCAAAAAGAAAAGATGCTCTCAAGAGATCTATAAAGTTTCGGCTTTTGAGAAGGAGATGATTGAGAGAAAAGAGTAATATCAAACGTAAAGAAGTGATAGGAACGGTATAGGAAAAAGAAGAATTTCAGCAAGGCTAGGGCAGATTCGGCTATAGCAGAAAAATGTGAAAAGAAAGAATGCTTAAGGGAGTTTTCGGCTTTTATTCAGAAAAGGAGGAAAAGAGAGAAGGTGAAAACCCTAAATGCCGAAAATAAAGAAGAGAATGGGAGAATAAAACCCTAATGCCAATTTTAATTAAAATAGTTGGGCTTGATCATCTTAAGGAGAATTGAAATCCTTACCTTGAAATCCTGAAAAGTGATATGAGATTCAGGGACTAGTGTTTCCGGCTTTTAGATCTAAGAGATCTACTTCAATTCCCGATGTCGCCCAACAAGAAAATACATAAAACCATTAAACCATTAGCTTTTCGGCTTTGTCTTCCAAAAACCAAAAGAGAAAGTGAAGAGGTAGGAAAATCGGCACTCACCTTAACACAAAGAATTCGACTACCCCTTTGAGATTCTGGCTTTTTGAAAAGATCAGAAGATGATAGGAATGAGTCTATGTAGATTCGGCTTTTAATGAAGAAATCGACAGGAAGAAGAAAAGAGAATTTCGACAGACCAGAGGTAGGTTCGGCTTTAGCAAAGATCAAAAGAAAAGAATGTAGAAAAAGGATTATGAAGTTTCGGCTTTTAGAAGAAAGAAGAGAAAAGAACAATGGAGTTTCGGCTTTTGAATCAAAGTAAAGATGAGGGAATAGGGTTAGGAATTTCAGCTTTTACTTAGAGAAGAAGAGAAAGAAAAGATGGATACCCGAAATGCCGAAAAATAAAGAAGAGAACCCTCACCTGACTATTTAAAGTTTCGGCACTCCTACTAACCAAAAGCCGGAATTGCCCTCTTTTGACAACTAAAACCAGTTAATTAGCAAGGGAAATTTCGGCACCCCTTAGCCATATCAGAAACCGATTTCTCCTCCCCCTCAGAGTTTGAAATTTGGCCTCCACTTAGCCTTGCAGATAATTCCTATATTTTCTCCTTTATCTTCTATATTATCAACTATAATATCTACATTATCCCATTCACATAAATCCTCCTATTTTTGAGCCTTGTTGCCGTCCACTCCACCTAACCCTAATGCCGAAAATTAGCTAACTTAAATTAGAAGAATTGGGCTCCATGAAACTTAAATTTGGGCCCCTTACTCCCTTGTGTGGCGTCACCTCCTTGCTCCCTAAGTGGCGCCACTGACCACTGGGCCACAAGCCCATTTTGACATTTTAAACACAAATACCACCTTTTAAACCCTATAGTGCCCAAACAAAAATTTCGCCAAGGCCTTGACCACATCCTGAGCCCAATTTGGACCCCTAACAGTTAAATTAACACATTAAACATATCCACACACTAAACGCATAGGCCCATTAATTCAGGATGTTACACACAACCATACCTCTCTCAATGTCACTGAGGACACTCCCTAATTCAATGCTCCATGGACCCGTATCAGAAACACGCTCCTGACTTTTTCCAATAATCACCTGGATGGCGCTTATTACAGTGCCAACAAATCGAAATGTCCATGCCAGTACCAGAACCTTCCACATTACCTTTGCTAACACTCAACTGCGATCTCAATCGCTTCGCAGACCGTGGCTCCATCCTCGAATGACTACGATCTCTTTTTTTCCCACAATCCACACTCTTACCTAGAACCATTTCTGTGGTTCTCTATATACTAGCCTCGAAGACTTTCTCTAAAACTTCTCTCACTACCCGAGTCAACGCCTCAACACCAACCTCCAGGTTATCACTACCCATAGCTGGCATAACCACATTGACCTCGACTCCTGAACAGACACACATCCAAAAGAAGCTAACGACTCTTCGAAAGTCTCACCAGGCTGACCTTCAAGGTCTTGCTTATTACCAGAACCCATATCGAACCTCAAAGCTTATCTTAAGAAATCTACAATACCAAAACTGAATATGAACAATTAAAATTTAGACATCATAGTTCTATTCCTACAAAACTAATCTGACAGTCCCAGAGTTCTGCACAGACCGGCATCGGAGTCTTAGACATCACATTTTAAGAAAACATTTCCAAAGCACAAATTATTTTTTAAAACACCGTGGTATGTTTGTCCAAAAATATTTTAAACACACGCATGCAAACACATAAAAACACAGGCCAAGTTTTTGCAAATCTGGCTCTAATACCACTAAATGTAACACCTTAAAACGTGGCCTAAAAGTTTTAACTAGATCTCTGAGGTTACAGTGACCACCAAAGTGATCCTAAAGCAATTTACAAAAAGAATTATTTAAAACTTATTCCGAATATAGCTTGCTAAAATCAAACTAAATCATTAACAATTTATGTTTTGAAACAGTAATTAAGTGGCATTAAAAACAATTAGGAAAAAACTATTTAACATTTCTTGTATAGTTTCAAAATGCATCAATTTTGCCAAATGTAACTAGAAATTTCAAATAAGAAATTGTGCAATAAAAATGTTTTTTTATCAAATGTGTGCAAACTTTGAAACAATAGCAGAAAACCCAATTAAAACCCATGCGTGAAACTTTTGAAATGTTGTTCAAAACCGAAATCCCGTAGTTTAACGAAAAGTTCAAACCTTTACCCATACCACAATTTATATAATCACTTTACAAATAATCTTAAAACCAACCGTATAAAACTTATGAAAATTTTAACTAAACCGAATCAAACCAAACTTTCTAAGACCTCTAATGTGCCTAGTTCGTAGCTTAGTCTCACAAAATACCTGAAAGAAAGAAAACTAAGAGGGGGTGAGCTACACGAGCTCAATATGAGTTCGAAATGAAAAAAAAATTAGTTGACAAATTAGTGAAGCGAATAATTCCAATGTGTGCACACAGACAGAAAACGAACCACTTATAAAAGTAAACAGTCTTACAAGCAGTCTATTAACAAACATAACAACGAGATATTATTATTAAACTCATTGGTCACAGATGTCGAACTATTAAAATTATTATGCAATTAACCCTACAACCATACAGATAGACTTATATCCAAATGTGAAATGAGTGCAATAGAATAAAAATCCCACACCCAACCAACCAAACATCACTCAGACCACCCTATACACCATAATTGGACTAAAGAAAGCCCATCCACACTAACAGTCTCACAGATACAGAAACTCATATTCAGTCGGTCAATTTCAAAATTAGTTTTACTTGTATTACAATTAATATGTATCGATAACAAAAATACCTCAAATTCATTTATCACATCACCTAAACACATGAACAAACAATTAACTTAAATCATGTCCTTGCAAATACACACTCGAATCTAAGCAAAAAATAGAGTCCAAACACATTTACAGAGGTCGTCAATGAACGTTGGACTATAAATGAATTGAACTGGGTCAATTTATGACACAGAAAAATCTATGAAACAGGGCCACAAGGTCGTGTGCCTCAGTCGTGTGGAAGGGTCTAGGTCATGTGAACAAGGCTGTGTGAAAGAGGCACACGCTCATGTGCAAGAAACACATGCCCGTGTGGAAGAAGCACACGGCCGTGTAGAGGAGACACATGTCCTTGTGTCCGAGTTACATGGCCATGTAAGTAGCCCGTGTAACTCATTGTCCAAAAGTACCAAATTAAGGAGTAGAGTAGACACGGAGAAAATGTTGATTTTCACATGGGAGTGTGCCTGGGACACACGACCGTGTCCCTTAGCCACACGAGCGCGTGAGTTTCCACTCGGCCGTGTCTACTCTACTCCTTAATTTGGTGCTTTTGGACAGTGAGTTACATGGGCTACTTACATGGCCATGTAACTCGGACACAAGGACATGTGTCTCCTCCACACGCCGTACATCAACATTTTCCCCCAACAGTAGCTACACGATCGTGTGGCACTAAAAATCATCGAAAACCCTAATTTCCCAAAGTCACACGACCGTGTGGACCGTTGTAAACAAAAAAATATATAGGATTTTTCCTATAAAATTGTTTAATAAATTAATGAAATATGTGAAAATATGAAATTAGGAAATAGAAATTATTAAAATGTGATTTTATGCTTTATTATATAGTTTTCGTGCATAAAATGGCTTATTTTATATTAAATTGAGCATATTATATTTTTATGACATGAAGTGGGCCATGCATGATTAAATTAAATAATAAAATATAAAATTATATTTAAATATTAATTTTTGGATATTTCATTAATAATTTGGGTTGTAATTAATTATTTAAATTGGATAAATTTTATTCTTTGTTCCTCTAATTTATTGATTTATTTTGGACAAGTCTGATAGCTTTATTGGATTACAAAACCGTCAAAATTGGAGACCAAGTCAACCCAATTTTCAGCTACACTTGGCTGTCCACATAAACCACTTTTTGGTTTAACTGCACAAGGTCCTTGCACTGTTGAAGAAATTAGAGATTTGCCTGAAGATTTGCACTTGACCAAGTCTCAGTCCTGAGTTGTTGTGGCACTTAAATTGAGCAAAAATCAAGAAAAAATTTGCTCAATTTCCTCAATTCATGTCCGGCCACCTTTGAAGATGCTTGAAGAAATGGAACCTCCTATTTTTAGCAAAATATCCCCCTCTCCTCACCTATAAATAAGACCCCCTCATTCATTCATTCACCATCCCTCATCCTTTATCATTCTCTCTTCTCTCTCAATTCTCTTAGCATTTTCCATTCCCCACGCCTAGCATCATCTCTTCATAGAGATTTTAGCAATTAAGCATCTTAAAGAACCCTTGGTCGGCCACATTGGAGAGCCATCAATAAAGGAGCAAAGTGAAGGAGCGAAGAAGCCTCGTCGATCAGAGTCTTGGTTGACAGCCACTTTGATTTGGGTTTAATCTTTCTTTTCGTTGATTTAATCTGAAAACGTTTGCAATGTGTTCTTTCTTCTTGTTTACAATAATTTTAGCTTAATTTTATTTAAGCTAGGATGATTGCTTTGATTAAATAATATTTATTTGATTCATGCTTATAATGTTTGTGCCTCAATCGATCATGTTTTCAATTAAAATCGAGTTTGTATATCGTTCATACGTGATTGAACTGCACCTGAATTAGTTGAGCAATCCTGACCAGACGATGGCTAATGGACACATAACTAAAATGTGCATGCTCAATTTAGAACCTAACCCGATTAAATTGCAGGTTGCATAACAACTCTAACAATGCTCTGTTATCTACATAGTTTTTAGATTTGTGTGATTAAACTGTTTCAAACCTAACACGTCCCTGTTACCTCACACGAATGCTAAGAAACCCTTAGTAAATAAGGATCAGTAAAATGCGTATTTACTAAGTAAATGATTCCAAAAGGACCTAATGTGGTTTCCAAACTTATGAAAGGTCGAGTTGCTATGGAATGATTGTCCGAATGTTATTAAGCATGTTGATAATAAATTGAGTTTAATTAAAGTAATTGTCCTAGTTTATTTATCTTATAATTGTTGCAAATTGTGTTTAATTTTTCTAAAATCTATTTCATTCATATAGTTTGCATATTTAAGATAATTTGCATTAGGGATCATTGCATTTAGTTTAATATATTTAATTTTAGTCATTAGTTCTCAACCATATTGTGTTTTTATTTACCATGTTGCCAGTATAATTTTACAATTAAGTGATCTAACACAAATACAATCCTTGTGGAGACGATAACTCGATACTTACTTATTACTTGATAACAATTGTGTACACTAGCACAAACCTACGCATTACAACTGCCTGTGTGCAGCACACGCCCATGTAGTCACAAAACCACACTGAAACAGGTTGAAACCAAGAATTTGCAACAGTAAAGCAAGCCCTAATCACTAATGGTTCAGAAAAACACTTTAAATCGAGATATCAAGCACCAAAAACTGACTGATTTGCCTCCACAACACTGTTCTAAACCTCATTTTCACAAACACACCAATCTATTATTATCATCCCAAAACAACACAAAAGAACCAACTAAAAATTGTTCTAAAAAAATTAGAGAACACTTCTTACTCTACTTCTACTTTAATTCCTTGAATTACCCAAACACCAATCAATGAAATCAAATGAAACCCAATGATTTCAAACAAAAATTCAAAGGAGAACAGAACAAAAGTGACGATAAAGAGAATTCAATGGCAAAGAAATGTAAAATTTTAGAAATCTAGGAGAAAATAAAGAAAAAAAAGGGACATGAGAAAGAGGGAGAGTAAAGAGGAACATGAAAATAAAATTTTTGGATAACTCCCTATTCCAAATTAAAAATTAAAATTAAATAAATAAAAATAACTAAAAATAAATATGCATTTAAACTTAAAAACAAATATAAAACAAAATTAACTCTTCTAAACACACATGAGGACTCGAACCCAGGACCCAAAGATAAACTAACACACCCACTACCACCGAACCTGCAGGCTCATTATGACACTAAAATGTGATAATAAACTCAACCGCTCACTCTACTCATAGTCCTTAACTACAAACCTCAAAACTTTTAACCCCAAATTTTAAGGAGTTATAAAAAGGGGGAGTATATTCAATCAACTTATTATTAGGTTAGAACTGTGAATTTGGACTGGAGAAAGTGTCCTCCCTCACATTAAGGCTAAGCAAAAAGGAGGTGTTTGTTTAAGGTGGAAAATCCTAAGTTTAGTATAGAATTGGATGAACGGGTTAGGGAAAGATCCGAAATTAAGGTGAACATAAGTGAACGACAGCCAGTGGTAGTCAACAAACTTTGTATACAAAGTGTATGGTTAAAATGTGAGAGAGTTAAGCTTACTAAAGTAGAAAAGAATCTGGAATGAGGCGGAACTAGGCCAAGACCATAGGGAACCATTGCCGTGAAAGGACGCATTTACATCTAAAGTAGTGGATAAGTCTGCCAATAGTGAGCATTAGAAAAAAGGCAAGGCTTCGACCATGGTGGTAAATTTGTTGAATGCCCAATGATAGACAGGGATTTTAAAATTTATGCTTCAATTTTTTTTCCTAACGAACATGAAATATTGCCGTTACACTACTCCACAAAATCTCACTAAGTTTATTTCAACTTACAAATTTACTTCTTATTTGTAAGACAAATGTTCCAACTTGGGAATCGAGTTGAGAGACCATGCCAGACACCACTAAATTTGAGAGATGAGCGTGGAAGTCGTTCAAGTGTATAGAGGAGCTCCCTTAGATGCCACGCCTCCGGGGTTAAGTTGGATGTATCAATTTTAAAGTCTTAATTTATAATTTTGAATAATGTTAAGATTAATAAGGTAGTAAAATTGTAAAAGCTAGATTTCTTAGTTTGGCTATGTCAAAACACTTAAATAAAATATTCTAGAAATTTTGTTAGGTTATTAAGTCATTTGTGACATTCAGTACCCAGATCTGGTGATCAGGTTGGGTATAGTGTGTTATAATTTAAGTGGGTATCAAAGCTTTGGTTTAGTCGATCCTCTAGACATGCAAAATTAAGGAATAGCCTCTATAAGCATATTGCGATAGGTCTGGCTTAGTCCCTTAGGTTATTATATAAGATTAATGTGTGTTATGGAAGTGGATGTAGTTGTACGAATTATTGAAAGTTGGTATTGGGCGTACCATAGCCGAAAGGAAGATAAATGAAGCAAAATGTGAAAGACGAAGAAAGATATTAAAGGTAATCTTCATTAAAAAATGGAAAGGAGGATTTTTAAAATATAGAATGAAAATTTTTAATTTTCCCCTAGGTCAGACACTTCCAAGTTTTGAGCTCGGAAAAGTCCCCAGATTGTAACAGTCCAAATTTGACCCTAATCGGAACGGTGGTTTCGGGACCACGAATCTGAGTCTGAATAATTTTTTATATTATTTTCGGTGCCATAAATATGTGATTAAGCGTGTGGTAAATTCTCGTAAGTTAAATTGTTTGTCTGTGTGTAATTTGATAAAAGGGTGAAATTGCATGGAATGTGAAAGTTGCATGCTATTTATTGAGGTATCAAAGTGTTGTGGCTTTTAAAAATTGTGGCCTTGCATGGCAATTAAGCCATTTTCATGGTTAGTGGATGGCAAGCTAATAAATGGAATGAGTTTTATATGTTATAATAATGTTTATTATTTTTTTGATAATGTATATTATATTTTATATTATATGTATTTTATAATCTATTAGTTTATAATAAAAGAAAATGGGTTAGTGGATTTATGTTATTCATCCTCTTGCCGAAACCATAAAAGAAAAAGAAAGAAAAAATTAGCTAGGCATTCGGCATTTGCAAGCTAAAATTAAGGTGAGTTTTGCTCTCGGTTTTTGATAATTTTTACATTTTTGAAATCGTTGCTTCGAATACTTCAAGACCCATGCTTGAATTTTTTATTTTGATGAATATTTTAAAATGTGCCATTGATGAGTTCATGAGTTTTATGATGATAGTTGATGAATTATGAAAGATATATGTTAGATTAATATGTTTTGTATTGAGATTTTTGGTGAATTTGAGTAATTATGGCTAAATTGAGAAAATAAAATTTTGAGGGGTTAAAATGCAAAATAAATGAAATGTATGCCTTGGTATGGATGTATGGAAGATTCGGCCCTAAGGAATTAAGTGCAAATTATGTGTATTTTGTGTTTTGTACAGTAGGGGCTAAATTGTAAAAGTGTGAAATATTAGGGGTAAAATGGTAATTTGCCCATTTATGTGTTTTGGGACTAAATTAAGATGAAATGTGCTTGAATGAGTTAAATTTTAATGTGTTCAGATCAAGAACAAAGAAAAACGGATTTGTATCGGGGAAAGGCAAAGGTTATCGAATAGCCGGTCTTTATCGTCCGTCGAAAGTTGAGGTAAGTCTTTAAGCAAATATATGTTGAAAATTATTTATGTAACTTAATGAATGATGAAATTTAAATATTTTGAGGATATATATGAAATTGCCGAATGTTGGTGGTATAATATTGGATTGATGTTATTTATTTAATGTAATGTGATTAAGCTTATTCGAATTTGATATGTGATAGTATTATGAAATGTATGGGATATATGTGATTTTTGTATTAAGAAAGGTTTATGGAATGGTTAATTGTGTTGATACCCGGGTTTTGAGCCTAGCAGGCCTTGTACCGGTGATCTATATCGGGCTAAATGCCTAGCAGGCCTTGTTCCGGTGAATCATATCGGGCTTATCACCTAGCAGGCTAAATGCCGGTGTTTAAATCTCGGACCTTGAGTCTAGCAGGCCTAGTGCCAGTGTGTGCGATTCGGGCTAATGCCTAGTGGGTTCTATACCGGTGAGTTTTCAATTCCGAACTTCGATTATGTAGTAATATAGTCATGAAACAAAACAAGTAAGCTTAAGCTTTTGAAAGTGAATTTGTTAATTCGGCTACAAGGTATGTATTTTTCATGCTTTAATGTTATATATATGCTATGCTGATGAGTAAATAAAATGATGAAAGAAATGTGTTATACTTGTGGTTGTGGAATTTGTATATAAAATATGCCATGTGGTTACTGGTTATTCGAAAGCTCGAATGTGGTTAAGATGTTCAAGTAGGTGTATTTATATACATAGACATGTGCTAACTTACGTACAATCGGTAAATGGTGTATTTGGTAAGGAAATGAAAGTTATTGAATAAGTGAGGTAATGATACTTTATTATGGTGAGTTTTTAAGTAAGCCATGTATATCTAATGTTATAAGTTGATTGTATCTAATGCTTGAATGGTTGAGTGTTATAATGTAGTTGCTTAAGACTTACTAAGCTAAGTTAGCTTACTCTGTATGTTTTCACTCTGTTTTATAGATTTTGATCAAGCTACGGGCTCGGGGAATCATCGTTGAAGTCGGGGAATCATCGTTGAAGTCACTCACACTATCGACTTATTTTGGTACTCATAGAAGTTGAATTTTTAAGCATAAGGCATGTATAGGCTAGCTTGATATTTTGAACGATACTTGTTAATGTTTATAGCCATGTGAAAATGGCTATCTCTATTGGGTTAAGTTTAATTCCCATACTTTTGTTATAATGACTTGTTTATAATGCTTTTGTATGTATAAATTTGGTAATGGTTTAATCATGTATGAAAAGTAGTTATATGATATATATATATATATATATATATATATATGTTAAGTGTTTAGTAATGTGTTTGGAAATGAGGAAAACAATGGATGTTTGATGAGTCATAGTATATAATATATTAGTTAAAAATTCCTATCATATATATATATATATATATATATATGTGTTGTATCTAGTATAAGCTCGACATATTGATATGTTCTGCATTTTTTATTCGGTTCTAATGAAGTAGATATGATTGAAAAATGTACCTTTCGGTTGGCTTAATTCAGTTTACTTGGATGACTAAGTGTATGGATGATTGCCATGAGATCATTTGGTATGAATAACTTTCGAATGTATATTATAGAAGATTATTAGGTTTAAGCTAAGATGTTAATATCGGTTTGATGGTTAAGTCAAGGCTAGTATGTATTAGTTAAGTATCATTTGGAATTTCTGTGTGTGCATTAACTTTAGTCATTTTATGGAATATGAAATATGTTATGCAATGCATATGTGTGTTCGGTTAAGTTTATGAGAGATATCTACATGTAAACAAATTTGTTTGAAGAATTAGTTGTTTAAGCTTAATTTTGAATTTGGTAAATGCGCATATCTATGATGTATTGATATATGTATATGAAATTTGCTATAGGTGATTTCTTGATTTGATTAAGTGTTTGACTTTATCTAGACTTAGTACAAGCTATCTACTATACATGAAATATTATATGTATTTTTTTGTATAATCGGTCAAGTAAATGAGTGTGTGCATGATATTGAAATAAGCTTGTATGTTTCGGCCGTATGGGATAAGGCTTTTAAACCACATGTTTTTGGTTTTATAAGTAAGTTGAAATAGGACGATATGTGGATCATGCTTATTTTAATTAATTAGATACGATTAGTTTGTTTATATGAGCATTTCATAAAATAAAAAGATATGATAATTGAGGTTTATGGTATTTGCATTGTTGTGTGGTATTATTGAAATGCACATTGCATGATCATTTTGTGTTCATCTGTAATCATATTGAATACGACTTAGTTTAGTATATTAAGTATGTATTACGCATATGGGATTGTCTGTTTATAATTGAAACATTTTTTATAAGGATGTTTAACTAAGACATAAATTGATTGAATAAAAGTTTTTACTTATCTGGTAATACCCGTAACCCTAATCCGGCGATGGATACGGGTTAGGGGTGTTACACAGATTCTTTTCTCTCTCTCTAAAATTCCTCCCAACTAGTTCCCGAGGGGTTGAAAGTGTTGAGCCAAGGTTCGGGTTGGTAAGATGGTGCCTGTAGCTGAAGTTTACTTAACTTAAGTCAAGGCGACCCGCAGCGAACTCTGCGTGTAGGATTAACCTAGGCATATAATCCTGAATGCCTCTCTAGGTGTCTGTCTTATACTCTCCAATGCCTCATTATTCTCCTTCTAAATATGTTCCTTATCCGTGAGATGTTGCTCCTCGAAGGTCTCTAGTTGGTGAACCCTCTCCTTCAACTCCTTGGCTCAGGTCTCCAGGGACTGGTACTTGGCCTCCCAGGTGGACATAAACATTGTAAGCTCAGTAGTTTGTTGGATAGAGGCTTCATATGATAGGCAGAGTTGGGTAAGAGACTGCTCGCCATAGAGAAAGACCCTCTCAAACTTTGTGTAACAGCCCATTTTCAGTTAAATCAGAACATTAGTTTTGGGACCACAAATTTGAAGTTTAAATACTTATTTTATTATTATTTTGAGGTCTACAGTATGATAGTATGACCGTATCAAAATTTCGTTAAGAAATTTTTTCGTTTGCATGCTTAATTTAGTAAAAAAGGACTAAATTGAAAAAGGTGCAAAACTTGAGTTCTATATGATAAAAGGATCTAATGACTATGATATTGAATGATTGGAGGGTTTATGAGGTAATTTGACCATTTGAAATTTGATTCGACATTTATGGACATTATACATGTGTTTTCAAAGGTTAATTAAAAGGTTAAATAAGTAATTAAATAATTATGTCTAAATTAAAATGTGTATAATGGTTGTATCTTCTTCAACCTTGTGATGTTTGACCAAAAATTAGAAGAAGAATAGCCATTTGTATGGTTCTTTCATTCGGCCATTGCTTCCTTGTGCGTGTAAGAGCAATTTTGCTCATTTTTAATGATTTCTATGTTTTTGGGGTCGTTGTAGCTTAATCTAGCTAGCCCAGGGACTAATTTGTGAAACTGTTGAAGTATTAGGGTTTTACCATTATTGAATGTGTATGTGTTTTGAAGTTTAATGGTAGAAAATGAATGGTTGTTGTTACATGAACAACATTTGTTAAGTGATTTTGAATGAAATTGCAAATTAAGGGGTTAAATTGAGAAAAATGAAAATCATGTGGTAAATGTGAGAAATAATGAAATGTATGGGCTGCAATGGGTGTATATATAATTTGACTAGCATAGGTGTGGGTTAAATTGCATGAAATTGCATGAAATTGCATTTTTATGAGATAGGGACTAAATTGTAAAGAAGTTAAAATATAAGGGGTAAAAGTGTAAATTTGCAAAAATATGTATTTTGGGTTGAATTGAATAGAATGATTACTAAATGGATTGAATTTGACTATTGAGATCAAGTTAAGCCTCGTACGGATCTAGATCAAGGGAAAGTAAAGTATTAGACTAGTTGATCTTAATTTGTCATTTTGTGATCGAGGTAAGTTCGTATGTTTAATAAGCATTAAATTATATTTATTTGAATGCTTAATTGTTATAATTGAGATGATATGATACCATGGAAATTCTCGACGAGTTATCGACAATGTATAAATCCTGGTTGAACATTAGGAATATATAGGATACAAATGACATGTCATTAGGGGTTACCGTGTTTTGGGTGCTGGTCCTGTACGTTCTACCAGTGGCTGAGTTTTTCGGCATGTGTTGCGGTTACTCGTCAGCTTGTGTGAGCAGCACTGTGTAGTTATCTTGACCATCAGCTTGTGTGAGCAGGCCTAGTGATAGCTCGAAAGCGAGCATTTATATGAGATATGAGATAGTGATGGTTTCAACCATGTATTGGCATTTAGTGTGTGAGATTCCCAAGTATCCGATAGTATTCCAAATGGTTCAACGGGTATATTGATGATATGAAAGAGTAAGAGATTGATATGTACCAATACAGGTATGTTCATGAATTGTATAAGCATTGAATCTATGAGATTTGTGAATTATTACTAACCTGTTGATTGAATATGTGTTAGGCTTTTGGATTCAAATTGAATTGCCTTATGCTATGTTTATTTACTTAATTTGTGAATGAATGGTAAGATGTACTCTTTAGCCATATGAGCTTACTAAACTTAATAGCTTACTTTATTTACATTTCCGTGTTTTATAGTGATTTCGAAGTTTGCTCGGATTGGAAGTTGTCGGAGATCTCATCACACTATCCAGCCGTTGTTTTGGTACTTTTGAACTATGTGTATTTTGGTTATATGGCATGTATAGGTCGTTTGGCTGATGAAAGCCTATATGTTTTGGTTATGTAATTAGTCATTTAAAATGACTTGATTTTGCATATGTTGGTTATGTATGTATAAATGTGGTTATTCTCACTTTGGTGTGTATTTGGATTGCCATGGAAATGTCGTAATTGTGTATTGGTATTTTGAGTACAAAATGATTGAACTTGAGAATGTGGTATGCATGTTGAATTAGACACAAAGTCTAATAAGTGAGTTTGACCATTTAGGTATATTTTGGAGGCGTATTGTATGTTTTTGAATGGTCAATTGTGATGTTTATGAGCATTGTTTATTGTTGGTATTGATATAGCATGATTTAGACTTAGTTGTGATTGGTCTGAATGCTTATTGATGTTAGGATCATATGTTATTGGATGTGTTTAACTGGATGCAAATTTCGGTGAAAATTGTGGCTTGAAACATAGCCAATTTTTGTCCACATAGGCAGAGACATGGGCGTGTGTCTCAATCGTGTGTGACACACAGCTAGGTGACACGACCGTGTCTCCCCTGGTACTTACTTAGAAATTAAGTTAGTAGCTTCACATGGTCTAGCCCACGGGTGTGTGGCCTGACTGTGTGGCATAAGTCAGTATACCCTCCAACTTTCACACGGGTGTGTGAGGCCATTTCGAAGGGTACACGGCTAGTCACGCAGATGTTTGGTTGGCCGTGTGACCCAACTCGGTGAGTTACACGGGGTCAGGCACGGATTAGGACATGACCATGTGATCCAATTTCGAATGTCCACACAGCCTGTGACAAGGGTGTGTCTCTTGGCCGTGTGAGACACACGGTCTGACCACATGGGCGTGTGTCTCCTGCAATTTGAAAATTTTCCATGTTTTCCCAAAAATTTATTAACTATTCGAGTTAGTCACAAACCACTTCTAATGCTTGTTTTGGGCCTTGAGGGCTCGTGTTAGGGACTATATGACTGTATTTGAATGGTGATTGTTTGGATTTGAAAATTATATATGGAATGTATGATTGTTTAATAAATAAGTCCGGTAATGCTCCGTAACCCTATTTTGGCGACGGATATGGGTTAGGGGTGTTACATTTATTTGTATCAGAGCTACGGTTTAGTCGATTCTTGGACTAACGAAGCTTGTGTGAGTCTAGCTATACATGCCATATTTAACCTGTGATAGTGTGATATCTCCTGACAGTTTTAAATTAGGTTTTCATATAGTAATGGATCCCAATCGAGCAATTTTTGATGATGTAGAAAGTCATGCGCCAACATCCGTTCACGGAGCAGCGCTGTCTGAACCGATACCCGTATCTGAGGATCGTGGAGAAGAGGCCAAGGAAGCCTTCTTTCAAATGATGAATGAATGGTTCACTAAGTTTGCCCAAACAAATCTGGCTGCTCAAAAACCTCCACCCCCACCTATTCCCAAACCGGTTCTCGTAGCTCCTCAAGGATTGGAACCTTTGCGTATGAGTAAGTCGTCTGTGGATAAAATTTGAAAGTACATGGTTGAAGAGTTTAGAGCTACAGTTAATGATGATCCTGAGAGAGAAGAGTTTTGGTTAGGGAATACGATCCGAGTATTTGATGAAATGTCTTGTACGCTAGCGGAATGTGTTAAATGTGTTGTATCACTTTTGAGAGATACTGCATACCAGTGGTGGAACACTTTAATATCTGTGGTGCCGAGAGAACGGGTCACGTGGGAATTCTTTCAGACTAAGTTCAGAAAGAAATATATAAGTCTGCGGTTTCTTGATCAAAAGCGTAAAGAATTTCTAGAATTGAAACAGGGTCGTTTGACCGTAACCGAGTACGAAAGAGAATTTGAGAGACTAAGTAAATATGCTCGAGATGCGTCTCCACGGAAGAAATTATGTGTAAGTGATTTGAAGATGGGTTGACTGAAGATATTAAGCTTCTAGTCGGGATTCTTGAATTGAAAGAATTTTTTGTTTTGGTTGATAGAGGTTGCAAAGTCGAGGAGCTTAGCAAAGAAAAGAGAAAAGTTGATTTTAAGGCTAGAGATTTGAGAAAGATGTCAATGGGTAAATCGTATCATTCTTCTTCAAAGAAATCAATGGATTCTTATAACCGTTCCACTGCTTCAGTGGGGTATCCAAATAGAGATCATGGAAAGCAACACACGAGTCCGAAAGCTCAAGCCACTTCAATATCAAGTGTTGGTAGTGTCAAAACCAATAGACCTGAGTGTCAACAGTGTGGAAGATGGCATTTTGGAGATTGTTGGATGAATAATAAAACTTGTTTCAGATGTGGCTCGCAAGATCATTTTATTCATGATTGCCCTGAGTTACTAGAGAAAGCCAAATTTCTGAATACAAGACCGAGTAATACAATTGCCAGAGGGAGACCACCTAGAAATACTGGAAATATGAATAGCAACAAAGGTGCAACAAAAGAATCTGCTGTGAGATCTGAAGCTGAGCACTAGCCAAAGATTATGCTATTCGCTCTCGCGAAGATGCATTGGCACCAGATGTTATCACCGGTACATTTTCTCTTTATGACATTGATGTAATTGCTTTGATTGATCCTGCTTCGACTTGTTCATATGTCTATATGAATTTAGTGTCTAGTAAGAGTTTACCTATTGATTCCACTGAATTCGTGATTAAAGTATCGAACTCCTTAGGTCAGTATATCTTAGTTGTAAAGTTTGCAAGAATTGTCCTTTGATAACATGAGGTTATTATTTTTCAACTGATTTGATGCTTTTTCCGTTTGATGAATTCGATGTGATTTTGGGTATGGATTGGTTGACTCTGCATGATGCTATTGTAAATTGTAGACGAAAGACTATTGAATTGAAATGTCAGAATAGTGAAATTCTTCATATTGAATCCAATGATTCGAGTGGGTTGCCTGTTGTGATATCGACGATGCTAGCACAAAAATATGTGAAAAAGGGTTGCAAAGCTTATCTTGCGCATGTACTTGATACAAAAGTGTCTGAATCAAAGATTGAATTGGTGCAAGTGGTTTGTGAATATCCAGATGTGTTTCCAGAAGAGTTATTCGGGTTACCATAGATCAGAGAGGTTGAATTTGCTATTGAGTTAGTACCGGGAACATCACCGATATCGATAGCTCCGTACAGAATGGCTCCGACAGAATTGAAAGAATTGAAAGCTCAGTTTCAAGAGTTAACAGATAGAGGATTTGCACGACCTAGTTTCTCGCCTTAGGGTGCACCAATTCTGTTCGTCAAGAAGAAAGATGGATTGATGAGACTGTTTATCGACTATCGTCAGCTTAACAAGGTTACGATTAAGAATTAGTATCCTTTGCCAAGAATTGATGATTTATTCGATCAGTTGAAAGGAGCAACAGTATTTTCTCAAATCAATTTGAGATATGGTTATTATCAGTTGCAGGTTAAAGATTCAGATGTACCGAAAACTACATTCAGTACCAGGTATGGGCATTATGAATTTCTTGTTATTCCATTTGGGTTATCTAACTCTCCTGCCATATTTATGGACTTGATGAATAGAATTTTTAGACCTATTTAGACAGATTCGTTTAGTATTCATTGATGATATTCTGATCTACTCTCGAGATAAGTCTGAACATGCCGAACATTTGAAGATTGTGTTACAAACTTTGAGAGATAAATAATTATTTGCTAAATTCAGCAAATGCAAATTTTGGCTTCGGGAAGTTGGATTTTTGTGACACATAGTATAGGTGGATGGCATTCAAGTTGATCTGAGTAAGATTTCAGTTGTTGTTGACTGGAAACCACCAAGGAACATATCCAAAGTCAGAAGTTTTCTGGGATTAGCTGGCTATTATAAGAGATTTGTTAAAGGGTTCTCGATGATAGCTACACCGATAACTCGTTTATTGCAAAAAGATGTGAACTTTGAGTGGTCTAAGAAATGTCAACAGAGTTTTGATCAGTTGAAAGCACTGTTAACCGAAGCACCAATTTTAGTTCAGCCTAAGATGGGTAAAGAGTTTATGATTTTCAGTGATGCGTCATTGAATGGTTTGGGATGTGTTTGAATGCAAGAAGGCAAAGTGATAGCTTATGCTTCCAAACAGTTAAAACCACATGAAAAGAATTATCTGACACACGGTTTAGAGTTGGTCGCTATTGTATTCGCATTGAAAATTTGGCGACATTAGTTGTTCGATGAAAAATGTCACATGTTTACTGATCATAAGAGTTTGAAGTATCTGATGTCACAGAAAGATCTAAATTTGAGACAGTGAAGATGGCTCAAACTGTTAAAAGATTATGAGTTAATAATTGATTATCACCTGAGTAAAGCGAATATAGTCGCAGATGATCTGGGTAGAAAATCTTTATTCGCCTTGAGAGTGGTGAATACATGATTGACATTATCTAATGATGGTTCGATTTTAGTTGAGTTAAAAGTTCAACCGGTGTTTCTTCAGCAAATCTGTAAAGCTAAGAAATGTGACAATGAATTGCAAGCTAAAAGAATACAATGTGGGTCGACTACTAATTCAGAGTTTCAGATCGAATTCGATGATTGTTTGTTGCTCTGAGGTAGAGTTTGTGTACTGAGAAATTCTAAACTTATACAGAAAATTTTACACGAAGCACATGTGGTTGCTTATCTGTTCATCCGGGGAGTACTAAGATGTACAGTGATCTGAAACAGATGTACTGGTGGTCGGGCATGAAACAAGACATTTCAGAATTTGTGTCAAGATGCTTGGTTTGTCAACAGGTCAAATCCAAACATCAAGTTCCTTCGGGACTATTACAGCCTGTGACGATACCTGAGTGGAAATGGGATAGAGTTATGGATTTCGTATCGAGTTTACCCCTATCTTCGAAAAAGAAAGATGTTATTTGGGTTGTTCTTGATTGTTTAATGAAATTTGCACATTTCATTCTGGTATGTATAGACTTTTCACTCGATAGATTAGCTGAATTGTAGATCTCTGAGTTTGTCAGATTACACGGAGTGCCAGTCTCTATTATTTCGGATAGAGATCTGTGGTTTATGTCACAATTTTCGAAGAAATTGCAAGAAGCTTTGTGTACACAATTGCATTTTAGTACTATATTTCATCCTTAAACCGATGGTCAATCTGAGAGAGTGATTCAGATTCTCAAAGATATGCTTCGTTGCTGTGTTTTAAAGTTTGAGGGAAACTAGGAAAAATATTTACCATTGGTTGAGTTTGCGTATAGTAATAGTTATCAACCGAGCATAAAAATGGCACCGTATGAAGCTTTATATGGTTGTAAATTCCAAACTCCATTGTACTGAACTGAGCTTAATGAGAAAAAGATTCACGGGGTTGATTTGATCAGAGAGACCAAAGAGAAAGTGAAAGTAATTTGCGACAGTTTGAAAGTAGCTTCAGATCGACAGAAATCACATGCAGATTTGAAACGTACAAATATTGAATTTAAAATTAGCGACAGAGTGTTTTTGATAGTATCGCCGTGGAAGAATATTTTTTGATTTGGTCACAAAGGGAAATTGAGTCCGTGGTTTATTAGGCCGTACGAGATTATCGAGAGAATAGGGCTAGTAGCTTATCGACTTGAGTTACCGTCAGAGCTTGAAAAGATTCATAATTTGTTTCATGTGCCCATGTTACGACGGTACCGGTCGGACCCATCGCACATAATTTCTCCGATAGAGATTGAAATTCAGCCCGATATGTCGTCTAGCGAAGAACCAATCAGAATTTTGGCCGGAGAGGTTAAAGAGTTAAGAAACAAAAGCATAGCTCTAGTGAAGGTTCTTTGGCAACGTCATGATGTTGAAGAGGCTACGTGGGAACCTGAAGAAGTTATAGAGAAATAGTACTCTAACCTATTTTCTGGTAAGATTTTCGGGGACAAAAATTCCTAAGGGGGGAGAGTTGTAACAGCCCATTTTCAGTGAAATTGGAACAGTGGTTTTGGGACCACAAGTTCAAAGTTAAAATAATTATTTTATTATTTTGAGGTTTACAGTATGATATTATAATCTTATCAAAATTTCGTTAAGAAATTTTACAATTTGAATGCTTAATTTAGTAAAAAGGACTAAATTGAAAAAGGTGAAAAACTTGAGTTCTATATGATAAAAGGATCTAATGACTATGATATTAAATGATTGGAGGGTTTATGAGGTAATTTGACCATTTGAAATTTGAGTGGACATTTATGGACATTATACATGTGTTTTCAAAGGTTAATTAAAAGGTTAAATAAGTAATTAAATAATTATGGCTAAATTAATGTGTATAATGGTTGTATCATCTTCAACCTTGTGATGTTTGACCAAAAAGTAGAAGAAGAGAATCCAATTTTAGGGTTCTTTCATTTGACCATTACTTCCTTGTGCATGTAAGTGCAAATTTGCTTGGTTTTTAATGATTTCTATGTTTTTGGGGTCGTTATAGCTTAATCTAGCTAGCCCAACAACTAATTTGTGAAACTGTTAAAGTATTGGGGTTTTACCATTATTGAATGTGTATGTGTTTTGAAGTTTAATGGTAGAAAATGAATAGTTGTTGTTGGATGAACAACATTTGTTATGTGATTTTGAATGAAATTACAAATTACGGGGTTAAATTGAGAAAAATGAAAATTATGTGGTAAATGTGTGAAATAATGAAATGTATGGGCTGCAATGGGTATATATATAATTCAGCTAACATAGTTGTGGGTTAAATTGCATGAAATTGCATTTTTATGAGATAGGGACTAAATTGTAAAGAAGTTAAAATATTTAGGGTAAAAGTGTAAATTTGCAAAAATATGTATTTTGGGTTGAATTGAACAGAATGAAAACTAAATGGATTGAATTTGATTATTTAGATCAAGTTAAGCATCGTACAGATCTAGATCGGGGGAAAGATAAATTATCGGACTAGTTGATCTTAATTCGTCGTTTTTGTGATCGAGGTAAGTTCGTATGTTTAATAAGCATTAAATTATATGTATTTGAATGCTTAATTGTTATAATTGAGATGATACAATACCTGGAAATTCTCGACGAGTTATCGGCAATGTATAAATCCAGGTTGAACCTTAGGAATAGATAGGATACAAATGACATGTCATTAGGGGTTACCGTGTTTTCAGTGCTGGTCCTGTACGTTCTACCGGTGGCTGAGTTTTCTAGCATGTGTTGCGATTACTCGTCAACTTCTATGAGCAGCACTGTGTAGTTATGTCTTGACCGTCAGCTTGTGTGAGTAGGCCCAGTGATAGCTCGAGAGCGAGCATTTATATGAGATATGAGATAGTGATGGTTTCAACCATGTATTGGCATTTAGTGTGCGAGATTCTCGAGTATCCGATAGTATTCCAAATGGTTCAACGGATATACTGATGATATGAAAGTGTAAGAGATTGATATATACCAATACAGGTATGTTCATGAATTGTATAAGCATTGAATCTATGAGATTTGGGAATTCATGACTAACCTATTGTTTTAATATGTGTTAGGCTTTTGGATTCAAATTGAATTGCATTATGCTATGTTTATTTACTTAATTTGTGAATGAATGGTAAGATGTACTCTTTAGCCATACGAGCTTACTAAGCTTAATAGCTTACTTTGTTTACTTTTCTGTGTTTTATAGTGATTTCGAAGCTTGCTCGGATTGGAAGTTGTCAGAGATCTCATCACACTATCCAGCCATTGTTTTGGTACTTTTGAACTATGTGTATTTTGGTTATATGGCATGTATAGGTCGTTTGGCTAATGAAAGCCTATATGTTTTTGTTATGTAATTAGTCATTTAAATTGACTTGATTTCGCATATGTTGATTATGTATGTATAAATGTGGTTATTCTCATTTTGGTGTGTACTTGGATTGCCATGGAAATGCCGTAATTGTGTATTGGTATTTTGAGTACAAAATGATTGAACTTGAGAATGTGGTATGCATGTTGAATTAGGCACAAATTCTAATAAGTGAGTTTGACCATTTAGGTATATTTTGGAGGCATATTGTAACATTCCAAAATTGGGCCTAGTAGGATTGAGCCCAATGGGCCTTAGGCGTAGTAGGGTTTAGAATTTTTTGAGAACAGCATTAATGCAAGTTAGGCTTATTAGATAAGTGATTTTGGAAGGTTAGAGGGCTTCTATGAAGTCCCGGGATCAAATATTGGCTTTGGGGAAATTTTGGTTTTAGGTGAAAAAAACCCTGGAAGTTGGCAGGTAGGCCTTAAGAATAAAATATGGAGAAAATGACACAAGTGGAGTGTGTGGTGTAGTGGCAAAGTGACGCCACATAAGAGACAAGGGGGTGACGCCACAAGGAAGGAAGGAGGTCCAAGGTTCAAGTCTTGGCTTTTGCATTTTGGTTTCTTTTTACTTGGATCTTAGAATTTGGCTATAGATTTATATTTAGTTGCGCATGGTTTAAGACACAAGAGGAGCTTGTGGCCAAGTGGTTAGTGACGTGGATTATGCTACAAGGAGCCTGGGTTCGAATCTCGTGAGAAGCAAAGGAGTATTTATTTTGCGGATTGGACGGCAAGAGTTTCAGTTGAATTTAAACTCTACTGACGAAGGGATCCCACATCGGAAAGATACAAAGAAGGAAGGTGAAGAGCTAGCTATATAAAGAGCATTCCAGGAGGAGAGTTATGATACCTTGGTGGGCGTTTGGGCACAGGAGTGGTCGCAGCGCGGTTTAGCACCAGAGTCCTATCAAGTGTGTAACTCTCTCTACTCTAGTTGTAGAGCGGCAAATGCCGAAGTGCCGGTCACGGCAATAGTAGCCACACGAGCGTGCGAGCGCACGTGTGGGGCTTCGACGCGATAGTTGAGGCCATTAGTAGTATTCTTGTGGGTTGGGGCTACTTGGGCCACGATGGGCCGAAGTGGGCCCAATGGGCCCGTGGGCCCAATTGAGCAAAATGTATGATGGTATAGTATATAGTGAACTAGACTAGGTGGAACTTATATACGTGGCTAGATTTATGTTAGGTGGGCCACACAAGCGTGTGGGCCCGAATGGGCCGAAATCGGGTTTTAGGCCCAATAGTCCGGTAAGGACCAGAAATGGTAGCTGAGTCGCTAGTGGCGACATTGGGCCTTCGAAAAGGCCATTTCAGGTACGAAATTACTGAAATACCCTTAGTGGGTAAATTACCAAAATACCCCTGAAAGGTAAATTACGAAAATGCCCTTGGTAGGTAAAAATTACTGTTATACCCTTTAGAGGTTGATTAGCTTGGTTATATCGTATTTGTTGTTCTGATTATGATGGTCATACGTTTCATGCGTTATCTTTGATATATATGATATGATGATTTATGACATATATGTGTTATGTGATGCATAACTAAGCATGTTGACATGATTTGCATGATTTGCACGATTTACATGAGTATGTCATGATGATGGGTGATATGAGAGGAGGGGGAAGTGATATCCGTGTCTTTGGGACACCAGAGGTTTGGCACCTCCAGTGGTTTGGTACCACAGATTGATTTAGTGACTTTAGGTCACCAGAGGTTTGGCCTCATAGCGACTTGTCCCAGTGGCTTAGCACCACAGTGGGTTGGCCCCACAGTTGATATTACGGGATCGTCGCCAGTTATTTGGTATCACACGTGGGTTGGCCCCACACTTGGATATTGATATTTTGTGACTTTGGGTCACCAGAGGTTTGGCACCTCATAGCGACTCGTCCTAGTGGTTTAACACCACAGTGGGTTGGCCCCACAGTTGATATCGGGATTGTCGCCAGTGATTTGGTCTCACAATGTGGGTTGGCCCCACACTTGGAGTATTGATGTTCGTGACTTTGGGTCACCAGAGGTTTGGCACCTCATAGCGACTCGTCCCAGTGGCTTAGCACCACAGTGGGTTGGCCCCACATTTGATATAACGGGATTGTCGCCAGTGATTTGGTATCACAACGTGGGTTGGCCCCACATATGGGTTATTCGTGACTTTGGGTCACCAGTGGTTTGGCACCACAATTATATTGATATCAGTGACTTTGGGTCACCAGTGGTTTGGCACCACCAGTGGTTTGGTACCACACGGGGTAGATCTAGGAGTTTCGGATGGATAGGTTGGATGGGTTGCATGACATGCATATTTGCATATGAATTTGTGTACGAGCTTAACATCTTTTGGATGGGGATTTACACACTGAGTCTCGGTGACTCACTCCTTAGTTAATTTTGCAGGTAATCGTTAGATCGCGGATTTGGGAGCCGAGGCAGACTTGTCGTGGCCATACAATGTTTTTCTCGTAAACTCGTTCTCTTAGTTAAACTTATTTGTAACTGGGATTTTTGTTATGTAATAGGGCCACTTTAACTGTATTTTTGGTATTTTATTTGGTTTAGCTTTTGATTTGTTTACTGCTTATTATTAAATGATCAATATGGGATTTTCCTAAGATGATAATAAACCGTTTCTTATTCAAAATTACTTAAACTCGATTTTTCACAACAACTATAAAGAATACGAGCTTTTTAACGAACGCACAGTTTTTAGACATTCCTTTCATGTGACATGCCAGATCCGGTCGTAACGTTAGGCCGGGTTTGGGGTGTTACACATATTGTATGTTTTTGAATGGTCAATTGTGATGTTTATGAGTGTTATTGATATAGCATGATTTAAACTTAGTTGTGATTGGTTTGAATGCTTATTGAGGTTAGGGTCATATGCTATTGGATGTGTTTAGGTTGATGTAAATTTGGGTAAAAAAAGTGGCTTGAAACATAGCCTAATTTTGTCCACATGGGCGTGTGTCTCAGCCGTGTGTCACACATGGCTAGGTGACACGGCCGTTTGTCCCCTGGTACTTATTTATAAATCAAGTCAGTAGCTTCACATGGTCTAGCACACGGATGTGTGGCCTGGCCGTGTGGCATAAGTCTGTATAACCTCCAGTTTTCAAATGGCCTAGCACGCGGATTAGCACACAGGCCTGTGAGGCCATTTTGAAGGGTACACGGGCTAGTCACATGGGTGTGTGGTTGGCCGTGTGACCCTAGTGAGTTACACGAGGTCGGACACGGACTAGGACATGGCCATGTGATCCCATTTCGAATGGTCACACGGCCTGACCACACGAGTGTGTGTCTCATGCACTTTGAAAATTTTCCATGTTTTCCCATAAAATTATTAAGCATTCGAATTAGTCCTGAATCACTTCTAATGCTTGCTTTGGGCCTTGAGGGCTCATGTTTGGGACTATATGACTGTATTTGAATGATGATTGTTTGGATTTGAGAAATATATATGAAATGTATTATTGTTTAAGAAATAAGTCTAGTAATGCTCCGTAACCCTATTCTGGCGACAGATACGGGTTAGGGGTGTTACACTTTGCCTGCTTAGCCTCAGTTTCAACACAAGCCTTTTGGAGGGCTTAACTCGCGAGGCAACACTCTAATGATAACATGGAGAAGGAACTTACCAGCTCAATGAGAGTGGGCTTGTGAACATCAGAAGAAAGGGAGAAAGGATAAATGAGCTCCTTCAATTCCTAGGACAACTCTCCATCCTGTCTTTGTTAGACAATAAAGGAGGAGAAGGGATACTAGCTCGCGTCGATATGTTTTTGCCAAGATAAGAAGGTTTGGACCTTAAGGGGGAGTATCATAGATGTCGCCAATTGGGGAAGTATTGGAGCTTGGCAGTGAGTGTCAAAATCCGTAGAAGGTGGAGCTAAGGTGGTAGCAAGTGGGTCCACAGCATTGGCGGACTCAACAGGAGGTTCGGGAAGGACTAGAGGAAGGGACAGAGGGCATGTTGTAGAGTCGAATGCTGGGAATGTTGTCATGGGCACTGGAGAAGAAGTAAGGGGTTCACCCTTTGGAAGTATAGGTTGCTTGTCAGGCCTGTGGTGGGACAACCTATTGCCACTACTCTCCCCAGCACTAGAGGATCCCCTTTCGAGTCTCAACCTCTTACGACAACTACTGCCAGCTCGCACTCTTGAATCAACCACATCCATGAGATGCTGCACACTCTCAAATAAAGGCTCTACATCCATGGTTCTAGGCTAGGATGGAGGTGATAGGGGCAAGAAATGAGTGGGATTTGTAGTATGAACAACAGGGTCATATGTTAAGTGTGTTTTATATTATTGTATAATGTTTTAAAGTGTCATATATGTTTGTGTCACTTTTTTTTATCAAAGTCTCATGTTTTCAAGTGTCTGCAATTGTTTCCACAGCTTGCGTATTGTATTCATTTATCTAAATATTCCTATATTAAGTTATTAGATATTTGGAGTCTAGTTTTCTTATGCATTGTTGGTCTTGATATTTATCTTTTCTGCATCTTGTTTTAGAGTGTGAATTTCGTTTTGAATGTCTAAGTGTTAAGTCATGTCTACATGCTTACTTATTTTAGAATGTCATATCATTATCTTATGTGTTACATGAGTAGGTTTTTTTGGGCATTATTGTTTGTCTTGAAAATGAGTTTATGGCATTCTATTTATACTATTTTTAGGTACACTAGGCTGGCCATTCATACACCATGTGACTCTTCGCATTCTAATCAAATTCATGTTCCATTAACATCCAATGAATCTACAAGTTCATATATTCACCAAGCACCAAGTGACCTTTCATATTCCATGGTTGAATTCAATGATATATCTATTTAAGGTCTTGGCCAAATTCAAGGTATCATCTATTATGAACGTACGGTCCAAAGGGGGAAGAATGAGCTTTATAAAGATTCAAGGAACAATCGCATTCATGTATGGCAAGGGGGGAAGCATAGCATTAAATGCACAAACATTGAATATGGATATACATGTATCTACACAAGAAGGATGAATCTGCCCATATATGAACTTCAAAAGGGGGACAAATTGCCTCTTCAAGCACCCAAATGATTCATGAATATCCAAGGATGATTAATATGACCATTCAGTTATACATTGCACCTTGTTCATGTACTTCATCATACAATGTACAACATCCATACATGTATACACATTAATAGCCAAATGTGTCCATTGGTGTGCTTAGGTCTATAAATAGCTCTGTCATTTCATTTGTAAAGGTTAATCAATCACACAACTTTTGAATACAAATCATATTGTGAGAGTTTATCTCTTGATTTTTCATTGAACTTTCTAAACTTATCAAAACTTCAGTTTTGTGGCGTTCATTTGTCTTATCACTCCCCTTCACATCCCTTTTCTACAGTATGGTGACACTAATACTTCTTATACCAAGGTTCGGGTATTTTTCAAGCTTAAGCGAGTCGGGTTTAAATATAACTTCGGCTCTTTAAAGCTTCCAAGCACCTCGAGTCAAGGTCTTTATCTGTTGTTCTTGTTCAAGAAGGTCTATCGCAAACGTGAAATTTCTAACTCTAAGTACGGGTCTTGTTAGTATATTATCAAGGTCCTATTCGGGTTAAAGAAATCACATCACACTGGCCCTTCCTCCCGACATTGATGCAACCTCGGACATAATGATATAGCGTAAGATAAAAGAAAAAAAAGTAAAGGATTACTTGGAAACTAAGAAGTGCTCACAGAGGACGAGTAACTCTGGTGAAGGAAACAAAGAATGAAGAAAGGAATAGAAAAAGGGAGTTGAAGAAAAAAGATTTAGGGTCTAGAAAGAAACTCAAACGACAAAGAATTTGGAGGGAAAATTGATTTAAGATGAAAGGATTTCTTTTACCTTGTGCCTTGATTTAAATAACCAAACGTCCAAAAGAAGCTTGCATTCAAAAAGTAATAAATTGTTCAAGTGCTCAAACCTGCTTTTGACACCTGACGATCAGGGGAAGGGTTTTCCCTAAACCCCTTAATAACCATAAGCGAGAAGATCTGCCAGAGTAAGTCATCCGTCAAGTACCCACCACATTAGTGTATGCTTGTATAGAATCAGTTAAATAACTTTTACTCTTAGGACGTCTGGCACCAAGAGTAAGCCAGAGGCTCTGCCTGGATAATAGTAAGGTTATCCTTAAACTCACTACCACTATGTATGGAGTATAGACGAACCCACTAATCAAGTGGAATGGGTTTAAGGAAAAGTAGAGATAGTAGTTAATGCTAAATCAACTATGAAGTATGGTGGTGTTATGTAAGCTCATAACGGTTTAAAATTACAAGTCACCCGAATGCCCGACTGTTTTTAAATAGATACTTGATAACTAAAGAAATAAGATGGAATCTTGAATCAATGACATGCACGAGAAAAGAACCAACGTTAATGGAACGTGGCCTGTTTTCTATAAGACAAATAATTGAAAACAAGAACAGATAATGAAACAGGAATGTAGGGCTATTAGAAATTTTGAAGTGGTCCATTTTAATTGGATCGATAGAAACAATAATGAAGCTACGGATTTACTGTGTAATCTTGCTATTAAGAATAGATGTGATTTGATGTTTAAGTTGGGTTATCCTTTGGAAATCCACAATGTTATTATTCGTGATGCAATAAAATGAGGTTGACCTTCGGGTCTTTTTTGTCAAAAAAAAATGAAAACAAGAGTTAGTTTCAAATAGACCCTGACTCATTGTTTATGAAAGAAACAAGAACCGAAGGTATAAGAAATAAAAAAATAACACCACAGGGTAAAAGCCTTGATAAGTTCTGTTTGTATGTTCTTAAGAACTCAAGAGAAATGCTCACAAAATGTATTTTGATTCATCAATCTTCAAATTACAAAATGAGCAGCAATTTATCTAGGTATATGAATAGTCAACCCGTCCATGAACTTTATGGCCTTAATTATGCATGAATGTATATAGTAAATGAAAAGTCACATAACTCCCAACCTTAAATGTAGACTTAATAAACAAAGAAAAACTTCAGAAGTCACATTCAGACCCTTTTTGGACAGTGGAAGTGCATGTGCATGGGAGTTACTGAACAGTTACTGGATGTACATAAATGCATTAAAATAGAATCTCTTCAAAGGTCATGAAGTTGCTGAAAAGTCACTTGTTTTTCAAAAGTCATGTTCGGCTTCCATCTTGGATGGTGGTAATTAAGAAGGACCTTGGTTAACTGAATAGTCACCAAGGATGCTTGAATGAGCATTTTAGAATTCCATCCGTTTAATCTGACCAATGAATGCTTGAATCCTTAAATTCTGATTGGAAGATGAAAAATCTTCATGAAAGATACATGGCCAACAAGGTACCTACAATATATTATAAATAGAACTCATTTCACAATTCAATCATTCCACATGCATAAACTGAAATATTATGAATGCAACGAAATAATTGAAACAAAACAAACAAAGAAACAAAATAGAAAAACCACAAGTTCTTTATTTAAAAATGCTAATCAACTTTATTTAAGATGTGAATAAGAAAGACTTATTGAGCAATGAATAAAACGTTGCAAGGCTAATGTTGCATGTTAAGTCTAGAATGTAATCGAGATTGTTCCAACTCAGGCCAAACAACTTGTATGAGAACATTGAGCACCTCCTCAAGCTTTCTATCCCTTGCCCTCGTAATTGGGCCCATAGGTACTTGCAACGCATCTCCAAGTAATGGAACCTTCAGATTTGGTCCTAATGTCATACCCATGCTCACATCATCCCCTCCCTCTTCAAAAGGATTTGTCCTCAAATTAGAATCTGCATAAAATGGAGATAAATAAAAAAACGTTAAAACCTGCACTTACATTGTACTCACTTGGGAGATCTATCTTATAAGAGTTATCTTTAATTTTCTCCAGGACTCGAAAAGGGCCATCTCCTCTTGGAAGGAGTTTAGATATCCGTTGGGCAGGAAACCGTTCCTTTCACATATGTACCCAAACCAAATCTCCCGATTCAAATACAACTTTCTTTTGACCCTTGTTGGCATGTTCTACATACTACTTCGTCCTCTTTTCAATATTATCCTGAACCTTCTTATGAAGTTGTCGAACAAATTTAATCTTTCTTTTTCCAACTAAATTGACAATTTCATTAGTAGGTAAAGGAATTAAATACAAAGCTATAAGAGGATTGAAACCACACACTACCTCAAAAGGGGAAAATCTAGAGGCAGAATGCAAACTTCGATTGTATGCAAATTCAACATGTGGTAAACACTCCTCCCATGTCTTTAAATTTCATTGAATGATAGCTCAAAGCAGCATTGGCAACATACGATTTACAACTTTGATTTGTCCATCAAATTGGGGATGACAAGTAGTGGAGAACAACAATTTAGTGCCTAACTTACCCCATAAGGTCTTCCAAAAGTAGCTCAAAAACTTGGTATCTTGATCAGACACAATGCTTTTTGGAATTCCATGTAATCTGAATATTTCCTTGAAAAACAAATTAGCAATATACTTAGCATCATTAGTTTTTTAACAAGGTATTAAATGAGCCATTTTAAAAAAATGGTCCACCACAAAAAAAAAATCTTTCCCACTACTAGACCTTGGTAATCCTAACACGAAATCAATTGAAATATCTATCCAAGGTTCCATACGTATAGGTAATGGGGTGTACAAGCCTTGGAAGTTTACTCGCAATTCAACCTTTCTGCAAATTATACAATTTTGACAAAGACGCTCGACATCTCGTCACATATGTGGCAAAAACAATGTTCATAAAATACATATATAGTTTTTCCAACTCCAAAATGTCCCATTAGGCCTCCTCTGATAACGAATGATGTGGTGGAATGCGAAAGTGGATCGCAAAGTTTGTCAAAGTCGCAAATTTGACTTAGGACTCTAGACGTTGAGAAAGAAACTTGGATTTTGACACAACCTGAAAAGCAATCAAAACCAAGTCAGATATAACAATTAAAATATATAACTAATATAATTAAAATAGAATAATAAAACAATAAAGAAGATAGATGGAAAAGATGGAACATGGCCTATAGATGTAACACCCCTTACCCGAGACCGTTGCCGGAGTCGAGCACGAGGTATTACTAGACTTAACTTACTAGTTCTGGGTATAAAAATTGAAACTGTCCGTCTGCGTCATGTTCACTAAATTAATTATAACTTGAGCTATGAAACTCGAAATCTAGATCCGTAAATTTTCCTTGAAACTAAAATCATATACCTTCTTACTGTAATTTTTCCATAATTTTTGGTATGGCCAATCAATACCAGATTTTTCTTAAAGTTTCCCCTGTTTTACTATTTGACTATTCTGACCTCTCTTCACTACGAATCAAATTACTCTTAGTACAGAATTCATATGACCTTCTTATTTATTTCATTTGAAAATAGACTCATTCAGGATTCTAAACATATAAAGTTAAACCCCTAATTATTTTTCTCCATTTTTTGTGATTTTTCCAAGTCAGAACAGGGAACCTGAATTTATTCTGAACCAGTCTTACAAAAATAAATATCTCAAATTACAGAATTCCTTTGCTTTCCTTGTTTCTTTCATATGAAAATAGACTCAATAAGCTTTAATTATATATCTCATGCACAACCTAATTCAATTTCTACTATTTTTGGTGATTTTTTCAAAATCACGTCACTGCTGCTGTCCAACTATTTCCCTGCATATAATTACATAATTTCTTTAAAATAACTATCAACTAGGCATTTCATAACCTCCAAAGCATGTTCTTAATTAACCATTTTAATGGCTAATTATTACCAAACATTTACAAGTCCATAATAAACCATATCATAAGGTCACACACATAAAATGGCTAAGTCTCTATACATGCCATAACTTAAAACGTTAAAGTCACAAAATACCAATATAATCCTTTGATAGTGTGTAACGATCTCCGACGTCCTTTCGATCCCCGAGTTGGCTTGTAATACTATAAAAAAAAATAAAGAATAGGTGTAGCATAAAGCTTAGTAAGTTTACATGTAAATAGATAACAACATTCTTAGTGAATTATCTTATTTTTCTTGTCAAGATCACTTAAGCTTTTAACTCAATATACTTAAAACTTGTATACTTGCCTTACCTTTTAATATGAATTTATCTTACCTTACCTTTTTACCTTTACTTTAGAATACTCCTTGAATTTTCCCGTTGAACCACTTGGAATACTAAGGATACGCGGGTACCTTTCCTTATGAAACTTAACCATTGCCATGTCTTGACATGGTCTTACGTGGTATCCTTGCCTTATGAACTCACCAATGCCATGCCTTGGCATGGTCTTACATGGGACCTTTGCCTTATAGTAACATATCAATGCCATGTCTTGACATGGTCTTACATGATTTCCTTAAACCCTAATGTCATGACATTTGTATCCTACACATTCCTAAGGTTCAACCGGAGCTTTCTGAGATAGTTTTTCCATCAATTCATACTTGAGTCTTTAAATAATAAATTTACAGAATAAATATGTAAATGCTGGAATTTAACAATATTAAATGTAAAATAATAGAATATTGCATTTATTTACTGCAAACTTACCTCGAAACGAAATACGATCAACTATATTGATTTAATCCTTTATCTTTTTCTTTCCTCGATCTAACTCTGGATTTCGTTCTTCTTGATCTATAATAGAAAATTTAGCTTATTTAATACTCACATTCATCAAAACAGTCCTTAACTCTTAACTTTGGCAAAATTACAATTTTACCCCTAAACTTTTACATATTTACACATTTTCCCCAAAGCTCGGAAATTAAACTTTATCCCTTATTCTTATGTTTTATGGCATGCTGATCATTTTTCCCTTCTATGGCAACATCAAATTCTCACTCTAACTTGTACTTATGAACATTAGGTATTTTTACCGATTAAGCCGTTTTACTCGTTTTCACTTAAAATCACTAAGCAAAAGTTGTTTAACATAATTTTAGACTTCATATTCTATCATAAAACATCAAAATAAACACATTTCACCTATGGGTATTTTTTTAAATATGAACCCTAGAATAAATTATTAATAGAATAAGCTAAATCGAGCTACCGGGGCTTCAAAAATGTAAAGAACATTAAAAATGGGGCTTGGAATCACTTACTATGGAGCTTGGAAGCTTGAAACAAACCCTAGCTATGGTGAACACTTGAAAATTCGGCCTAATGAAGAAGATGAGCATATTTTGCCATCTTTTTCCCTTTTAATTCATTTTTATTACCAAATGACTAAATTACCCTTCATTAAAAACTTTGGTTCTTTCTTCCTATATATGTCCATTTTTGTCCATGAAAATATAATGGTCTAATTACCATTTAAGGACTCCTACTTCAAACCCCCATTTTAATCAAGTACTCTATAAATTAGAACCCCTATTTAGCAACTTTTGCAAACAAGTCCTAATAGGCAATTTAAGCATGAAATTAATAAAATTTCTTATCAATACTCTAACACATGTATTTAATCACTCAATAAATCATAATAATTAATCATAATAAACTTTTATAGCAATTAGATACCTCTAGCTTCTAGAACTCAAGTTTTGCACTTTTTATAATTTAGTCCTTTTGACTAAATTGAGTGCTCAAACACCAAAATTTTCGAACGAAATTTTTACGAAACCATTTCATAAAGTTGTAGATCATAAAAATATAAAAATATTAATTTAATTTTTTTTATCGGATTTGTGGTCCCGAAACCACTATTCCGACTAGGCTCAAAATCGGGCTGCTACAACTCTCCCCCCCTTTAGGGATTTTCGTCCCCGAAAATCTTACCAGAAAAGAGGTTTGGGTACTGTTTTCTCATGGCTTCCTCTGGTTCCCACGTAGCCTCTTCTACTCCATGTCTTTGCCACAACACTTTCACTAAAGCTATACTTTTATTTCTTAACTGTTTAACCTCTCGAGCCAAAATCTTAATCGGTTCCTCATCATATGTCATATCCGGTTGAATCTCAATCTCTGTCGGAGAAATCACATGTGAAGGATCAGAACGATAGCGTCGCAACATTGACACATGAAACACATTATGAATTCTTTCTAACTCTGCTGGTAAAGCTAGCCGATATGCCACTGGTCCAATCCTTTCGATAACCTCATACGGCCCAATGAAACGAGGACCTAATTTGCCTTTCTTGCCAAATCTGAGAACTTTCTTCCAAGGGGATACTTTCAAGAATACCCTGTCACCAACTTGAAATTCAATTTCTTTTCTTTTCAAATCTGGATAGGATTTCTGTCTATCTGAAGCTGCTTTCAAGCAATCTCTGATGACTTTTACTTTCCCTTCTGTTTCTTTGACTAGATCAACCCCGTAAATCTGATTTTCCTTAAGCTCTGTCCAATACAAAGGTGTGCGACATTTACGTCCATACAAAGCTTCATAAGGTGCCATCTTCAGACTCGATTGATAACTATTATTGTAGGCAAACTCTATTAACGACAAATATTTCTCCCAACTACCTTGAAATTCCAATACGCAACATCTAAGCATATCTTCGAGTACCTGAATAACTCTTTCTGATTGACCATCGGTCTGAGGATGGAAAGCTGTACTAAAACTCAACCTTGTACCTAAAGCTTCCTGTAATTTCTTCCAAAACCGTGAAGTAAATCTCGAATCTCTATCTGAGATAATCGGTAATGGTACTCCATGTAGTCTAACTATCTCTGAAATATACAACTCAGCCAACTTGTCAAGTGAATAATCCATACGAACTGGAATAAAATGAGCTGACTTCGTTAGCTTATCAATTACAACCCATACTGCATCTTTCTTTCTCAGTGTCAAAGGCAATCCCGTCACAAAATCCATAGTAACTCGGTCCCATTTCCACTCGGGAACTAATATAGGCTACAATAGAAATAGGTGTGGTACCTGGAATCAATTCAATACCAAACTCAACTTCTCTGATAGGAGGCAAACCTGGTAGTTCTTCCGGGAACACATCAGAAAACTCATTTACCACAGGCACTGATTCAATTTTCAACTCTGGATCTTTAGTATTCAACACAAAAGCAAGATAAGCTTCACATCCTTTCCTCAAACATTTCTGAGCAGACATAACTGAAATCATGGTAATTGCACTATCTGACTCATTTGAATTAACTCGAAGGATTTCACCATTTTCACATTTCAACTCAATGAATTTCTTTCCA
This sequence comes from Gossypium australe, assembly GCA_005393395.2. Classification (NCBI taxonomy): domain Eukaryota; kingdom Viridiplantae; phylum Streptophyta; class Magnoliopsida; order Malvales; family Malvaceae; genus Gossypium; species Gossypium australe. The sequence goes on along the minus strand of CM016614.1, from coordinate 74,004,992 downwards.
CAATTTACTATCGCATCATGTGCAGTTAACCAATCCATACCAAGAATCACATCAAACTCATCAAATGGCAATAGCATGAGATCAGCCGGAAAACAGTAACCTCTAATCATCAAAGGGCATTTTTTACATACTTTGTTTACTAACACATGCTGACCAAATGGATTTGATACTTTAATCACAAATTTCGTAAGCTCTATGGACATGTTCATACTAGGCATTAATTTCATGCAAACATAGGAATGTGTTGAACCCGGATCAATCAAAGCAATAACATTAACATCATGAAGAGAAAATGTACCCGTAATTACATCGGGGGAGGATGCCTCTTCACGATTACGGAGAGCATAAGTCCTTGCAGGTGCTTTAACATCTGATCTCGTTGCTGTATCTCTAAATGCAGCTCTACCTGCCCCTACTCCAGGGTTTCTCTGATATCTGCCTCTAACGGGGGCATTACCTGATCTTGCACTCGGTATTACTTCCCTTTTAACCATTTCGGGACACTCCCGAATGAAATGATTCGGTGCACCACATCGGAAACAACCAATCTCAGTTGCTCGACATTGACCTGGATGACGTCGACCACATTGAAGACACTCGAGTCTATCAGGTTGAATACTGCCAACACTCGCAATCGAAGTGGTTTGAGCTTTTGAATCCATAAATCTTCCACCTCTGCTCCGGCTAGAATACCCAGCTGAAAAATTAGATCTCGTAGAAAACTCTCTAGGCCTCTTGGATGTAGACTGAAATGACTTGCTCATCTGTCTTTTCTTCGAGTCTTGCATCTCAATTTCAGATTTACCCTTTCTTTTTAATAACTCTTCTGCCTTACAGGCTCGTTCAACTAAAGCAACAAACTCTTTTATCTCTAGAACACCAACTGACAGTCGGATATCATCATTGAGCCCATCTTCAAATCTTTTGCACATGATAGCCTCTGTAGACACACACTCTCGAGCATAATTGCTGAGTCGAACAAATTCACGTTCATAGTCGGTTACAGTCATCTTACCTTGTTTTAACTCAAGAAACTCTTTTCTTTTCTGGTCAATAAACCTCTGACTGATATACTTTTTACGGAACTCCTCCTGAAAGAAATCCCAAGTAACTCTTTCTTTCGGTACTACTGATACAAGTGTCTTCCACCACTGGTAGGCTGAATCTCTAAGAAGTGACACTACACATTTAATACACTCTTCCGGTGTGCAGGATAACTCGTCAAAAACACTAATAGTATTTTCGAGCCAAAATTCAGCTTTTTCTGCATCGTCATCTTTGGTAGCCCGAAACTCTTCAGCCCCTTGTTTTCTGATCTTGTCAACGGGTGGCTTCTCTCTTCTGACTGTATCTGTGACTGGGGAAGCTACATGGGTGGTCTGTGGATCATGAGGGGGTGGAGGTCTAACGGCCGGGTTCGTACGAACGAACTCAGCAAACCATTCATTCAAAGCTTGGAAGAAGGCTTCTCGAGCCCCTCCTCCCTGACTAACTGTAACGGGCCTTTCACGACTATCTTGTCGCACCGTCCCTTCAGCGGGAGTGGGTGCACTACTCTCTACATCATCTGCACCAGCTCGTTCAGGATCCATAACTAAAAAAAATTTAAATCGTCAAGAGTCGTCACACTATCAAAATATAAGTATGGCATGTATAGATAGACTCTTACTCATACTAAATATTCCGAGAACTGACTAAACCTTGCTCTGATACCAATAAATGTAACACCCCTTACCCGAGACCGTTGCCGGAGTCGAGCACGAGGTATTACTAGACTTAACTTACTAGTTCTGGGTATAAAAATTGAAACTGTCCGTCTGCATCATGTTCACTAAATTAATTATAACTTGAGCTATGAAACTCGAAATCTAGATCCGTAAATTTTCCTTGAAACTAAAATCATATACCTTCTTACTGTAATTTTTCCATAATTTTTGGTATGGCCAATCAATACCAGATTTTTCTTAAAGTTTCCCCTGTTTTACTATTTGACTATTCTGACCTCTCTTCACTACGAATCAAATTACTCTTAGTACAGAATTCATATGACCTTCTTATTTATTTCATTTGAAAATAGACTCATTCAGGATTCTAAACATATAAAGTTAAACCCCTAATTATTTTTCTCCATTTTTTTGTGATTTTTCCAAGTCAGAACAGGGGAACCTGAATTTATTCTGAACCAGTCTTACAAAAATATAAATATCTCAAATTACAGAATTCCTTTGCTTTCCTTGTTTCTTTCATATGAAAATAGACTCAATAAGCTTTAATTATATATCTCATGCACAACCTAATTCAATTTCTACTATTTTTGGTGATTTTTCAAAATCACGTCACTGCTGCTGTCCAACTATTTCCCTGCATATAATTACATAATTTCTTTAAAATAACTATCAACTAGGCATTTCATAACCTCCAAAGCATGTTCTTAATTAACCATTTTAATGGCTAATTATTACCAAACATTTACAAGTCCATAATAAACCATATCATAAGGTCACACACATAAAATGGCTAAGTCTCTATACATGCCATAACTTAAAACGTTAAAGTCACAAAATACCAATATAATCCTTTGATAGTGTGTAACGATCTCCGACGTCCTTTCGATCCCCGAGTTGGCTTGTAATACTATAAAAAAAATAAAGAATAGGTGTAAGCATAAAGCTTAGTAAGTTTACATGTAAATAGATAACAACATTCTTAGTGAATTATCTTATATTTTTCTTGTCAAGATCACTTAAGCTTTTAACTCAATATACTTAAAACTTGTATACTTGCCTTACCTTTTAATATGAATTTATCTTACCTTACCTTTTTACCTTTACTTTAGAATACTCCTTGAATTTTCCCGTTGAACCACTTGGAATACTAAGGATACGCGGGTACCTTTCCTTATGAAACTTAACCATTGCCATGTCTTGACATGGTCTTACGTGGTATCCTTGCCTTATGAACTCACCAATGCCATGCCTTGGCATGGTCTTACATGGGACCTTTGCCTTATAGTAACATATCAATGCCATGTCTTGACATGGTCTTACATGATTTCCTTAAACCCTAATGTCATGACATTTGTATCCTACACATTCCTAAGGTTCAACCGGAGCTTTCTGAGATAGTTTTCCATCAATTCATACTTGAGTCTTTAAATAATAAATTTACAGAATAAATATGTAAATGCTGGAATTTAACAATATTAAATGTAAAATAATAGAATATTGCATTTATTTACTGCAAACTTACCTCGAAACGAAATACGATCAACTATATTGATTTAATCCTTTATCTTTTTCTTTCCTCGATCTAACTCTGGATTTCGTTCTTCTTGATCTATAATAGAAAATTTAGCTTATTTAATACTCACATTCATCAAAACAGTCCTTAACTCTTAACTTTGGCAAAATTACAATTTTGCCCCTAAACTTTTACATATTTACACATTTGCCCCAAAGCTCGGAAATTAAACTTTATCCCTTATTCTTATGTTTTATGGCATGCTGATCATTTTTCCCTTCTATGGCAACATCAAATTCTCACTCTAACTTGTACTTATGAACATTAGGTATTTTTACCGATTAAGCCGTTTTACTCGTTTTCACTTAAAATCACTAAGCAAAAGTTTTTTAACATAATTTTAGACTTCATATTCTATCATAAAACATCAAAATAAACACATTTCACCTATGGGTATTTTTTTAAATATGAACCCTAGAATAAATTATTAATAGAATAAGCTAAATCGAGCTACCGGGGCTTCAAAAATGTAAAGAACATTAAAAATGGGGCTTGGAATCACTTACTATGGAGCTTGGAAGCTTGAAACAAACCCTAGCTATGGTGAACACTTGAAAATTCGGCCTAATGAAGAAGATGAGCATATTTTGCCATCTTTTTCCCTTTTAATTCATTTTTATTACCAAATGACTAAATTACCCTTCATTAAAAACTTTGGTTCTTTCTTCCTATATATGTCCATTTTTGTCCATGAAAATATAATGGTCTAATTACCATTTAAGGACTCCTACTTCAAACCCCCATTTTAATCAAGTACTCTATAAATTAGAACCCCTGTAATAACCAAATTTGCCCGGCCCCAAAACCCAATAAACCCGAGCCCAATTGCAGAACCAAAAATTAAATAAAACAAAAAAATCCAATAAAATAAGTGTCCAAAGTCCATTACAAGAAACCCAGACTCAAGGCCCAGTTTACACTAAAACCAAATAAAATTAAAACATAACCCAAACCCGAAAGCAGCCCAAACCCACAACCTAAAACAGAAACCCTAGATTCCCCTCTCCCCTCTTGCGCCGTTTCTGCCATTAGCCCCAGTGCCGCGCGCGTGGAAGCACGCGCGCCACCTTCGCGCGTCGTCCCGTCACCAAGTGCGCATCGTTGGCATCCACTCGACGCACCATCGCCGCTCACCTGCAAGAACAGACAAAGGAACGACAGAAACACGAACAAAAAGAGCATTATCTTTATTTTTTTTATTTGACGATATTCGGCTATAAAGCCGTAAAAAAGAAATTGTAAAGGGACTTCTTTTTTCGATTGACAGTCAATAGAGATAGAAATCTCAAGCCAACACTCTTTTCTCAAATCACAAACAAAAGTGAAAATCCGAAAACCCAACAAATCGAAGGTATTTTGTTTTGTTTTTATTTTTTTATTTTTTTTTTCCTCGTTATTTCGCGAATATACATCCATATATATATATATATATATATATATAAATATTAAAGTACATAAGGATAAGAAAAAATAAAAAAAAACTTACTAGTTGCGAATTCCGGCCACCGCGTGCGGTGGCCGGCGACGGCGTCGCCCCACTGGAGAACTCCCCCCAAATCCCCTGACCTGCAGAGAGAGAGAGAAATCAGAAAGTTTTTTTTAGACAAAATGGCAGAAATGGAAAGAAAGAAAAAAAAATAGGCTTTTATAGAGGTATTGAAACGACGCCGTTTAGGGCTTGTCTCAGCGCCCCAAAACGACGCCGTTTGGCGCAACCCGACCCGATCCGACCCGCTCCAGTCTAGGGTCCGCGTGTTTCACCTGTGAATGGGCTATTTATGCGCGCAGTCCCCCTCCTTTCACGCGCACTGCAAATTAGTCCTTTCCCCTCTCTTTTATTTTAAATTTACCCCAGGCATTTCGTCTTTATTTCAATTTAGTCACTTCTTATTATTATTACTATTATTACTATATTATTATTATAATTACTATTACATTATTATTGTTATTATATTTATATTAGTATATTGTATATGTTATTATTATTGTTATTATTATTATATATGTTATATTATTCTATTATTACTACTATTATTACATTATTATCATATTATTATTATGTTATATATTTTTCTATTATTTGTTACTATTATTATTACTATATTGGTGTTATTATATTATATGTATTTTGTATTATTATTATTAGTATTATTTTATTATTACTATACTAATTATTATTATTATTATAATTACTACTTTATTATATGTACATATCTTATTATTATTTTGTTTCACTAACTTATTATTATTATTACTATTACTATTATTATTATATTTTATGTATATATATTTTACTATTATTTTGTTATTGTTATTATATCATCATTTTTATTTTTATGTTATCATTATATTATTATTGTTGTTACTATTATTATTGCATTTTTATGTACGTATTTTGATTATTATTTTGTTCCACTAACTCTATTATTATTACTGTTCTTATTAGTATCATTATTATTATTATTACCATATTTACCTTATTATTGTATATATTTTGCGCCATTATTATTATTTTTATTATTATGGTATTATTATTATTATGATATTATACTATACTATTATCATTACTATTATTATAATTATTATATTACCATGTTGTACATATTTATATTATTATTATTAGTTACTATTGTCAGTATTATTAGCTATATGTATATACATTTACTCTTGTTATTTTTATTCTATTATTATTGTTATATATATTATTATTATTTTGGTTACTCTATTTTTCTTTTATATTATTATTCCCATTATTATTGTGTTATTACCTGTATATTCTAATTATATTATTATTATTATTATTACTACTATTATACTAATATTATTATCATGTATATATTTCATTATTATTACTATTACTACTTTATTATTATATTTACTATTATTATTAATGTAGTTATATTATTATATTGTATACATTCCGTATTGTTATTATTATTATTATTGTCATCGTTATCATTATTGTTATTATTATATATTTATATATTTTCCTTGTACATATTTCCGCATTATAATTATTATTATCATTACTATTGTTATTGTTATATCTGTTATTATTAAACACAGTTTTTTTTTTTTTATTGAATTTCTTTGTTATCATTAATTTACTTTATTTTCCAAACATGTATAATTTTCAATTTTACCCAAAAGCAAAAGTTTTTTTTTTAAAATAAGGCAATATTCTGTGTTTGGAAATTCGAGGGACCGGGCTCTATGTGTTGGGTTTCGGTTCTCTTGCTTGATCAAATAATTGAATAACCTTTTGTTATTTAATAAATGAGTCGTAGGGATTAAGAGACGACCTTGGGCTTGAGGATTGAAATTATCGTGTCCTATGTATTGGATGTGATATTTGGTCCCTTCGAAACAAGGAAATCTTAATATTCTAAGAAGACTCAAACATTTCCAAAAAAACCCAAATTTCTAAATTTGTTTTTAAATTTTCAAACTTTCGACATTGGGACATTAATTAATCAATTTGGTACCGATTTTTGGGCGTTGCGAGGGTGCTAATCCTTCCTCGGACGTAACCGACTCCCGAACCTGTTTTCTCGAATACTCGTAGACCAAAAACATTTGTTTTAGTAAATCGAAATGTTTTATTAAAACAAAGGTGATCTGACCACACCCAATAAATGGTCGGTGGCGACTCCCATTTTATTCACTTTTAAAACCTAAGTTCGATTTCTGTTTTTGTCAAAAAATGGTTGCGACAACCCCTATTTAGCAACTTTTGCAAACAAGTCCTAATAGGCAATTTAAGCATGAAATTAATAAAATTTCTTATCAATACTCTAACACATGTATTTAATCACTCAATAAATCATAATAATTAATCATAATAAACTTTTATAGCAATTAGATACCTCTAGCTTCTAGAACTCAAGTTTTGCACTTTTTATAATTTAGTCCTTTTGACTAAATTGAGTGCTCAAACACCAAAATTTTCGAACGAAATTTTTACGAAACCATTTCATAAAGTTGTAGATCATAAAAATATAAAAATATTAATTTAATTTTTTTTATCGGATTTGTGGTCCCGAAACCACTATTCCGACTAGGCTCAAAATCGGGCTGCTACAATAGAAGTCCTAAAAAGCCTTGGAAACAAGAAGAATCCACAACCCCCTTCAAGCTGCTCTAATTTCCCCACAAAAGAAAACTTGGCAAGGAATAGTTTGAAGATGATCCCCACAATCTGGAAAGATTGTTAAAACTCTTCTAAAAGAAACTCAAGAGAAATTCTTGAAAAGAAAACTCAAAGAGAATTTATTAACTCAAAAGATAAGTTGAAAAATAATGAATTGTCTCATTTGTGTATAATGAAAAAGCTTATATATAGGCTACCTAAATAAATCTAAATAAAACTTTTAAGTATACTAGAACTCTAATTAATCTAAACAAGAAGTAGTTTTAAACTAAACTTTCTTGTTGACATAAAACTCCTAAATAACTTAAACTACTTAATAATTATTAAAAATTCAGAATAATAAAATAATAAGAGCTGATAAATACAATATTGGGCACATATATAATAAAATTTGAGCCCAAAACCCAAACCCAATATGATTTAAACACGAATTAAAAGCCCAAAACTCGTAATTCACGTCATAATCCTGTCCAAAAATTTTGCTCGCATAACCTTCACTAAAACGGTCATAACTTGAGCTCCTGAACTCGAAATCAAGTGATTCAAAATGCGTTCCAAAGCTAAAAGATAGATCTTTGAACTTCATCAAGATATCTCAACCTAGAAATTCCTGGATTGTAACACCCCTAACCCGTATCTGTCACCAGAATAGGGTTATAGAGCATTACCATACAAACTAAAAATTATACATACATTTGAAACATTGCCATAAACATGATATAATCCTTTTATTCACATACCTATTGTCCCTTAATCGAGCCCTTGAGACCCTAAAAATACTTTAGAAACAATTTGAGACTAAATTCGAACCATTTGGAAAGTTTAAGCAAAAGTTAGAAAATTGGACTGCAGGGGTCACATGACCGTGTGGACAGGCCATGCGACTCACACGGCTGAGACACACACCTGTGTCTCAGGCTGTGTAACAATCGAAATAGGGACACACGGCCATGTCCCTACCCGTGTCCTTACCTATGTAACTCTCTAAGTTAGGTCATACAACCAAGTCACACGCCCGTGTAACTCTTGAAATAGCCACACACGCCCGTGTGCCAAGCCGTGTAATAGCTTGACTTGCATACATTGAAACCTACAGGGGACACACGACCGTGTCGCCTGGCCATGTGTAGCCTGGCCCATGTCTCAGGCCGTGTGGACATAAATTGGCCAAATTCAAGCCAAATTCAAGCCATTTCCAACACTAACTCATGCAACCACCTAAAAGCATTTTGAGTACATGACCAATGCATCAAAACATAACCAAAATCAACATGAAATGACCAATTTAATAGTCCAAAATCATTTAACCAATATGCCATACAAGGCACCTCAAATATAAATATACAAACTTACCTAAACATATATATACACTTGACCACATTTCATTCATAAACATCTAGTTCATTTCCATTTTAAAACATTCCATATCTTGACCTATACCATTTCAACATAAACTCACCATTTGAGCAATAACATTCATTCATCACAAGCATTAAAATGCCACAATTTAATCTTCATCAAAATCGTACCAAAACAACCAATTTATACATACCAAAATCAACATCTAAGCATTCAACTAAACATCAAACACAAGTTTATCTATACATGCCATTATAACCTTGGTCAAAACATCAAAAACTACCAATATATTCACTGGATAGTTTGATAGATCTCCGACGAGCTTCCAATTATATATAAAACATAAGAAAGAAAACTACGTAAGCACATAATGCTTAGTAAGTTTGTAAAACATGAGCTAACTTACCATTTTAATACATAACATTAAAATTAAGTACAACATTATCCAACCACAAGCTTGGCACAAGCCTAAGCACCATCAACAACACATGTTAGTGCATTCAAACATAATTCACTTGAATTTACATAAGGTAAGCCATTAGTCATGAACATACTTCATTTGAACTCATCATTTTCATGAACATAAGTATACTTCTATTGAAGATTACCATTTCAATCCTTTTCATAAACACATGATTTAGTTCATTTGAACACTTATCGTTCCTTCCATTTTCATGCCCGTTGAACCATTAGAATATCATTGGATACTCGAGAAAGCTCACACGAAGTGTGCTAAACGTATAACCGTAACCTTTCCTTTACATCATTGCTCACACGAGCTGTGAGTTGGAATGTAAGCTACACGATGCTGCTCACACGAGCTGTGGAGTATCAACAACAAATGCAGGACCTCAACCATCGGTAGGACATTCAAGACCAGCATCCGAAAATGAAAACCCTAATGACATGCCATTTGTATCCTACGAATTCTTAAGGTTCAAATGAGGTTCGATAACCATCATGGCATTGTTGGCTATCATATACTTAGAAATAGCATTAGAAATGATACTTATTCATACAAACTTACTTCGACGATTTGAGCGTAAAAACGAAGTCGATTAATCTGAGGCTTTAGCTTTTCCCCGATCAAAATCCATACGAGGTCTACCTTGATCTAAATAGGAAAATTTAATCCTTTTAATACTTATATTATTCAATTTAGTCCATATTCCATATTTTGCAAAATTACTATTTTTCCCTAACATTTTAACTTTTTACAATTTAGTCCTTAAGCTCATAAATTGAAATTTAAGCATTTTACTCATCATCTCATGCTAGCCAAATTCACTAGGGACCTATATCAATTCATACAAACCATCATTTCACAATTTCACCATGAACTTTTATCACTTTTACAAATAAGTCCTTAAATGACAATTTCATCAAAAATTACTTTACAAAACTTGTTTATTTATCAACAAGGACTCATAATCTTTCATAAAACATCAAGAATCATGCAAGAACATTCATGGAAAAACACTAAATCTTTAACAGTTTTGCAAATTGATCCCCGAGCTAGCTAGATTAAGCTACAAAGATCTCAAAAACATAAAAAACCATTAAAAACGGGCTTGAAAAACCTACCATGCATGAAGAATTGTCATAGTCGAACCCTAACAAGCTTCCATGGCTATTTTTGGTTGAGTTAACTAAATGAAAAAGATGATACCATCTTTTTCTTTACTTTAGTTTTATGATTTATTTTATTAATTACCATATTAACCTTAGCTTTTAACATTAAATTTACTTAAATCTTATGTCCATCTTTGTCCATTAACATTATAAATGGTCAAATTACCATCTAAGTCCTCCCACTTTTAAGTATAATAGCTATTTGACACCTTTATCTAATAGAACTCTACTTTTGCACCTTTTACGATTTAGTCCTTTTTACGTAATTAAACATACAAACGTCAAAATTTCTTAACAAAATTTTTATAGGACCTTACTAACACTCTATAAACATTAAAATAATAATAAAATAATAATTTACTCTTCAGATTTGTCGTCCCGAAACTACTATTTCAATTTCAATGAAAATAGGTTGTTCCATGGATATCATCCGAAAAGATGTTGTAAGTTTGCTGATTTCCTAAACTTGAAAATTGGTAGCTACGACCAATGGAATTTTATAAATTTCACCCCACTCATGCATGTATCATTCCCCATTTCCTCGAAAAGATTCATCCTCGAATCTTGTATTCGGTTGAATCTTGATTTGATTTGCTTGGCCTTTGACATTGTTGTTGGGCCTTGAGGTAATGTGAGCCCATCACATCCATGGGTCTAAAATTAGGCCTTGAGGCTCGCATCATTGCCCCTTTCCTCAAGAAGATCTGTCCCCAAATCTTTAGCTACACAAAAAGAAAAGGGATAAGAATAACTAACAATAAAATGAAAAAAATACTTACCTAAGTTTTCTTGTGTGCCAAAACTATCTCCAAGATTAAAGTTATGGTTTTTGTAACACCCCAAACCCGGTCTGAACACTACGACCAGATCTGGTATGTCACAGGGAAATGTTGTTTAGAAGAGACTTTGAAATTTGATGAAAAACCCGTAAGTTTGAAGCTTTTGTTTTAGGTGAGGTTTTGGTAAACAGTGGTTTGTAGCTTAAGAAAAATTTACCGAGTTTAACTAATCGCTAATTTGTTATCTTTGTTAGCATTTGAGAAAAACGGTTGTTTTACGTTTCTTATGTTTTGAAAGCTCCATTTTAACATTCATGTTTAAAACGTATGATAGTGTCATGTCATAACAAAATATAAAATGTTAAAAACCAAGTAGTAATTTAAGAGGCCTTATTACAATTTACTAAAATCAACTAAAATCCCCAAATTAAAACATCTTTAAGAAAAAAACTGAGTTTAAGGAAATCATCATGCTATGGCCTCCATCCATGAGTCTGCCTCGGCTCCCAAGTCCATGTCTTACTGATCACCTGCAAGGTTAAGTAGAGGGGGTGAGTCACCAAGACTCAGTGTGTAAATTCCTCCCCTTAAGTCACATATTGGACCTTAGCCCATTTATAAGCAGCACACACAAAAAAATATATATAATGCAATGTACCCAGCCCAACCTAGATTTTCCATCCTCTACACACCGCCCGTACCAGCCCATCACACCGTGGGGATTTCTACATTCAACCCTCCATCCGCTACACTCCTTATGTGGCACCTAGCCACTGGTGACAGAGTCACAAAATATAATATGTGGGGCCAACCCACTTGTGATACCAAACCACTAGTGACAATCCTACTAGTCATGCATGTGGGGCCAACCCACTGTGGTACCGAACCACTGGGACAAGTCACGACATCATATGTATGTGGTACCAAACCACTGGTGGTTCCAAACCACTGAGACTTAGTCACGGAATCAAGATTGTGGGGCCAACCCACTTGTGGTACCAAACTACTAATGATAGTCTTAAGACTTCCCCTTTACACAACATATCCAACCCATGCTTAACTTATGTAATCCAAATGAAAATATCATGCTATTTAAATGAACAGTATCATTATGGCATACATGTATAACTCATACATAGCAACAAGGTACTTACCTGGTATTTTACCATACCCATATAGGCATAACGACTACTCATCTAGTCACTTCGGCTTTTCAGCCCCAAACGATTAGTATCACATATTAATATTGAAGTGTAAAGTTTAACACACCTGATTACACGCAGTACTATGCTATCTACGTCGACACTATCACTAGCAGAAACCACTGCTATCTGCCTACTATTCTGCTCAGAAGCTGGCCCGCAACCTGGTGGCCAATCTCGAATAGCAGACACCGTGCGCTTCTTGAACTTAGGGGCTGGGATCACAGGTCCAACCCCTCCCTTCGCTTGGCTGACATTTGAATCCATGAAAAAGACCTTGGTCGCTAGATCGGGTTAAGGTATTGAAATCAAAACAAATGAAAATAGACGCTCAAAGGGCTAAGGTTCCTTACCTAGATCAACAAATCCCGGAGATTAAAAAGGCTTGAATCCTGCATTGATCGAGTACCTAAGTCGACTGGAATTGATTGTCCCTTAACCCTCCTCCAATCGGCCAAGAATTAAAGAATTTGATTACTGCCTTCGGCACTAAAAAGTGAGAAAAGATGATTGAAACGAAAAGAAAACACTTACCACAAACTCTAGAGAAACCCAATTGGGAGTGGTGGAAGATGGGTAATAGCGATCCACTAGAATCAAAAGCCGAATGAAGAGATATGAAAGTTAGAGAGATTCGACTAGTAATAAATGAGAACTACCTAGAAAAGATAATAAGTTTCGGCTTCCTCTTTAAAGAAATCCAGAGAAGAAAATAAAGAATAGAAGGCTAGGGAGATTCGGCTAGGCAAAAAGAGAACTTACCGAATGACGAATGCCGAAGATGTTCCACTCTTGAAAAGAAAGAGATGGAGAAGAGAGGTGCTATCTACCAAGAAAGGTTCGGCTATGGTGTTAAAGAGAAGGGTAGAGAAGATGACAGAGTTTCGGCAGAAGGTGTGGCTTCAAAAGGTTTCGGCTTTTGAAGATAATAGCAAAGAAAATGAAACAAAAGTAGAGGGTGGATGGCAATGTAAGTTTCGGCCAAGCACAAAAGATGAAGAAAAGTAGAAGAGAATTAGGAGGTATTTCAGTTTTGGTAATTGAGAAAAACGAAAATGCAAACCAAAAGTGTGGGGGTGTTTCGGTTTTGGCAATAAAGAAATGAGGCAAAGAATGCTTTAGGTGCTCTCTAGCTAGCCGAAATACTCACCACCCCTAAGTGCTACTATCTAAAATTCGGTCACCCCACAAGACAACTAAACCGTACACACACTCACACACCCCACTTCCCACATTCGGCCAAACTCTCCCCCTCTCTTCCAATCCCATGATTTTCTCCACCGATCACTATCCACTCACAGTTCAAACTTGTTGACCGATTCCTCCTCCTTGAATCCCTCTCCTCCCTTCATTCAAATGTGTTGACTCATTCAACACTCATCCACCAGAGTCCAAGCTGCATCCACCTCTCCCCCACCTTGGCGTCAAAAAGAATTCCCCAAAAAGGTAAACCACGCAGCTCGAACCTGCTCCCTGACAGCTCTCTTGAGGCGTCACCTTCCTAAGTCTTAAGTGGCGCCTCCTTGCCCCTTTTACTACTCCTTTTTTTGTGTCAAAACATACAAGCAGCAATTCTTAAGTCCCATTCCATTCAGCTCTCCTTTAAAGTGCCCAAAAAGAGAATTTTGGCCAAGACTTCGGCTTAACCCTGGGCCATTCCTGGACCCCAAAAACACGCTAAACCAGCATATTAAGCATAGCATACACACATAATACACCACATGCACAACCCCTAATTTAGGATGTTACAGTTCTACCCCCCTTAAAAATAATTTCGACCTTGAAATTACCTGATTCAAAAGAGATGAGGATATTGTTGTCGCATCGCTTCCTCTGGTTCCCATGTAGCTTCCTCAGAATCGAGATTACGCCACAAAACCTTAACTAACGGGACCGTCTTCTTACGTAATACTTTGACATCACGATCCAAAATCCAAACTGGTTCCTCTTCAAAGGATAGATCAGGCCTCACCTCGATTTCTTCCACTGGCACCACGTGAGATGGATCCGAACGATAACGTCTTAGCATCGATACGTGAAACACATCATGAATTTGACTTAACTCTGCAGGTAACTCGAGTTGATAGGCTACTGGTCCCACACGCTTCAATACACGATAAGGCCCGATAAACCTGGGGCTTAGCTTACCCTTCCGTCCAAACCTAAGTACTTTCTTCCACGGTGACACCTTTAGGAAAACTCGATCACCAACTACAAGTTCTATGTCCTTCTGCTTCAAATCTGCATAGGACTTCTGTCTGTCCGAAGCTTCCTTACACCGAGTCCTAATTAGCTTCCTTCTCCTCCATCTCAGTAACCAATTATGGACCCAACATCTGACGTTCACTCAATTCTGTCCAACAAGTAGGAGTGCGACATTTTCGACCATACAACGCTTCGTAGGGTGCCATCTTGATACTAGACTGATAGATATTGTTGTACGCGAACTCCGCCAACGGTAAGAACTCTTCCCAACTACCTCTGAAGTCTATGATACAGCCCCTCAACATATCCTCTAGGATTTGTATTACCCTCTCTGAATGCCCGTCCGTCTGTGGATGAAAAGCTGTACTGAAATCTAACTTGGTACCCAACGCTTGATGCAACGCCTTCCAAAATCCTGACGTAAATTTAGGGTCTCTGTCCGAGATGATCGACACTGGTACCCCATGCAACCTTACAACCTCTGCTATATACAACTTAGCCAATTTCTGTAGAGAGTACTCGACACGCACCGGTATGAAATGAGCAGACTTCGTCAAACAATCAACAATTACCCAAACCGAGTCCTTCTTAGTAGGTGTAGGGGGAAGCCCACTAACAAAATCCATCGTAATCCTTTCCCATTTCCACTGTGGAATTTTCACCGGCTGCAACAATCCAGAAGGCAACTGATGTTCCGCTTTTACCTGCTGGCACGTCAAACATTTACTCACGAATTCGGTTATTTCACGCTTCAGACCCTGTAACGTCCCTAACCCGTATCCGTCACCGAATTAAGGTTACGAGACATTACCGGTCATACCACAGTTCATACAGAAAATCATTATTTTCTCAACTCGAGTTTAATCATCTCAATGCTCATAACTTAATTAAAACAGATTCTAGCATATATCAAAACATATCATATACAGAACATATAACAAAACAACTATTTCATTAGTTGGATATCAATTTATTATTATAAAGCTTTCGCACATGTACAATTTAGACATCAAACCAATCATATTTCACTACTAAATTGCTCATTCATTTATGCGGCATAGGTGATATAAAATATGACCAAACATACTTAATTTATCATTATACCATGTGCATATTTCCTAATGTCAAAACTATATCTAAATATTTTTACCAAATCAATAATAAAGTTCAATGCAAAGCTATCCATAATAACATTATAGGCTAACCGCCATATCAAAATTTATACACACTTAGCAAATTCATTTCCTTATCCATTCGGCTATTAAAGTTAACCACATAGCAAGTACAAATTATGTCATTTCCTAAACATAACAAAGTAGATCATTTCACAATCAATGAATTCATAGGCATAGCTTAATAAATAAATTTTACTAGTCGAATATAACCATGCATTTAATTGACTTATTAAGTAATCATAGAACCAATACAACTTATCTATAATATGATTCATGAAATCCAACTAATTCATCCAAATTAATAAGTACAATGCCGAATCAATTCATGTCTATTACACGTATTATGCATTGTACTAAAATATCACACCAAAACCAAATGGCTTTTCATCAATTCGGCTAGCAAAATTAACCTGAAACACTTTCCTCAATTATCAATTCAAAACCAAACCTATATAGCCAACTCACATTATTAAATCATACATAATACTTCACATTGCCAAAACAACATACATTCTTCACACGGTTTATAGCATAAAACATACTTCCAAAACAATCTTAGACCATGATCGAATACACTCAAGCTAATATATATTATAATCAAGCCATATTCGCATGGCTTAATATATATATACAATTTCAAAATTAATCCAAAATAAATACTAGCTTATACATGCCTTAAAAACAAAAGCCTAAACATTATAAGTACCAACGTGAGTCGATAGTGTGAGTGACTTCAGTGACGATCCCCGGAGCTCGTAGCTTGATCAAAATCTATAAAACGAAACAACGAACACACACAAGGTAAGCTTACTAGCTTAGTAAGTCTTAAGCAAGTACATTATAACACCACTCATCCAAGCATTTTTTTAACAAACAATTCAAGACATTAGAAATACATAGTTTAACTTATAAATTCACCATAGCCGAATACCATTATTTCATTTAAACCAACAACTTTCATTTTCTTACCAAAGTACACCATTCACCGAATATACCAACACATATATAAGTATAGATATACTTACATAAACATTTTCAATCACTCTCATGCTTTCAAGTAATCAATATCCATATGGCATAATATATATATAATTTCCAACAACCAATGTATAACACATTTGCTTCCTCATATTATTTGCTCATTAACATCGTATGCAACATTTAAGTATGAAAACAAAACACATACCTCAAGGCCGAATTAATATGATTCATTTTCAAAAGCATAGACTTTCTCGATTTGTTTCATAACTTTGTTGTTACATGCTCTGAGCTCGGAATTTCAGTTCACCGGTATAGAACCTGCTAGGCATTAGCCCGAATCACACACACTGGCACTAAACCTGCTAGACTCAAGGTCCGAGATTTAAACACCGGCATTTAGCCTACTAGGCAATAAGCCCGATAAGATTCACTGGCACAAGGCCTGCTAGGCATTTAGCCCGATATAGATCACCGGCACAAGGCCTGCTAGGCTCGAAGCCCGAATATCAGCATAATTAACCATTCCATAAACCTTTCTTAATACCAAGATCACATATACCCCATACATTTCATAATACTATCACATATCAAATTCGAATAAGCTTATTCACATCACATTAAATAAATAACATTAATCCAATATCACACCACCAACATTCGGCAATTTCATATATATATCCACAAAATATTTAAATTTCATCATTCATTAAATTACATAAATAAATTTTCGACGTATATTTGCTTAAAGACTTACCTCGACTATCGACGGACGACGAAGACCGGCTATTCGTGAACTTTCATTTTTCCCCGATCCAAATCCGATTTTCTTTGTTCTTGATCTAAACATATTTAAAATAAGCTCATTCGAGTACATTTCATTTCAATTTAATCCAAAAACACCTAAATAGGCAAATTACCATTTTGCCCCTAATATTTCACATTTTTACAATTTAGTCCTATTTGCACAAAACACAAAATACACAAAATTTCATTACACCACCTAAGGGCCGAATGTTCACAAGGTCTATACAAGTCCATTAGTTTCATTTATTTTGCATTTTAATCCCTCAACAATTTGACTTTTGCAATTTAGCCCTAAATACTCAATTTTACCAAAATTTCTAACATAACTTGTAGATTTCTAACATAACTTTAATATTTTTCCATCAAACATCATAAAACACCAACATTTAGCCATGGTCGAATATCAAGCATGCTCAATTTCAAAAATTCTAACATGGGTCAGCTAATATTCGAAGCAACAATCTCAAAAACGTAAAAATTATCAAGAACCGAAATCAAACTAACCTTGAATTTGAGACTATAATTGCCGAAAATCAAATGGAACCAAGCCCTTGTTCTTTCCTTCACATTCGGCCAAGAATAAGAAAAGATGATAGTGGCTTTATATTTGTTTTATTTTATCAAATCATGATAATATAATTACTTTACCAAAATACCCATTATTACTTAATATTATTAACTTATATAATAAGGACAAAGATGACTTTAGCCACCCACTAACTTTAAAAATGGGCTACTTGCCCTTTTAATACCTCATATTTAAAAGCCACTATCACTTAGACACTTTTCACTATGGTTTGCAACTTTTACATTTTACGCGATTAAGTCCTTTTTATTAAATTAAACACACAAACAATCAAATTTTCATACGAAACTTTCACACATTATAATTCACATATAATAAGCACAGAATATATTATTTAAATATATCTCGGACTCGGATTCGTGGTCCCAAAACCATCGTTCCGATTAGGGTCAAAATCAGACTGTTACAACTCTCCCCCCTTAGGGATTTTTCGTCCCCGAAAATCTTACCGTTAAACAAAGTTGGATATTGTTGCCTCATTGAATAATAAGGCTCCCACGTAGCCTCTTCAACTCCGTGCCGATTCCATAGTACTTTCACTAATGGAATTCTCTTGTTTCTTAACTCTTTCATTTCCCGAGCTAAAATACGGATCGGTTCCTCCTCATACGACATATCGGATGGGATTTCAATCTCAGACGAAGCAATCACATGTGACGGATCTGATCTATATTTACGAAGCATCGAAACGTGAAATACGTTATGTATCTTTTCTAATCCAAAGGGAAACTTCAATCTATAAGCTACAGGCCCAATTCGTTAGATGATCTCATACGGTCCGATGAATCTCGGACTTAGTTTGCCTTTCCGACCAAATCGGAGTACTTTCTTCCACGGAGAAACTTTCAAGAATACTCGATCTCCGACTGAGTAGGACTTTTGACGTTCAAATCAGCATTTACGTTTGACGATCCGAGGCAGCTTTCAAACTATCTCTAATTATAGCCACTTTCTGTTCCGCCTCTTTAATCAAATCTACCCCGTGTATCTTATTCTCACTGAGCTCAGTCCAGTATAACGGTGTACGACACTTGCGGCCATATAGAGCTTCGTAAGGTGCCATTTTGATACTCGATTGAAAACTGTTATTATAAGCAAATTCAATCAAAGATAAGTATCTTTCCCACGTACCTTCAAACTCGAGGACGCAACATCTCAACATGTCCTCAAGTATCTGAATGGTTCATTCAGACTGACCGTCTGTCTGCGGATGAAAGGCTGTACTAAAGTGGAGTTTAGTACCTAAAGCATCTTGCAACTTCTTCCAAAACCGCGATGTGAATCTCGGGTCTCTGTCTGAAACAATGGAACTCGGCACACCATGTAATCTCACAATTTGAGATATATACAACTCAACAAGTTTATCGAGCGAATAGTCTGTACGAACCGACACAAAGTGAGCTGATTTGGTCAATCGATCTACTACAACCCAGACTGCATCTTTCTTGCTCGGTGTCGTAGGCGAAACGGATACAAAATCCATAGTGATTCTATCCCATTTCTATTCAGGTATCATGATCAGCTGGAGTAACCCAGAAGGCACTTGATGCTCGGCTTTTACTTGCTGACAAATTAATCACTTTGAAACAAATTCAAATATATCCCGTTTCATGCCAGGCCACCAATAGAACTGTTTCAAATCATTATACATTTTTGTGCTACCAGGATGTATCGATAGTCGACTATTATGAGCCTCGTTCAAAATCATCTGAATCAAATCCACATTCTTCGGAACACATATTTGGCCTTTGAAATTCAAACAATCATTTGCATCAATTCGACACTCTGACTCTGTATCATTTTCACACTGAACTCGTCTAGCAATCAAGTCTTTGTCAATTCTTTGTGCATCACAAATTTGCTGAATAAACATCGGTCTTGCTTTCAACTCGGCTATGATCAAACCATCACCAGACATAACCATATGTGCGTTCAACGTACGAAGAGCAAACAATGACTTTCGACTTAAGGCATCTGCAACAATGTTAGCTTTCCCCAGATGGTAGTCAATCACTAATTCATAGTCTTTCAACAATTCTAACCATCTGCGTTGTCTCAAGTTCAAATCTTTCTGAGTCATTAAGTACTTCAGACTTTTGTGATCTGAATAAACACGACATTTTTCGCCGAACAAGTAATGACGCCATATTTTCAAAGCGAAAACAATGGCTGCTAGTTCCAAATCATGAGTCAGATAATTTCTTTCGTGAGGCTTCAATTGTCTCGAAGCGTAGGCTATGACTTTTCCTTCCTACATCAAAACGCAACCCAACCCATTCAAAGAAGCATCACTGAAAACAATAAATTCTTTACCCGATTCAGGCTGAGCTAACACTGGAGCTTCGGTTAAAAAGGGCTTTCAACTGAGTGAAACTTTTCTGACACTTTTTCGATCATTCGAATTTGACATCTTTCTGTAGTAGCTTTGTCAAAGGTGTAGCTATCATGGAAAAACCTTTGACGAATCGTCTGTAGTATCCCGCAAGTCCCAGAAAGCTTTGAATTTCAGAAACATTCTTTGGTGGCTTCCAATCAAGTATAACCGATATTTTGTTCGGATCAACCCGAATACCTAACACTGAAACAACATGACCCAGGAAGCTGACTTCATTCATCCAGAACTCACACTTACTAAACTTTGCATACAACTGTCGATCTCGCAAAGTTTGTAGCACTAATCTCAAATGCCCGGCATGCTCGGTTTCATCATTGGAGTAGATCATTATATCATCAATAAACACTACTACAAACCGATCCAAAAACTGTCTGAAAGCCCGATTCATCAAATCCATAAAAACAGCAGGTGCATTAGTAAGTCCAAAAGGCATAACCAGAAACTCAAAATGTCCGTACCTCATCCGAAATGCAGTCTTTGGCACATCTGTATCTCTGACTCGCAACTGATAATAACCCGATCTCAGATCTATCTTTGAGAACACTGAAGCCCCTTTTAACTGGTCAAACAAATCATCAATTCGAGGTAACGGGTATTTATTCTTTATTGTCACTTTATTCAGCTGCCGATAATCAATACACATTCGCATAGTCCTGTCTTTCTTTTTCACAAACAGAACTGGTGCACCCCAAGGAGAGAAACTCGGTCGTACAAAGCCCCTATCTGTCAACTCTTGCAACTGTGCTTTCAACTCTTTCAACTCAGTAGGTGCCATTCGATACGGAGCTATCGAAATCGAAGTCATCCCGGGTACTAATTCAATGCCAGACTCAGTGCATAATCATCACACATGCCTCCACATATGGGCTTGGCCCATATCCACACAGATCATACAAATAGATATGCAATTATGAAACCCAACCCAACCTAGGTCCATCCGTTACACCAACCTTAGCAGACTCCCTGCCCAAGGCCGTGGCTAATCCACCGATCACATAGTGATCCACATATCTTACCTTGGCAGACTTACTGCTCAAGGCCGTGGCCAAGCCACCGATCCCATAGGGATCCCACATATCAATCAATCTACGGTGATGCACACAGCTATCAACCGCCGAGATGTGGCACCTAGCCAACACCTCCCTTGATGAAGCACATAGCTAACATCAAGCGCTAATGTAGCACAAGGCTAACATTAGACCACGTACATAATGTACACCCTTTCTTCTTTCACATTCAGATCCCATCCCATGCACATGCAACATATGATAATGTCATAACATAATAAAATGATGCATGCACATGCTATTCGGCATACAAACATATTCTCATTGGCATATTCACATTCTTAATATTTAACACTGACCTGATTTTCGATATACCCCTTAAGGGTATCCATTCATAATTGTCACTGCACACATTAGCATTTACACCACACATACAATATAACATAAACCCGAAAACAGTGGGTTAATCACACCTTACTATTTAGCGAAATCCTTAGCTACTTGAATTTAACACGATCCCGGAACTTCCTTATGCCTGTCGATTTACCCTTAAAAACCAAAATACACAATCGGTCACCACTTATACCAAATATGGCCTATGTAGCAAATATAACATTTGGCCCATATAACAATTATAACATTTTGGCCCATAAAGGGTATTTTCGTAGTTTGGCCCATAGGGACATTTCGTAATTCAGTAATCGTACCCACTAAGGGTAATTCGATAATTTACTCTCTAAGGGTAATTCGGTAATTTACCCTACAAGGGTAATTCGGTAATTTCATATTTAACGGTGTTTTCGAAGATTCACTATCGCCTCGAGTGATACAGAACTCTATTTGGGTCTCTACGGAACTGTTGGGTCAAAAATCCATTTTAAGCCCAAACGGGGTAATTTCGCAACTAAAACTTAACTAGTAATTTGGGGCATACAAATTTAAACTGTCCATTTGCGTCATACTGACTAAATTGCATATAACTCGAGTTAGAAAACTCGAAATCTAGATCCGTAAAATTTCCTTGAAACTAGACTAATGTATCTTCTTACTGAAGTTTTTCCAGAATTTTTGACCTAGCCATTTAGTACAGTTTATTCCTTAAAGTTTCCCTTGTTTCACTGTCCAATGATTCTGACCTCTCTTAACTTAATTTCAAATATCTCATTGTACGGTTTTCATATACTGTTCCAACTTGTTTCTCTTGAAAATAGACTCACTAAGGAATCCATACATATAAATTATAACCAATAATTCAATTTGTACAATTTTATATGATTTCTACAAAACAGATCAGTGAACCCCGAAGTTAATCAGAACCAGTATCACTAAAATCAAGATATCTCAGAATTTAAAATTTCTTTTCCTTCTCCGTTTCTTCCATATTAAAATAGACACAGTAAGCTTTAATTTTATATCTTATTCACTTTCTAATTCCTTTTCTCCTATTTTTAGTGATTTTTCAAAAACACGTCACTGCTTCTAACCGAAACTGTTTTATTACAAAACATGATTATCACTACCATCAAACGCACGTCCGACTGATCACGGATACCGGTTATCAATTTTCTTCGATATTTCTACCAAATCACAGAATATTTCATGTAAACTTTCAGAGAGATGTGAGATTTTCTCACCATTTCAAACATATATTCGGAAGAGTATGAGATTACACACCTTATTCGGAATCCGTAACGGGATGCTCTCCGCGGCACCAAAAATCCGAGTCACTTATAACGAGGGATAGATTTTTGATTGAACCTTTGATAAAGTACTTCGAGACCTTGCAACCAGCATAAACTCTCTCATGGCAAGTCCCTAGACTCTCAACCATATTACAAATTAGTCCCCTCATTAGCTAGCTTAAGCTTTGGGGCTCCAAAAATACAAAAATTATCAACTAAAGTCATCAAAATCACTTACTTGCTAAAGGATTTGTTTGCTGAAATTTTTGAGCTCTCCAACCCTTGTTTGCTACCAATTTTAGGTGGTGATGAAGAGAAGAAAAGATGATACTTCTCTTTTCTCTATTTTCATAACCCCCTTTTTTTATCTCTTCTTTCTTTCTTTCTTTCTTTTTATCTCTCTCTTTTTTTTTTATCCACCTACTCCACTCCACAAATTCTTTTATTTCTTTTTCATCCACCTACTCCACTCTCCAAATTCTTTTATTTCTTTTATTTCCTTTTTTTTTCTTTTTCCTTATTTTCCTCCTTACCATACTTTTCCACAATTTAATAAGTCCACCTTACCATAATTTAAAAATCCAATTTTTCCATATTTACAAGCTTGGTCGAAATTTAGGGAAATAGTATAAAAATAATAGTCAAAATTTGCACACAATGGGATTTAAACCTCTTCCCTCAAGGTACTTCACTTGATGCCATAACCTCCTTGCCATATGCTCATTTATGCTAGCAATTTACTCTTTATTTCCATAAGCCTTGATGCCACTTACTATCTCTCCTTATTAGGCTCAAACACAAAATTTTACTAAGGCCCAACTTGAACTCGAAACTTCATAGAATCCGGTAACTTTCTAAAATCATCTTCTTAATAAGTCCAACTTGAAATAATGTCATTCTCTTGTTCTCAAAAATTTTAAACACTCCTATGCCCAAGGCCCATTGGGCCCATTCCTACTAGGCCCAATTTCGGGATGTTACAATTCTACCCTCCTTAAAGAAAATTTCGTCCCCGAAATTTCCAATCAACTATTAAACGCACTGCTGAGATCACATCACTATGCTTTCGCTGCGCACTCTGATCTTAAAGAACTATCATACTTTCTAGGTACATTTTCTAGGTTCACAATCAAGGTTACATACACTTTACTAGCAACATAAGAACAAACTGACCTTATAGCAAGCAACGCAACCAGTGATATTCCAGAAATAAGAACTTACCCATTGCCACCTCTGGCACATCACTATCCTCGCGATGGCCGACTGCATAAACCAACCTTGGTTGCCTCGCATCTGCACCTTCAGCATCTCTGCTTGGTGCTCCACGACCTCGGCCTGAACCATTTCCCTCATGGTTCGGACCACGACCCCTTGTCGCTTGCTGACCATCTCTACCTGGCTGCACATAGCCTTGGCCTGCTGTCCGAGCCCTATTCGGATCCTGAGGACAATCTTTAATCAAATGAGACTTGGACTTACACCTAAAACATTCCCGTTCCCGGTTCCAGCACTCGCCAACATGATACCTTCCACACTAAGCACACGGACGGTCCGGATTTCCAGCAGTTGGCTTAGAAATACGAGCAGGATTCTCAGTCCTAGGTCTTTTCTGAAGACTCTCAGACGATTCTGACGGTCCAAAACTCCTCTTTTCCAGGTTCCTATCCTTATCTCTGTTCTGTCTCACAGAGTCCTTAATCCCCTCGGCTACCTTAGCCTTCTCTACTAACACAGCGAACTCCTGCTCCTGATGTGGAGCTATCAACAATCTCAGGTCGTCCCTTAATCCGTCCTCAAACCGGACACATCGTTCATGCTCCGTAGCCACCACTCCTCGAGCATATCGGCTCAACCTTAAGAATTCAGCCTCTACTCCGCCACGGACTTGTTCCCTTGAACTAGCCCCAGAAATGCCTTTCTCTGCGCATCAATATAATGAGTCCCCACATACTTCTTCTGGTATGCTGCCTTAACATAATCCCAAGTGAGTTCTTCAGCTGAGGCACCATCCCGTATTGTGAGCCACCATTGATACGCCTCGTCGCGAAGTAGCGCCACCATTCCTTTCACTTTCTCTTCACTGGTTAAATCTAGCTCATCCATAATTTGCTCGGTTGCCTCCAACCAATACTCAGCCGTACTGGGTGCCACACCTGATACACCTCGAAACACCTCAGCTCCATTGGCTCGGAGTCGCTCGGGTACGGACTTCCTAGCTCTCATATTTCCACCTGCTCCAGCCACCATCTCAGAACTCGCAGCATAGCCTGCGATACAGCATCATCCCCCGTCTGATCTGTGCTCATTACCAAAAGCTGGTGGTGGAGGTGGTACCTCATTCTCGACCCTTGACCCGATCCAACGGGTTCCGATACGGCCATTCTACCTCGACCACGTCCACGACGACCACGTCCTCTAGAACTCATTTCTAACGTCGCTATTATTTTGATTAAAAAGTTTTATGCATCAGAATTTTGTTCCACTTATTATCCCCGAACAGTTTTATGACATAAAGTATTTAGAAGTAGTTCTTTCGTTCAAACAAAATTTTAGTTCAAGTTCACTACTCTAATTCAGAGAATCACATTCTCATTCATAAATAAAGACACCTTCATTTCTCAATGAAGCCACATTCATTCACAACATTCACCATGCTACCATGGCCGTCTTCTCCTTCTCAACCTAGGGGTAATTTCGTCATTTGTCCTATAAGGTATTTTGGTAATAATCAGGGTCAATTCCAAAAATCCTTATAAATCAAAGGTATTTTGAAATTTGCAAAAACTTGGGGTATTTTTGAGAATTTTGTTTTCCAAATCGGTGATGTTGCAGAAATTTCAAAAATCGGGATCATTTTGGTAATTTTGTATGTCAGGGGTATTTTAG
Source organism: Gossypium australe (assembly GCA_005393395.2). Lineage (NCBI taxonomy): Eukaryota > Viridiplantae > Streptophyta > Magnoliopsida > Malvales > Malvaceae > Gossypium > Gossypium australe. Next base: position 73,978,849 of record CM016614.1, on the reverse strand, counting down.
TAAATTTCCAAATCTGGGTATCTTGCTATTTCACAAAATAGAGGTTTTTGGTATTTTTGTAAGGTAAGAATATTTTAAAAGTCGAGGGTAATATTGGAATTTTAGAAACCAAGGGCATTTTAGTAATTTTACAACCAGGGGTATTTTCGTAATTTTTTGTAAATCAGAAAATAAACGTCTTTCAAATCTAATTTAGGGTTTACAAACCAAAGGGATAATTTGATAATTTAAAAACTAAGGTTTTTTATAAAAATATGGCTAGCCCCTTTCGGGTTTTAATTATCGAGTTTAGTCGATGACTAAGTCCTCTTGGTTAGGGTGAACAGTTACTACGCACCAGGTAGATTCGAGTAAAGGTGGTGAGTCGATAGGACTGCTTAAGTACCAAGCTCTTACTGAATCCACTCCTAGACAGCGCACAACGGTTGCCACACCCTAGCTCGGCGACTTAATCACAGGTTTGTTTAATGGCCCTTAAGTCTTATGCACTTGTGTTTGAGTAGACTAGTCCTAGGGTTCAATAGGTACTAGTTCACTAATCTACGTTCCCTTCATGCTTATAGAATTATCATTCACAATTCACTTCAGTAGTTGGAAGTACTTACCTGGTGGACTTCGGGCCGGAGATACAGGTGCCATGCCAGAATAACCTGAAAATTCCTTGAAAATCCATATTTTTGAAAACTATTTTCGGGCCTAAAACCTCAAAGCCGAGTTTTGAACCGGGCTCTGATACCAAACTGTAACACCCCCAAACCCGGCCCACGAGCCTTGACCGGATCTGGTTATGGCACTGCGGAAAGACGGTTGAAAATCTTTTTGACTTTAGAATAAACATGAAAATTTGATAACTTTTGAAATCCATGTCCATTTAAAATTATAATTAAAACTTTGTTATTATAAAATGTCCACATTAAAACTTTAATATATAGATATACTTTGAATAAATAAAGTCATCTTTATATAGCGATTTAATTTTAATCAAACCATAAATAAAAAAAATACTACCAAACATAATAATAATAATGCCCTTATTACATCCATTATTTAATCAAAACATCTTCTTCTGCATGGGCCACCTTGTATCCTCTCCAACCCGGTCCAAACATCACGCTTCACCTGAAATGGTTGAGAAAAATTGGGTGAGTCCACAGACTCAGTGCATAATCATCACACATGCCTCCACATGTGGGCTTGGCCCATATCCACACAGATCATACAAATAGATATGCAATTACGAAACCCAACCCAACCTAGGTCCATCCGTTACACCAACCTTAGCAGACTCCCTGCCCAAGGCCGTGGCTAATCCACCGATCACATAGTGATCCACATATCTTACCTTGGCAGACTTACTGCTCAAGGCCGTGGCCAAGCCACCGATCCCATAGGGATCCCACATATCAATCAATCTACGGTGATGCACACAGCTATCAACCGCCGAGATGTGGCACCTAGCCAACACCTCTCTTGATGAAGCACATAGCTAACATCAAGCGCTAATGTAGCACAAGGCTAACATTAGACCACGTACATAATGTACACCCTTTCTTCTTTCACATTCAGATCCCATCCCATGCACATGCAACATATGATAATGTCATAACATAATAAAATGATGCATGCATGCTATTCGGCATACAAACATATTCTCATTGGCATATTCACATTCTTAATATTAACACTGACCTGATTTTCGATATACCCCTTAAGGGTATCCATTCATAATTGTCACTGCACACATTAGCATTTACACCACACATACAATATAACATAAACCCGGAAAACAGTGGGTTAATCACACACCTTACTATTTAGCGAAATCCTTAGCTACTTGAATTTAACACGATCCCGGAACTTCCTTATGCCTGTCGATTTACCCTTAAAAACCAAAATACACAATCGGTCACCACTTATACCAAATATGGCCTATGTAGCAAATATAACATTTGGCCCATATAACATTATAAAATTTTGGCCCATAAAGGGTATTTTCGTAGTTGGCCCATAGGGACATTTCGTAATTCAGTAATCGTACCCCTAAGGGTAATTCGATAATTTACTCTCTAAGGGTAATCGGTAATTTACCCTACAGGGTAATTCGGTAATTTCATATTTAACGGTGTTTTCGAAGATTCACTATCGCCTCGAGTGATACAGAACTCTATTTGGGTCTCTACGGAACTATTGGGTCAAAAATCTATTTTAAGCCCAAACGGGGTAATTTCGCAACTAAAACTTAACTAGTAATTTGGGGCATACAAATTTAAACTATCCATTTGCATCATACTGACTAAATTGCATATAACTCGAGTTAGAAAACTCGAAATCTAGATCCGTAAAATTTCCTTGAAACTAGACTCATGTATCTTCTTACTGAAATTTTTCCAGAATTTTTGACCTAGCCATTTAGTACAGTTTATTCCTTAAAGTTTCCCTTGTTTCACTGTCCAATGATTCTGACCTCTCTTAACTTAATTTCAAATATCTCACTGTACGGTTTTCATATACTGTTCCAACTTGTTTCTGTTGAAAATAGACTCACTAAAGAATCCATACATATAAATTATAACCAATAATTCATTTTGTACAATTTTATATGATTTTTCCAAAACAGATCAGTGAACCCCGAAGTTAATCAGAATCAGTATCACTAAAATCAAGATATCTCAGAATGTAAAATTTCTTTTCCTTCTCCGTTTCTTCCATATTAAAATAGACACAGTAAGCTTTGATTTAATATCTTATTCACTTCTAATTCCTTTTCTCCTATTTTTAGTTTTTCAAAAACACGTCACTGCTTCTAACCGAAACTGTTTATTACAAAACATGATTATCACTACCATCAAACGCACGTCCGACTGATCACGGATACCGGTTATCAATTTTCTTCGATATTTCTACCGAATAACAGAATATTTCATGTAAACTTTCAGAGAGATGTGAGATTTTCTCACCATTTCAAACATATATTCGGAAGAGTATGAGATTACACACCTTATTCGAAATCCGTAACCGGATGCTCTCCGCGGCACCAAAAATTCGAGTCACTTATAACGAGGGATAGGTTTTCGATTGAACCTTTGATAAAGTACTTCGAGACCTTGGAACCAGCATAAACTCTCTCATGGCAAGTCCCTAGACTCTCAACCATATTACAAATTAGTCCCCTCATTAGCTAGCTTAAGCTTTGGGGCTCCAAAAATACAAAAATTATCAACTAAAGTCATCAAAATCACTTACTTGCTAAAGGATTTGTTTGCTGAAATTTTTGAGCTCTCCAACCCTTGTTTGCTACCAATTTTAGGTGGTGATGAAGAGAAGAAAAGATGATACTTCTCTTTTCTTTATTTTCATAACCCCCTTTTTTTATCTCTTCTTTCTTTCTTTTTTTCTTTTTATCTCTCTTTTTTTTTATCCACCTACTCCACTCCACAAATTTTTTTATTTCTTTTTCATCCACCTACTCCACTCTCCAAATTCTTTTATTTCTTTTATTTCCTTTTTTTTCTTTTTCCTTATTTTCCTCCTTACCATACTTTTCCACAATTTAATAAGTCCACCTTACCATAATTTAAAAATCCAATTTTGCCATATTTACAAGCTTGGCCGAAATTTAGGGAAATAGTACAAAAAATAATAGTCAAAATTTGCACACAATGGGATTTGAACCTCTTCCCTCAAGGTACTTCACTTGATGCCATAATCTCCTTGCCATATGCTCATTTAGGCTAGCAATTTACTCTTTTATTTCCATAAGCCTTGATGCCACATACTATCTCTCCTTATTAGGCTCAAACACAAAATTTTACTAAGGCCCAACTTGAACTTGAAACTTCATAGAATCCGGTAACTTTCTAAAATCATCTTCTTAATAAGTCCAACTTGAAATAATGTCATTCTCTTGTTCTCAAAAATTTTAAACACTCCTATGCCCAAGGCCCATTGGGCCCATTCCTACTAGGCCCAATTTCGGGATGTTACAACCATGAACTCTTTGATTTCAAGAATGCCAACAAGCAACTTTATGTCCTCATTCTGACTGTCTTCAAATCTTTTGAACATAATAGCTTCAGTTGATATACACTCCCGGGCATAACGGCTGAATCTGACAAACTTCCGCTCATATTCCATCACAGTCATACGACCCTGTTTTAATTCCAGAAATTATTTTCGTTTCTGATCGATGAATCTTTGACTGATATATTTCTTACAGAACTCGATCTGGAAGAAATCCCAAGTCACTTTTTCTTTCGGAACCACTGATACTAGTGTATTCCACCAGTGATATGCAATGTCCCGAAGTAGCGATATAGCACACTTTAGGCATTCATCAGGAGTACAGGATAGTTCATCAAGTACCCGAATAGTGTTATCAAGCCACATCTCAGCTCGCTCTGTGTCATCATCATCATTAGCTTTGAATTCTTCGGCCCCATATTTCCTGATTTTATAAACGGGCGGCCTACTAGATCTCATCGGATCTATCATCGGGGGTGCTGAAGGTACCGGAGTTGGATTATTCGGGGGTGGAGGTTGTGGTACAGCCGGGTTATTCTGAACAAACTGGGTAAACCATTCATTCATCATCTGGTAGAGGGCTTGTTTAGCCTCTCCCTCATGGCTACCCGAAACTGGTCGAGAGTCTACCGGCACTGATCCGCTTGCGCGATCAGGTGCTACGCTCTCTACATCATCTACTACGGCTCTGTCAGGATCGGAATCCATTTACTATATAAAACACAGTTTGAAATGTCAGAAGTCACCACACTATCGTATATACAATTAAGGCATGTATAGCTAGACTCTTACGCGCTACGGTAGTCCTAGAATCGATTAAACTGTAAGCTCTGATACCAATCAAATGTAACGTCCCTAACCCGTATTCGTCACTGAATTAAGGTTACGAGACATTACCGATTATACCACAGTTCATACAGAAAATCATTATTTTCTCAACTCGAGTTTAATCATCTCAATGCTCATAACTTAATTAAAACATATTCTAGCATATATCAAAACATATCATATACAGAACATATAACAAAACAACTATTTCATTAGTTGGATATCAATCTATTATTATAAAGCTTTCGCACATGTACAATTTAGACATCAACCATCCATATTTCACTACTAAATTGCTCATTCATTTTTGCGGCATAGGTGATATAAAATATGACCAAACATACTTAATTTATCATTATACCATGTGCATTTTCCTAATGTCAAAAATATATCTAAATATTTTTACCAAATCAATAATAAAGTTCAATGCAAAGTTATCCATAATAACATTATAAGCTAGCCGCCATATCAAAATTTATACACACTTAGCAAATTCATTTCCTTATTCATTCGGCTATCAAAGTTAACCACTAGCAAGTACAAATTATGCCATTTTCCTAACATAACCAAGTAGATCATTTCACAAATCAATGAATTCATAGGCATAGCTTAATAAATAAATTTTATAGTCGAAAATAACCATGCAGTTAATTGACTTCTTAAGTAATCATAGAACCAATACAACTTATCTATAATATGATTCATGAAATCCAACTAATTCATCCAAATTAATAAGTACAAAATGCCGAATCAATTCATGTCTATTACACGTATTATGCATTGTACTAAAATATCACACCAAAACCAAATGGCTTTTCATCAATTCGGCTAGCAAAATAACCTGAAACACTTTCCTCAATTATCAATTCAAAACCAAACCTATATAGCCAACTCACATTATTAAATCATACATAATACTTCACATTGCCCAAACAAACATTACATTCTTCACACAGTTTATAGCATAAAACATACTTCCAAAACAATCTTAGACCATGATCGAATACACTCAAGCTAATATATTATAATCAAGCCATATTCGCATGGCTTAATATATATATACAATTTCAAAATTAATCCAAAATAAATACTAGCTTATACATGCCTTAAAAACAAAAGCCTAAACATTATAAGTACCAACGTGAGTCGATAGTGTGAGTGACTTCAGTGATGATCCCCGGAGCTCGTAGCTTGATCAAAATCTATAAAACGAAAACAACGAAAACACACAAAGCTTACTAGCTTAGTAAGTCTTAAGCAAGTACATTATAACACCACTCATCCAAGCATTTTTTTAACAAACAATTCAAGACATTAGAAATACATAGTTTAACTTATAAATTCACCATAACCGAATACCATTATTTCATTTAACCCAACAACTTTCATTTTCTTACCAAAGTACACCATTCACTAAATATACCAACACATATATAAGTATAGATATACTTACATAAACATTTTCAATCACTCTCATGCTTTCAAGTAATCAATCTCCATATGGCATAATATATATATAATTTCCAACAACCAATGTATAACACATTTGCTTCCTCATATTATTTGCTCATTAACATCGCATGCAACATTTAAGTATGAAAACAAAACACATACCTCAAGGCTGAATTAACATGATTCATTTTCAAAAGCTTAGACTTTCTCGATTTGTTTTATAACTTTGTTGTTACATGCTCTGAGCTCGGAATTTCAGTTCACCGGTATAGAACCTGCTAGGCATTAGCCCGAATCACACATACTGGCACTAAGCCTGCTAGACTCAAGGTCCGAGATTTAAACACCGGCATTTAGCCTACTAGGCAATAAGCCCGATAAGATTCACCGGCACAAGGCCTGCTAGGCATTTAGCCCGATATAGATCACCGGCACAAGGCCTGCTAGGCTCGAAGCCCGAATATCAGCATAATTAACCATTCCATAAACCTTTCTTAATACCAAGATCACATATACCCCATACATTTCATAATACTATCACATATCAAATTCGAATAAGCATATTCACATCACATTAAATAAATAACATTAATCCAATATCACACCACCAATATTCGGTAATATAAATAACATTAATCCAATATCACACCACCAACATTCGGCAATTTCATATATATATCCACAAAATATTTAAATTTCATCATTCATTAAATTACATAAATAAATTTTCGACGTATATTTTCTTAAAGACTTACCTCGACTATCGACGGACGACGAAGACCGGCTATTCGTGAACTTTCGTTTTTCCCCGATCCAAATCCGATTTTCTTTGTTCTTGATCTAAACATATTTAAAATAAGCTCATTCAAGTACATTTCATTTCAATTTAATCCAAAAACACCTAAATAGGCAAATTACCATTTTGCCCCTAATATTTCACATTTTTACAATTTAGTCCTATTTGCACAAAACACAAAATACACAAAATTTCATTACACCACCTAAGGGCCGAATGTTCACAAGGTCTATACAAGTCCATTAGTTTCATTTATTTTGCATTTTAATCCCTCAACAATTTGACTTTTGCAATTTAGCCCTAAATACTCAATTTTACCAAAATTTCTAACATAACTTGTAGATTTCTAACATAAACTTTAATATTTTCCATCAAACATCATAAAACACCAACATTTAGCCATGGTCGAATATCAAGCATGCTCAATTTCAAAAATTCTAACATGGGTCAGCTAATATTCGAAGCAACGATCTCAAAAACGTAAAAATTATCAAGAACCGAAATCAAACTAACCTTGAATTTGAGACTATAATTGCCGAAAATCAAATGGAACCAAGCCCTTGTTCTTTCCTTCACATTCGGCCAAGAATAAGAAAAGATGATAGTGGCTTTATTTTTGTTTTATTTTATCAAATCATGATAATATAATTACTTTACCAAAATACCCTTTATTACTTAATAATATTAACTTATATAATAAGGACAAAGATGACTTTAGCCACCCACTAACTTTAAAAATGGGCTATTTGCCCTTTTAATACCTCATATTTAAAAGCCATTATCACTTAGAAACTTTTCACTATGGTTTGCAACTTTTACATTTTACGCGATTAAGTCCTTTTTATTAAATTAAACACACAAACAATCAAATTTTCATACGAAACTTTCACACATTATAATTCACATATAATAAGCACAGAATATATTATTTAAATATATCTCGGACTCGGATTCGTGGTCCCAAAACTACCATTCCGATTAGGGTCAAATTTGGACTGTTACAGACCCGGCCACCAGAATTGTCCTCGCAAATCCTGATACATCTTACTTCCTTCAGGATGCATAGCGTATGGACTGCTATACGATTCCTGTAAAATTCTACGCCTCAACTCCGAATCCCTCGGCATGCAAATCCTTCCTCGGAAACACAAAACCCCTTCACTGCTCAAATTATAATCCTCTACCCCACCATTCTGTACCTGAAGTAAACGAGCGCTCAAGACATCATCCAGCAAATGCTTCCCTTTGATCTGACTTATCCACGTTAGTTTCACCTGAAGCTCAGCTAACAAACTCCCATCATTATACAGGCTAAGATGGGCAAACACCACTCTCAGATCCGAGATCACCCTACGACTTAATGCATCTGCCACCACATTAGCTTTATCCGGATGGTATTCGATCGAACAATCATAGTCCTTTAACAACTCGATCCATCGCCTCTGCCTTAAATTCAACTCCCTCTGGGTGAGAAGGTATTTTAGGCTCTTGTGATATGTGTAAATGATGGATTTCTCCCCATACAGATAATGTCTCCATATTTTCAAAGCAAATACTACCGCCGCCAATTCCAAATCATGTGTAGGATAATTTAACTCATGCGATCTTAACCGTCGGGACGCATACGCAACAACCTTTCCGTCTTGCATCAACACACATCTTAAACCTGTGTGTGAAGCATCACAATAAACCGCGAACTCCTTCCCAGCCTTCGGCTGAATCAACACCGGAGCCTCCGTCAAAATCCTCTTTAGCTTCTCAAAACTTTCCTGTTGCTTGTCAGCCCAAACAAAAGGTACCCCTTTCCGCAACAACTTGGTTAAACGAGCCGCAATCAAGGAGAATCCCTCAACGAATCTTCTATAATACCCAGCTAGACCAAGAAAACTTCTAGTTTCTGCCACAGACTTAGGTGACTTCCAATCCAACACAGCTTCGACCTTCTGAGGGTCAACCCTAATCCCCTCAGCAAACACAACATGACCCAAAAAGGTAACTTCTTTTAATCAGAACTCACACTTGCTGAATTTGGCAAACAACCGCTTTTCCATCAAAATCTGCAAAACCACACGAAGATGCGAATCATGTTCCTCCTCTGACTTTGAATAAACCAGAATATCGTCGATAAATATTACGACGAATCAATCCAGATAGGGTTGGAAAACCCGGTTCATCATGTCCATAAATGCTGTTGGTGCATTGGTCAAACCAAAAGGCATCACTAGGAATTCGTAGTGGCCATAGCGGGTTCGGAATGCCGTCTTATGAATGTCTGCCTCCTTGACCTTAAGCTGATGATAACCTGACCGCAAATCTATCTTCGAAAAGACTGAGGCCCCCTACAGGTGATCGAACAAGTCGTCAATTCTCGGCAGCAGGTACTTATTCTTGATGGTCAATTTGTTCAACTGACGATAGTCAATGCACATACACATTGATCCATCCTTCTTCTTGACGAATACCACCGGTGCTCCCCAAGGTGATACATTCGGCAGGATAAAACCTCGATCTAAAAGTTCCTGAATCTGAGCTTTCAATTCCACCAATTCCTTGGGCGCCATCCTATATAAGGCAATCAATACAATACCAAATTCCACCTCTCGATCCGGAGGTAGTCCTGGAAGCTCTTCCGGAAACACCTCAGGAAACTCCCTCACTGTCTTAACATCCCCCACAGCCAAATCCTTGACCTCCAAGGCACAAACTAGAGCTATGTACGCCTCACAACCCTTCTTCACCATTCGCTCAGCCTTTAAAGCAGATATTACGTTAGATAGGTAATTCCTCCTCTCACCTATCACCACTACCTCTTCATCCTCGAGAGTTCTTAATACCATGCACTTAGCAGCACAATCCAAATTCGCTCGATACTTTACTAACCAGTTCATGCCTAAGATCAAATCGAACTCCCCGAATAGTAGTTCCATTAGATTAGCCGGAAAAACCACCCCTTGAACTTCTAAAGGTACATCCCTATAAAGTCTATTCACTACTACCGATTGTCATAACGGGCTAATTACGGTCATCTCCCTAGAAGCAATCTCAGAGTCTATTCCTAAAGTTCTAGATACCCCACTAGCAACATATGAGTGTGTCGATCCTATATCAATTAATGCAGAGTAAGGCAACCCATAAATAAGGAACGTACCAGTTATGGCGTCCGGTGCATCACCCTCTTCTCGACGTCTGGCTGCATAGACCAACCCAGTCCGCCTTGCATCACTACTCCCAGCACCTCTGCCTGGTGCTCCACGTCCACGACCAGAACCATCACCCCCTCTGACCAGACCATGACCTCTCTGTGATTGCTGACCAACTCTACCTGACTGCACATAACCCTGACCCATTGGTTGCGTCTGCCCCTCTCCTGTGGACAGTCCCTTATTCGATGCTTTGTAAACCCACACTTGAAACAGCCTCTACTACCAGCCCAACACTCACCAAAATGAAATTTATCACATCGAGCACACTTCGGAGGCCGGCTATCAATAGCAAGTCTCACAACACGATTCGGCCCCTCAACCCTAGGTCTCTTCTGAAACTGACCAACTGATCCTGACGAACCAAAATTCCTTTTATTTCTATTTCTCTCCTGATTCTGCTTTTCAGACTGCTTCACCTCCTCGGCTATCTTAGCCTTTTCTACAAGAACAGCAAATTCCCTCTCTCGCTGCGGAGCTATCAGCACTCGCAACTCATCTCTCAGCCCATCCTCAAACCGGACACAACGCTCATGGTCTGTGGCCACAATACCCCGGGCATAACGGCTTAGACGTAAGAATTCCACTTCATACTCGGACACTGACTTACTCCCCTGAACCAGATTTAGAAACGTCTTAAGCTGCGCATCCACATAACTTGATCCGACGTACTTCCTCTGGAATGCTATTTTAAAGAAATCCCAAGTAATATTATCAACCATCGTACCATCCCTAATCGTGAGCCACCACTGATAGGCCTCGTCTTGAAGAAGAGACACGACTCCTTTCAACATCTCCTCTGCCGTGAAGTCAAGATCATCCATTATACGCTCAACTACTTCTAACCAATATTCAGCTGTGTTGGGAGCTACACTAGAAACACCCCTAAATATTTCCGCTCCATTGGCTCGGAGTCGTTCAGGCACAGATTTCCGAGCCCCTGTGTCCATGCCTGCCCCAGCAACTCTCTCCAAGACTCGTAACATCGCCTGAGACACCGCATCATCCCCGCCTGTTTGGTCCTGAAATTCTACTTCCACCGCTGGTGGCACTGGTATTTCACTTCCTGACCCATGACCAGATCCTATTGGTTCCAATACAGTAATCATGCCCCTACCACGACCACGTACATTACGTCCACGCCCTCGAGTGCTCATGGCTACCGTTTGCGATTTAATCTGATTAAAAGTTTTATGAGTTAGTTGTTTCTTTCACTGTTTAACACTGAGAAGTTTTATGGAAAATAGTTTTAGAAAGTAGTTTTTGTCAAACACATCAAAGTTTCAGTCACTATAGTCTGGGTCTCCTAATGCTAGCAACCATATTCACTTACATTAACAATCATTTCATGCATACACCATCAGTAATTTTTAGAACACTTACCTGGGTGGATCGGGTGCCGACGGACTCGGATGCCATGTTCCAATCAAAACATTCTCAAAAATCATTTAGACCAACTTAATGAAACATCGTTGAACCCATTTCCATAGCCTGAGTTTTGCAACCTAGGCTCTGATACCAAAATTGTAACACCCCAAACTCGGTCTGAACACTACGACCAGATCTGGTATGTCACAGGGAAATGTTGTTTAGAAGAGACTTTGCAATTTGATGAAAAACCCATAAGTTTGAAGCTTTTGTTTTAGGTGAGGTTTTGGTAAACAGTGGTTTGTAGCTTAAGAAAAATTTACGGAGTTTAACTAATCGCTAATTTGTTATCTTTGTTAGCATTTGAGAAAAATGGTTGTTTTACGTTTCTTATGTTTTGAAAGCTCCATTTTAACATTCATGTTTAAAACGTATGATAGAGTCATGTCATAACAAAATATAAAATGTTAAAAACCAAGTAGTAATTTAAGAAGCCATATTACAATTTACTAAAATCAACTAAAATCCCCAAATTAAAACATCTTTAAGAAAGAAACTGAGTTTAAGGAAATCATCATGCTCTGGCCTCCATCCATGAGTCTGCCTCGGCTCCCAAGTCCACGTCTTACTGATCACCTGCAAGGTTAAGCAGAGGGGGTGAGTCACTAAGACTCAGTGTGTAAATTCCCCCCTAAGTCACATATTGACCTTAGCCCATTTATAAGCAGCACACAAAAAAAATATAATGCAATGTACCCAGCCCAACCTAGATTTTCCATCCTCTACACACCGCCCGTACCAGCCCATCACACCGTGGGGATTTCTACAATCAACCCTCCATCCGCTACACTCCTTATGTGGCACCTAGCCACTAGTGACAGAGTCACAAAATATAATATGTGGGGCCAACCCACTTGTGGTACCAAACCACTAGTGACAATCCCTACTAGTCATGCATGTGAGGCCAACCCACTGTGGTACCGAACCACTGGGACAAGTCACGACATCATATGTATGTGGTACCAAACCACTGGTGGTTCCAAACCACTGAGACTTAGTCACGGAATCAAGATTGTGGGGCCAACCCACTTGTGGTACCAAACCACTAGTGACAGTCTTAAGCACTTCCCCTTTACACAACATATCCAACCTATGCTTAACTTATGTAATCCAAATGAAAATATCATGCTATTTAAATGAACAGTATCATTATGGCATACATGTATAACTCATACATAGCAACAAGGTACTTACCTGGTATTTTACCATACCCATATAGGCATAACAACTACTCATCTAGTCATTTCGGCTTTTCATCCCCAAACAATTAGTATCACATATTAATATTAAAGTGTGAAGTTTTACACACCTGATTACACGCAGCACTATGCTATCTACGTCGACACTATCACTAGCAGAAACCACTGCTATCTGCCTACTATTCTGCTCAGAAGCTGGCCCGCAACCTGTGGCCAATCTCGAACAGCAGACACCGCGCACTTCTTGAACTTAGAGGCTGGGATCACAGGTCCAACCCCTCCCTTCGCTTGGCTGACATTTGAATCCATGAAAAAGACCTTGGTCACTAGACCGGGTTAAGGTATTGAAATCAAAACAAATGAAAATAGACGCTCAAAGGCTAAGGTTCCTTACCTAGATCGACAAATCCCGGAGATTAAAAAGGCTTGAATCCTACACCGATCGAGTACCTAAGTCGACTGGAATTGATTATCCCTTAACCCTCCTCCAATCGGCCAAGAATTAAAGAATTCGATTACTGCCTTCGGCACTCAAACGTGAGAAAAGATGATTGAAACGAAAAGAAAACACTTACCACAAACTCTAGAGAAACCCGATTGGGAGTGGTGGAAGATGGGTAACAGCGATCCACTGGAATCAAAAGCCGAATGAAGAGATATGAAAGTCATAGAGATTCGGCTAGCAATAAATGAGAACTACCTAGAAAAGATAATAAGTTTCGGCTTCTTCTTTAAAGAAATCCAGAGAAGAAAATAAAGAATAGAAGGCTAGGGAGATTCGGCTAGGCAAAAAGAGAACTTACCGAATGACAAATGCCGAAGATGTTCCACTCTCGAAAAGAAAGAGATGGAGAAGAGAGGTGCTATCTACCAAGAAAGGTTCGGCTATGGTGTTAAAGAGAAGGGTAGAGAAGACGACAGAGTTTCGGCAGAAGGTGTGGCTTCAGAGGGTTTCGGCTTTTGAAGATAATAAAAAAGAAAATGAAACAAAAGTAGAGGGTGGATGGCAATGTAAGTTTCGGCCAAGCACAAAAGAAGAAGAAAAGTAGAAGAGAATTAGGAGGTATCTTGGTTTTGGTAATTGAGAAAAACGAAAATGCAAACCAAAAGTGTTGGGGTGTTTCGGTTTTGGCAATAAAGAAATGAGGCAAAGAATGCTTTAGGTGCTCTCTAGCTAGCTGAAATACTCACCACCCCTAAGTGCTACTATCTAAAATTCGGTCACCCCACAAGACAACTAAACCGCACACACACTCACACACCCCACTTCCCACATTCGGCCAAACTCTCCCCCTCTCTTCCAATCCCATGATTTTCTCCACCGATCACTATCCACTCACCATTCAAACCTGTTGACCGATTCCTCCTACTTGAATTCCTCTCCTCCCTTCATTCAAATGTGTTGACTCATTCAACACTCATCCACCAGAGTCCAAGTTGCATCCACCTCTCCCCCACCTTGGCGTCAAAAAGAATTCCCCAAAAAGGTAAACCACGCAGCTCGAACCTGCTCCTGACAGCTCTCCTGAGGCTTCACCTTCCTCAGTCTTAAGTGGCGCCTCCTTGCCCCTTTTACTACTCTTTTACTTGTGTCAAAACATGCAAGCAGCAACTCTTAAGTCCCATTCCATTCAGCTCTCCTTTAAAGTGCCCAAAAAGAGAATTTTGGCCAAGACTTCGGCTTAACCCTGGGCCATTCCTGGACCCCCAAAACACCCTAAACCAGCATATCAAGCATAGCATACACACATAATACACCACATGCACTGCCCTTAATTTAGGATGTTATAGTTTTGTTCTCCCAAATCAGCATGGATCAAGTATCTTTCCTTCAAAAACAAACCATCAACACTAAACAAAGAAATATTAAGCACATGAGTGTTTAAGTAAAAAAAAGTCTGTAACTTTCTTTGAATATGCATGGTCATCCATAAGAATTTCCAACGATGAATCAAGAATTTCACATAATTATAAAAATCAATAAGTTTAAAATTATTATGTAAAATTTCATATTTAAAGTCTAAGGTAGAAAATTTTGTTCCAAGATCAAATGCGTGAGGTTCTCTAATAAACCTATCAAATGCAACAAAAGTAAGCTTTAAATACCTAGATAAACCCATAAAATCAATTGAACTTTTAGACTATTGTTTATTGAAACTTGACCAATGAGAAAGCATGTCGTAAGGAAAAATAAAATCAGTAGCATACTTATCAAAAACATTCAAGGTATGCCTTCTTAAATTAATTTCTATTGCTTCATTACCTTTCTTACCTTGTAGCACTTGTGGAGAATTATCAATGTTCAATTGACGTCTCTCCCACAAGTAAAATTGTCTATCGATGGTAGACTAATGTAATTGGAAGTCCGTCAATGGATCCTTGAAATCCTGTAAAAAGGAAACACCACCAAACAAATTCTAATTATGGTTAGTTAAAGCATAATCATTCCTCACTTTTGCATGAATATTTTCTTGTTTTTCATTTTCCTTGCCCACATGAGAACTCTCCAATTTTACCTCATATGTATTTTCACTCACCAAAAGTGGACCATCAAGTAGACTTTTATCACTCAAGGTCTCTTTTCTCTCTAGCTTTTCAGTTTTTTCTTCCTCACTTTCCATATCCCCTTCACAAGTATTATGAATATTCAATTCCATGCAATATATCATGGTAGGAGAACATGGCGTTTCTATCTCATCTAACTTCATTGATTCATTCAAGGAAACATATTCTCACTATCATCTTTTTTTATCAACAAAAATCTCATGTTGGCACAATCAATATTATAGTGCCCACGCCTTTTGTAGATAAAACATTCAATGTCACGAGCCCTTTGTTGTTTTGGTGAAAAATTATTAGAAGTGGGCTGCTTAGAAGATGTAGAAGAAGGTTTTGTAGGAGCCCCACTTTTCCACTCAAAAAGTTTAGTCTCATAATGTTTTGGCAACAATTTATTAGTAGCATAAGGAGGTTTGGATTCTTGAAAGTAGAATTAGAACTTGTACCTCTATAATATTGTGATGCACCAAATGAACGAGATTGACGTTGTTGAAATTATTGCTCAATCTCAACCGCCTTGTGTACCGCCTCCTCAAGATTAATGTAGGTTTGAAGATCAAGAGCATTGGCTATTGAAACGTGCAATACATCTATAAACCACACCATGGTAGCCTTTTCATCTTCTCTTACATTTTCTCTTTGCATAAACATCTCAATCTCCATCTCCTTAAAGTACTTATCAACAAATCGATTACCTTGAACAATGCGTCAAAGTTTCATTTTGACCTCTCTATAGTAATGAGAATGAACGTAACACTTTCGCATCACCTGCTTCAACTCATCCCATCTTTCAATTACCCTCTCACGATTTCTTTAACGATTAATTCCAAGTTGAATCCACCAACTCAATGCATAATCTAAAAATCCAAGGGCTGCCAATAGGACTCTTTCCTCTTCCCGGTATTTATAGTAATGAAACATAAGTTCAATTTTTAATTCCCACTCACAATATGCCTCGAGATTATACTTTCCTCAAAATGGTGGAATGTTGAACTTTGGTTTAGCTAAAAAATGTTGCCCAGGTTCATTATTAATCAAAGCCTCATCATTTGCACAAGAGAAACGTCAAGTATTATTTGCATAAAGACGAGTTTGATCAACCTTATCTCCCAAATTACGATTCTAACGCTCAATTTTGGTACTTAGACATTCCAAATTTTTGCTAATCGTGTCTAGAATAGTGTCACATTACTGATCTTGAGCATCTCAAACCTCTTGATCCCTTTGCAACTTCCCAATCATAGTATTGCGAATCATTATGAAAGCCTGAAAAGAGCACAACACTCAAGAAAAAAAAAAGCAAACCTCACTGTTATGCACTCAGAAATAAAAATCAAATTCTCAATGAGGTAAGAATTAATCTTGTGAGTCTTTTAAAAGTGTTTATATCAACTAGTCAGAATGTATTAGAATCAAACTAGCAAAGCAAATCTAGTGGCATTAGGAATCCAAAATCTACTAGACACCAAATAATTGTGTTCCGTGCAATGTGCTTTAACCTACTAACACAATAAACAATAAAGTGTTAGAATGCATAAAGAAATAATAAAAAGCAAAAACAAAGGAAAAACTAAGACTAAGAGTCAATGAAAATTATTGAAACCCGAAAAACTGCACAGCAATTTGATAAACTTCATTCGAGGTGTTCTTGATTTCCAAAAATCACAAAATTTAAACTGGAGCCTCCTCAAATAATGTAGATCCAATCTGGAAAATTTTGGCACAAAATAAAACCCACATAATTTTTTAAAATTTTTTCCTTTTTTCGTATTTCTATTTTTTTTACTTTTCGATTACTTTTTTTTGTGGGAAATATTTTCAATATTCTAAAATAGTGTTAATAAACAGTATGTAAAATTTCAGATCGTTTGAAAAACGTTTACCCACTAATTTTTTCTAAAAACTTTTTGGGTAGAAAGAAAAAAATTGTTTTGAGATTGTTTGCTAGAAACCAATTTATAGGAACACCTAAAACGCTCAAATCTAATACCAAATGATAAATGAAGATGTGGATGAATGCAAAAACGGATCGTAAAGTTTATCAAAGCTGTGGATTTGACTTAGGGCTCTAGATGTTGGAAAAGAAACTTGGATTTTGACACAACCTAAAACACAATCAAAACTAAGTCAGATAAAATAATTAAAATAAATAACTAAGATAATTAAAATAAAATAATAAAACAATAAAGAAGATAGATGGAAAAGATAGAACATGGCGTATAAAAGTCCTAAGAAGCCTTGGAAACAAGAAGAATCCACAACCCTCTTCAAATGACTCTAATTTCCCCTCTAAGAAAGAAAACTTGGCAAGAAAAAGTGAAGATGATCCCCACAATCTGAAAAGATTGTTAAAACTCTTCTAAAAGAAACTCAAGAAAAATTCTTGAAAAGAAAGCTTAAAGAGAATTTATTAACTCAAAAGAGAAGTTGAGTAGTAATGAATTTTCTCATTTGTGTACAATGCAAAGGCCTATATATAGGCTAGTTAAATAAATCTAAATAAAACTCTTAAGTATACTAGAACTCTAATTAATCTAACCAAGAAGTAGTTTTAAACTAAACTTTCTTGTTGACATAAAACTCCTAAATAACATAAGCTACTTAATAATTATTAAAAATTCAGAAAATAAAATAATAAAATAATAAGAGCTGACAAATACAATATTGAGCTCATATATAATAAAAATTAAGCGCAAAACCCGAACCCAATATGATTTAAACATGAATTAAAAGCCCAAAACTCGTAATTCCTCGTCATAATCCTGTCTAAAAATTCTGCTCACGTAATCTTCATTAAAATGGCCATAACTTGAGCTCCCGAACTCAAAATTGAGTGATTCAAAGTGTGTTTCAACCTAGAATTCTTGGATCCTATCCAAAAATACATCGTATGTTTTCTGATTTTCTAAACTTGAAAATTGACAGCTTCGGTGAATGGAATTTAATAAATTTCACGCGATCTGTGCATGTATCATTCCATGTGGGCCTCTTTAACAAGTAGCTCTCGAGCAGAACTCCTTGGTATACGAAGCTTATTTTCTCGAAAGAGATATCCATCGTGCCTTTTTCATACAAAATCAAAAGCTTCGTTTTTACAAGATGTAAAAACATTGCCAAAATCAAAGTCATTTTCATACAAGTCCTTTATGTACTCAAATCCAAGCAATTTAGCATCCAAAGTAGTAAGCAATACAAATCGTCGACACAATGCATTAGCAGTTACATTTTCCTTTCCTTGCTTGTATTAATGACATAAGAGAAAGTGTCAATAAATTCTACCCACTTGGCATGCCACTTGTTGAGTTTGTGTTGGCTCTTCAAGTGCTTAAGAGATTCATGATCGATGTGGATCACAAATTCCTTCGGTCAAGGATAGTGCTACCAAGTCTCTAATGCTCTAACCAAAGCATATAACTCATTATCGTACGTAGGATAGTTCAATGTGCCTCCACCTAACTTCTCACTAAAGTACGCAATTCGTCGTCTTTCTTGCATCAAAACTGCTCCAATACCTATTCCTGATGCATTACACTTTATTTCAAAGGTTTTAGCAAAATCAGGTCAGGCATATTAATCAACTTTTTATTAAGCAAATTAAAAGATTTTCTTGTGCCTCTTCCCACTTAAATCCCATAGTTTTCTTAATGATTTCAGTTAAAGGAGCTGCTATGCTACTAAAATCTTTAACAAACCTACGGTAGAAGCTAGCAAGTCCATGGAAGCTTCTAACATTACTTACGCTCATGGGTCCAACACCCATGATTGCACAGACCTTTTCGTTGTCTACTTCGATTCCTTTTGAACTCACGATGAAACCTAAAAACACCAACTTAGCAGTACAAAAAGAACATTTCTTAAAATTTGCAAACAATTTCTCTTTTCGTAGCACTTCCATAACAAGCTTCAAATGATTAATATGCTCTTCTAAACACTTGTTGTAAATTAATATTATCATTAAAGGAAACTACACAAAACCTACCAATGAACGCTCCCAAAACATGATTCATAGGTCTCATAAAGGTGTTGGGTGCATTGGTTAAGCCAAACGACATTGTAACACCCCTAACCCCTCTCCGTCGTCGGATTAAGGTCACGGGCATTACTAACACGTCATACAATTAATCAGTCATAATTACAAATATATATAATAGCCATTAACAATATTAATATACAAGGGCAGGTCATAAACAATCAGATCATATCATACTAGAATATTATACAATCGAATAATGATTCATGCTATGTAATGCTAAACTTGGTCTTCCACTGTTTACACTCTTATCACTATTTATCCCTTTTTGAATGTCAGAATTTGGATACATACAAGACTATTCCAATTATTAACATCATAGTATTGGTCCATACTCCGTCTACAATTATCTTTTTAATTTATCTACGATGATGTTAGTGGAATGCACTTAATTTAGGTTTGCTAATCCACCCGAGTAAAAGTTACTCTTACAGCCCCTATTACGAGTCTACGGAACCCTAAAAGTAGTTTACAAATAGGCAGGGACTAATTTGAAACAATTCTGGAAGTTTAGAAAATAATTACAAAAATTTTGATAATAGAGGTCGCACACCCATGTGGCTAGGTCGTGTGCCCCACACGATTGAGACACACACCCATGTGGTCAGGCCATGTAACAATCAAAAAAGGGACACACGCTCGTGTGTCAAGGCCATGCAACTCTCAAAGTTGGGACATACGGCCGTGCCCTAGCCCATGTCCTTGCCCGTGTAACTTACTGACTTGGGTCACACGCCCATGTGTGTTGCACGTGTGTGACACATGCCCATGTGTGTTGCCTGTGTATGACACAAGCCTGTGTGGCCAGGCCGTGTGCACCTAAAAGTACTTTAAAACTCAAGTTTACCATTTCCTACTTACTTGGGCACTAAGCAACTCAATTACCAATCATTTAACCTATTCAAAACACAATTAAACATGCCCAAAATACAAATTCATCACCTAATATGCCTAACCAATATACCCTCATTGGTACTATAACACCCATAACCTGTACCCGTCGTCTGAATAGGGTTTCGGAGCATTACAGAATAATTACAGATAAATCGTGTCAAAATATTATTCATATTCGAAAACAACAATAATGTCCCTTGAATGGACCCTCGTAGCCCAATATGAATAGTAGAAACAAATCGGAACTAATTTGGAGTCACTAAGAATTCTTTACGAAATTTCAAAATTTTTCCTATGTACAGGACTCACACACCCGTGTGGTCTAGGGACACGCTCGTTTGACCCTTTGACTTGCCCGTGCTACAGGCCATGTCTTACCCCGTGTAACTCTCTGACTTGTGTCACACGGCCTGCCACACGCCCGTGTGCTAGGCTGTGTGGTTAATTTATTTTTCATGGAATAGGTGTAGTTTTCATACAACCAAGATACACGCCCATGTTCTAGGCCGTGTCTCTTACACGGCTGAGACACACGCTCCTGTCTCTACCTGTGTGCTCAATTCTGAGCATTCCTTTTCTAAATTTTAAGATACAGGGGACACATGGCCAAACCACATGCCCATATGCCAGGCCGTGTGTCACACACGGTCAAGACACACGCCCATGTGGACAAAATAAGCTATTTCCTAGCTTTATTTCTCACCCAAACTTTGCCATTAACCTACACCAAAACAAACCAATGTATACCAAACAATTCAAGCATATTTCCAAGCAAAATTCCAACCACCAATATAATATAAAATCACATGCAATCATGTTCATAACCTTACCTTTGTTTAATCTACTTCTTATGCAAAATTTAGTCAACTATACTTAACATTCTCAATTCATAGATAATTGTTATAGCATAACCTTAAGTATACAAGAATAACTATTACTAGCCATTCCAATGACTAGATTATATCCATCATTTACAAACTATAATTTGATCATTTTAACCTATACATGCCATTATACCAAAGCTAGTTTACTATTTATACCAAAACCAACGGGTAGATAGTGTGATGATTGCTCCGACCAATCTCCAACCTTCCTGAGCTTTCGAGCACTATAAAACAAGGAAAAGAAAACCTAGTAAGCATTTTATGCTTAGCAAGTTCGTATAACTGGAGTTAAACTTACCATTTGCTTTCATTAATATCAAATATACAACAACATGATTTCCATAACTTTGGTAATTTGCCTAAACACATTCACTCAATCAAATAAGTTAGTCATATAATTTTTATGTACATCAAATAAGCATAGATGAGCTCATCATGCCATATCTCTCATATCATGTCGTTTATTTTATCCGTTGAATCATTGAAATTCTGATGGATACTCAAGTAGTACACACAAAGTGTACAAAACAGTATATCCGTCAATTCATGTTCGATGGTACCCATTAAGCACTATTTCAAAGAGTACACTCTTTAGCCACATCTATACAACATGATTACCAGTCCAGGCTAAATCCTTCTTATGACATATGCTCTAAAGAGTTTAATCTGGATTACCCGTCCGAGCTAAATCCAATCCATAACATATGCTCGAGAGACTTATATCAGGATTACTCATCCGGGCTAAATCCTTTCTGAAGTGAGGTCAAAGGATTACTCGTCCAAGCTAAATCCCATCAGCAACAAATGTAGGACCTCATTCATTTCGGAAAATCGCATTTGTCCATTGAAATCCAACGTTCAAATGGAATTTAATCCCTTTTCATTCAATTTCAAACATGTATCCATTTCTTGCAATTTTATCATTTACATAAACATAATTCACATATAACTCAAACATAACATTCAATTCAACATAATTTCATACTCATTTAAGTTACACGAACTTACCTTGATTTTTGTTTGTGTTTGAAAACTACTAATCTGGAACTTTTTCCTTTCCTTGATCCAGCTCCTTATTTGATCTTTCTGGATCTATATAAATGAATTTAATCATCAATTTCTCACATTTCATATTCATTTGAACTTAATTTACTGTAACACCCCAAACCCGGCCCATACGTTTCGACCAGATCTGGTATGCTACGGGTTGAACGTTAAAATCTTTTGCTAAGTTGGTTTTAGAAAATCATAAGTTATTAGGCAATATTTGAATAAATAAGTGACATTTGAAAAGAAACCTTGTATTATTATTATTTGGTATAAATAAACCCCTGACATAAATTCATAAGTTGCAAATATTAAAAAAACTACTTAGGCGAATATAAACTATGGAGCCTTATTACCTAAATATTCCTAAAACAAAACTTAAAGGAAAACCGAAAATAATCTATAGAAATAAAAACTTGATGGCCCTTCGAGTCCGTCTCGGCTCCCATGTCCACGATCTACTGCTCATCTGGAAAGTTAGGGAAAAATAATAGGGCGAGTCACCAAGACTCAGTGTGTAAATCCCGAAAACACATAAAAGGCTTGGGCCCACAAACACATTATGAGCCCTAGCCCATACACAATGGCAACAATCATAATCACATGACAGATAATAAATGATGCAAAGCCCAACCCATCCTAGAATTCCATCCTCTACACACCAACCCGTACCAACCATCACACCTTGGGGATTTCTACAACCAACCCACCAACCGCTACACACCATATCGATAGTCATACTGCCTATTCCTTATCAATCAGGAATTCTAACGTGGGTTTTCTACTACCGATCACCAAGTGACCTAGCATTTCATTAGGTGGGTTTTCTACCACCGATCATCATGTGATGTAACATTTCATTAGGTGGGTTTTCTACCACCCATCACCATGTGATCTAGCATTTCATTAGATGGGTTTTCTACCACCCATCACCATGTGATCTAGCATTTCATTAGGTGGGTTTTCTACCACCGATCACCATGTGATCTAACATTTCATTAGGTGGGTTTTCTACCACCGATCACCATGTGATCTAGCATTTCATTAGGTGGGTTTTCTACCATCGATCACCATGTGATCTAACATGCTCTTCCCCTTTTCATAACAAACCCTACATTCATGCAAAATCAAACAATCTACTACCTAAGAGATTACAGTCTTTCGCATACATCGATACATATAGAGAAGTTCAATGATTACGTACCTAGCATTCCTTGCCTAACCCTTTTTGGGTTTCATTCGACTGTCTACACAGCCACTTTCCAGCTTTTTAGCCCATAACATATATATATATATAGACATACATACAGGATTAATAGTGTGTTAGAGATCTACACACCACTGTTCATACAGCCTCATTTTCCGGCTTTTCAGCCCCTAACATGTATAATACAAAATAAAACTTATGTGATAAGGATCTACACACGACTGTTCATACAGCCTCATTTTCCGGCTTTTCAGCCCCTAACAGGTATAATACAAAATAAAACTTATGAGATAAGGATCTACACACGACTGTTCATACAGCCTCATTTTCCGACTTTTCGGCCCCTAACAGGTATAATACAAAATAAAACTTATGTGATAAAGATCTACACATGACTGTTCATACAGCTTCATTTTCCGGCTTTTCAGGCCCTAACAGGTATAATACAAAATAAAACTTATGTGATAAGGATCTACATACGACTGTTCATACAGCCTCATTTTCAGGCTTTTCAGCCCCTAACAGGTATAATACAAAATAAAACTTATGTGATAAGGATCTACACACGACTGTTCATACAGCCTCATCTTCCGGCTTTTTAGCCTCTAACAGGTATAATACAAAATAAAACTTATGTGATAAGGATCTACACACGACTGTTCATACAACATCATTTTCCGGCTTTTCAGCCCCTAACAGGTATAATACAAAATAAAACTTATGTGATAAGGATCTACACACCTGATTACCGTTAGAACGAGACCCTCTAAGTCGACGCTATCCGTAGCCAACACCACCGCTATCTGCCTTGAAATCCCGAAAAGAGATATGAGATTCAGGGACTAGTGTTTCCGGCTTTTAGATCTAAGAGATCTACTTACTAGAGAAGATTCAGCTACTCCCAGAGGATTCCGGCTTTTTTCGAAAATCAGGAAGAGAAGATGATTCGAAGAAATCTATAGAGATTCGGCTTTTAGAAGAAAGAAGAGAAGAGAATAATGGAGTTTTCAGCTTTTAGAAGAAAGAAGAGAATAATGGAGTTTTCGGGTTTTAGAAGAAAGAAGAGAGTAATGGAGTTTTCGGCTTTTAAAAGAAAGAAGAGAATAATGGAGTTTTCGGGTTTTAGAAGAAAGAAGAGAATAATGGAGTTTTCGGGTTTTAGAAGAAAGAAGAGAATAATGGAGTTTTCGGCTTTTAGAAGAAAGAAGAGAGTAATGGAGTTTTTGGGTTTTAGAAGAAAGAAGAGAATAATAGAGTTTTCGGCTTTTAGAAGAAAAAAGAGAATAATGGAGTTTTCGGCTTTTAGGAGAAAGAAGAGAAAAGAATAATGGGGTTTTCGGCTTTTAGAAGAAAGAAGAGAATGATGGATTTTTCGGCTTTTAGAAGAAAGAAGAGAATAATGGAGTTTTCGGCTTTTAGAAGAAAGAAGAGAAAGAAAAGGTGGAAACCCTAAATGTCGCAAAATAAAGAAGAGAACCCTCCCTATTTATAGAAATTTCGGCTAACTCCTAGCCTTGGTGATAGCTCCTATCTTTTCTCCTTTTATCTTCCATATTATCAACTATAATATCTATATTATCTTATTCATATAAATCCTCCTATTTTTGAGCCTTGTTGCCATCCACTCCACCTAACCTAAATGCCGAAAATTAGCTAACTTAAATTAAAAGAATTGGGCTCCATGAAACTTAAATTTTGGGCCCCTATCTCCCTTGTTGTGGCGCCACCTCCTTGCTCCCTAAGTGGCGCCACTGACCACTGGGCCACAAGCCCATTTTGATAATTTAAACACAGATACCACCTTTTAAGACTCTATAGTGCCCAAACAAAAATTTCACCAAGGCCTTGACCACATCCTGAGCCCAATTTGGACCCCTAACAGTTAAATTAACTCATTACTCATTTTCACCCATTAAGCGCATAGGCTCAAAAATTCAGGATGTTACATTTACATTCTAGGCAAAATTACTATTTTACCCCTAAACTTTCCATAAATTCCAATTTCGTCCCTGGCGCGAAAATAAAATTCATGCAATTTACTTCCAATTCCAAGCCTAACCAAAATTTCAATATAAAATTTACAGCACATATATTTCATAAAAATCAGAATTTTCCATGGAATCTTCAAAGTTTTCAATTTAGTCCCTAAATAATATTTTCAACAAAATTTACTTTGTAAAAGTTGTTTATCTATCAACAAACTTTCATTTTCTATCATAAATTTCATAAATTCAGCATTACATCCATGGCACAATTTCCATAATTTAATAACTTTTCAAATTAATCCCCAAAATAAAGAGAGTAAACTATCCCGATTCCAAAAATATAAAAATTACTAAAAACGGGACTTGGAAACTTACCCAATTAAGCTCGAAAAGTTTCTTTTCTCTCTCCTAGGGCTTCCATAGATTATTTGGGGAAGATGATAAAATAAGATGTTATATTTCTTTTATCATCTTTTAATTAATTAAATTAATTCAATTTCCAATTTAGTCCTTGTCCTTTTTCTAAATTTCCATGGATGATTCACCAAAAATATCTACAATTTTTTTCTTTAATAGTCTAATTACCATATGAGGACCTTAAGTTTTGAATTCCATAGCTATTTAATCCTTAGGGCTAATAGAATTCAACTTTAATATTTTATGCAATTTAGTCATTTCTCTAATTAAACACATAATTGATAAATTTTTCTTTTCAAATTTTTTATATAACCTTCCTATCATGTCACTAATCATGCAATAATATTAAAATAAATTATCTTTTTGGCTCGAATTTGTGGTCACAAAACCACTGTTTCGATTTCACTGAAATTGGTCTGTTATAGGTACCACATTTTATATGTTCAAATACATCAACAACATATCAAACATTCGATACTTTCATTCATATCACAATTACCATATTTGAACTAACTTTCAACTTCTAAAGTTACCAAATATCCAAACTTTAAACTATCGCATACCAAAATATAAACTAGGCTAACATACCAACATAGCCTCAACCACAACCATATACACATTTAACCATCATTTCACTAGTAACTAAGTTAACAACATCTTATAAACAATATCAACAAAAGACTCCCTAGGTACATGCCATTACAAAATGAAATATCACCACACTTGAGCTCGAGATTTGTGATTTGATGTTGAGTCGACAATAATTCAAACAGTACCTAGCCTGCGCACGGAAAAGAAATCGCACGCTGAGTAAAACTCAGTTGTATTTCTATAATCTGAATAATATAAACTTGATATAAGTATTTAAAATGCAAAATGCAACAAGTAAGTTATGTTCATGTGTTTCAATTCAATAGTATAATTTTTGCTCATTCCGTATTCACATCTACTAAGATTTTCATATGTTCAAATATATAAGTATATATCAATGGCATTTCATTTAACATTTGAATACATCATCTCATGCAATGGCATGATTCATATCTTTGATCAATACTTGAATTCATTCAAGTTTCACATCTCAATTCATCATTTCATATTTCATTTCTCATCTCATAATCATTTCTCATATATTTTCTCATATCATATTCATTTCTCATCTTTTCCATTTCAATATCAATCACATAAATTGTTATTTCACTTTCCCCTATTAACACGACACAGACTCGGACGGATACACAGATCCAACCAATACACCAGTTTGGCACCCAGTGCCTCATCAGATAAATTCGAAGTAATAATTGCACCCAGTGCTATATAAATTGACACCCAGTGTCTCATCGGTTAAATCGAAGCAAATTGGTACCCAGTGCCAAATCGACTCAAGGTTGAAGTAATCCCTGAACTATTCCTATCCTATGGCATGCCATTTATATCTGACTCAGCCCGATACAGTTAATAGGGATTGATTTCACTTTTCAATACAACCAATGTCTCAATTTCATGAATTTATATAATCACATATAAGCATATATTTGATTTGATAATAATCACATTTTTTTTCAATACACATATATTCATAATCAATATATTTCATAATATACAAAATCAATCTATTTCATTTCAATTTGAATTTAATTCAATCCCAAAGTACCAAAGTACTCACCTCAAATGCTTACCATAATCAAACAATTATATATGCAATAATCTACTATTTAATTCGGATTATAGAACACAAAACGTCATTTTCGAGCTATTCGATGTCGATTTTATCCTTCCCCTTTTTACTCGAGGATTCTGGTACGACGTTAGCTACGGAATAAAACAATTAAATCACATTAATATTACTCATTTCAATTTCACATTAATTTTAACCTTCACATTAAACTTCATATTTTTATACTAATTTCACTCTAGGCCACATTTAGCTTCTCCTTTTCCAATTCGACATCTTAATTTTAAATTTTTCACAATTTAGTCCCTATTGTTCAAAATCAACAATTAATTCCACAATTTAGTCCTTCTCTATTTCTAACTTAAAACTCTATCTATTTAATCCCTAATACTTAAAATATTCAACAATGTCAACATCTAAAATCTTGAACAATACTAAAAATTACAATATGGGTCGGGCTAAATTGCACTAACCAATTTAGATTTGAACTTCCAAACCCCTAGCCGTGCGTGACTCTTCTCCTTTTTCTTTCTGTCTTTTTTTTTTCTTTCTTTTGTTTGCATGTAACAAAGAATGAAACATTCTCTTTCTTTTCTCTTGATTATATTAATATAACTATTATTATTATTATTATTATTGTTGTTGTTGTTGTTGTTGTTGTTGTTGTTGTTATAACTTAATATATAATATATATACATAATACACACATGCATAATCATTAAGACATGGTCGGTCACCATCCCACATTTGATAAATGGTATTTTTGCTACTTTAGTCCCTTTAGTTTATTTCAATTTATATTCAAACTTTTAACCCTTAGGGATTTAGTCCCTGTACCTTAATAACTCTCAATTTCACAAAATTAATTAGATACTAAGCTAGCCTCATAAATATTTAATAAAAATATCTACGGATCCGGTTTACGGTTACGAAGTCCCAAGAATACACTTTCCGATACCTCTAACTATTGGGTCAATCATTCATACAAATCGTGTTTTGTCTTGAAAGCGGTTTTCCATTCATCATATTCTTGCATTAGATTTTGGTGACATCCACTTTTAAGATCAATTTTGGTAAAGATGCTTGATCCATGTAGTTCATCGAGCATGTCATCTAATCGAGGGATATGGTGTCGATACTTTACCGTGATCTTATTTACAGTTACCTGCAAAGTAGTCAACAAATAAAATGAGTTTATAACTCAACATGTGTAACCGATATATAGGGAAAACAAAAATAAAGATATGATAGTAATTGCCCAAATTCAGAGATAGGTTAGAAGTAGATGACACTTAGTAATATGTAACAGTTCAAGTAAGATGCAGAACAAATTAGAATCAGATGCAGTTTCCTACCCCCATCCGCTACACACCATCTCCGACCATCCTAACACACCATATAGGGTAAAAAGTACCCATCCAGCCCTACACGCCAATTAGTGTTGGTATGACACATTTCAGAATGATCACAAACTAGCTGCCAAATTAGTACCCAATAAATTGCCAGAACCATATACAGATTTGTGGCGTATCCACTCAATTCGACAGATTATTAAGCTGTCAGCACTTCCTTCTGTATAATATTCCCACCCAATGCAGATACACTTTACATATATTAGATATAAATGATGCACATACAGTTATTCACATATAAGTCATAGTCGGATATTACAGATCATTATCATTTAATAGTTGTTTCATCATATACGTACAAATAATTGATTGTTCAACCTCAGAGTATTGAATATCAATTATACAGTCTAATTCAGAGCATACAGACCTTACGAAAGGCCTACGTTTGATTTGAACAATGCTTACAACCCTAGGAAAAATTTTAGTATTCTAGCCCACACACTCGTGTGGATTCACATGGCTTGGGTGTCTGGCCCGTGTGGTTTGCATAGCTTAGCACACGCTTGTATAGCCCTCTTAATGCCATAAACGGCTTGGCACACGATCGTGTGGCTCAAAACAGTGAGTTACACGGTTTGACACACGGCCAAACATACGCCCGTGTGACTCCAATCTCAAAATACCTCTCACATGGCCTGGACACACGTCGTGTTTATGGCCTGTGTGACACCAATTCACAAACAGTGAGTTACACGGTCGTGTGGTGTCAACATCCATGTTTTTGGGTGTTCAAAACTTGCAAAAAAATCAGGTTTTCAGTACACACCTACTGTAGATTTAACATAGAAGCAACAAAGAACACTCTGAAACCTAAAAACAACCAATAATTGTCTAATTACACAATTTATTCGAAATTACAAGACTAATTAAACTATCAACCAAACATGTCAAAAACTTCGACGCAAACCCCCAACTCAAAAACAACTGTTACCTTCGCACGATACGTCAATTCACGAGCCTAAAGCGTTTGGGGAATAAATTTCCTCGAGACCTTATCCTAACGAACACCAATTGAACATTTAGATAGAAATCGAGTAATTTACTTAGAAAACCAATTTTGACCAAAAATGAACAACAATGAACATTAGCAGCATTTTAACACCAGAACTTAAAAAATTGGCTTCTAGTAAAATAACAGAAAATGAAACTTTCTCGACCACAATAGTAAAATTTAACAGGCAAAATTTGAGAACTAAGCGACGAAAATTGAAAAGGAGAAAAAAAAAAAGGAAAGGAACGAGGGAGGGAAGAAGAAAGTTACGTTAACATAAAAATAAAAAATAAAAGATTTATTTCAAAAAAAAAACTAATTAATCTCGCAAAGTAACAAAAACATGTCTCTGCTTTGCTTACGCAAAGACTCGAACTCAAGACCACAGAGCAAACAGAAATTTAACCATCGAACCAAAAAACTCATTCTTGACACCAATTCACGCAGAAATAAACTTAAGTCCAACATTCAAGGAGAAGGGTCAAATCAAGCAAAACAA
The DNA here is from genome assembly GCA_005393395.2 of Gossypium australe. Taxonomy (NCBI): domain Eukaryota; kingdom Viridiplantae; phylum Streptophyta; class Magnoliopsida; order Malvales; family Malvaceae; genus Gossypium; species Gossypium australe. The sequence goes on along the minus strand of CM016614.1, from coordinate 73,948,326 downwards.
CCAAAATTCCCAAAAATGAGATTTGAACCCCTGACCTTTAACACACAAGCGAAGCACTTAGCCATAGACACGGAGACCTACTTATATTAGAATTTAACAAACAACACTAAAGTTTTTGGGGCGTTACAGTACCATCTATTAAGGATTGAAAATGCATATACTCGTCCCTTCATGAATGTGCTTGAAATGTTGTATCTTGCAACGAATACGAAAGGTCACATGGTACCACTATGTGACCAGCCATGAACCTACAACACTATAAATAGAGTCCATAAGTTCATTTGCAAAAATCAAACACAACGCAAATTAGTAATATGCATATTGTAGAATTAAAATATACTAAGAAAATATATCTTATGCATTTTATGAAAAAAATAAAATGACTCATGACATATTTAAAGACTCGATTAAAACAAACGAAGAAAACATGATAAAGACTAAAACGAGACTAAATCAAAAATGCAAAACACACGTATAGACATTAAAACTTCAAAACAAGCAAAATAACTTTAACTTGAAAAAAACATGACAATAATAGGAACATGACATGAAAGCAAGAATATGAATTAGGTAAGAACTAGAGAAGTCAATGAAAACATTCAAGAAAACACTGAAACTTGAATGAGTGCATTTCATTGTATACTTGGGCTTTCCATATTGTTGGACCCAAATAGCTTGAAACTACCCATGTTTGGTTCACTCATAAGTCCTTCTAGCCGAATTAACATATGATGTGACTGAGATCACAACGTAACATGATTTTAATTTGACATATTTAATTTTCTTTTCATTTAACTCGATCCAATTCAATTTGACTCGAATTTTATTTCACTTGACTCAATTTGAAAATATTTCAAATCAAGGTGAGATGGTAAAATGAGACTCGTCAACACGGTTAAATCGAATTTTTTAGCTACCAAACATTTAATCGTGTTTTTGAGGTTCCACAGAAAATAAGCTTAAGCCCAGTATTTAAAATTTATCTAGTTAAGTACCTTTTTACAATTTTTGCAATGGTTTATAATTTGTATAAGTTTTAAGTAACTTTATAAAAAAATAATTATTAACATTTTATATATTTAATATTCTTTATAATTTTAAATATTTTTTATAAATTTTATAATTTTTTAAAGATTAAAAAAATCAAATGATAACATCATTATGTCATCATTTGACACACGGCATTTTTTAATTGATTGGATTTCTTGACCATTTTTGACATTTTAGACTAAACTGGTGAACTTTTGACTATATTAAAAACAGAAGTGAACAAAAGAACTTGAATGATCAAAATAAAAAAAGGCAATATATTTAGGGACTAAAGTGTACATTCAACCTAAAATCTAATTCACATATGATTTTTAACTTAATTCTTGTTTTAAAAAATAATAACACTCTGTCATCTTGATGATGTATCTATTTAGGATTTTGATTTTGAAATAATCATTATATAAATAAAATTTCTATTCACAATAAAGAGACTGCATAAAACGAGTTAATATTAGTGGTCACTTTTATAAGTGTCTAAAAGAGTTTTATTAATTAAAACGAGTTAATATTTAATATATTGATATTATTTTGTGAAAGTGATAATACCTAGGTAAAATGTTTTATTAGTAGGTGAAGTAAGTTTAATATTTTATTTTTATAATTTGTCATCATCCGAGTAGTTAATATTAAATAAAATTATACATTGTAAATTCATAATATAAATCCAATTAAAATACCCTCTACTTACGGCATTTAAGCCTTTCACATAATTCTCAATCATAAACCTTAATTTTGATATTTGACTTACGGCAAAAAAGACAAAGCCAATAACCATAGTTTTGACTTTATGAAAAAAGAATCCAATAATATTTACAATAGGATTTATAAATAAACATAAAAATATATTAGGAAATTTGCTTTAAATTTTTTTTATAAAGTACAAACTATGTAAGTTGTATTTTATGAGTTCGGATACAAAAGAGTAACTTAAAAAAGGAATATCGCCACATGATGGCCTATTTGTGTTTAAAAGAAAAAGCTTGTGACGATTTTGTTTGATTTAGAAAAATAACGAATTTTCATTCTCATTGGCCAAGAAAACTCATACTTTATTCTTATTCAATCCAAAGAATGGGATGGCTTTTCCCCATTGCAATTATCATCATTTATATTTGTTCCTATATTTATAATTTTTGTGTCTGTAGAACTGTCAGTATAGTGAGTGGAGTTTAACTTTAAACGGAGAAAAGTTTTATCAATATTCATACAAAAATTTAAAATAAAGTTGCAAAATATAAACTTTTAAGCAAATGTTAAATGGGTTAAAGTCAAATTTATGCATTACGAATTTTATTTTATTTATTTAAAAAACAATAAATTATACATTTCATCGAAAAGTTAATTGATTCTTTTTTGATAAAAATTTTATTTATTTATATTATTAAAAATTAATTTATGTATGTCAGTATGATATAAATGCAACATGTCACATGTTACTATTTAATTATTCTATCAATTATATTAATTTTTAATAATAAAAAAATTAATTTAATTTTAATTTAATATAAATAGACTAATTTATTTAATTTTTGAATAAATTAAATAAAATATGACTCTTATATAGTCGTCACCGTAAAACATATTAGCTAAAAGAACCCAAAAGAAGTCTCCCCACCACAGTGCACCCTCTCTTTTTCTTTCTATAAATTCCTCTCTTCGAACGCAACAAACAAGAGCACCACCATTCTCTCTCTGGGAAATTAAAAAAAGAAAGAAAGCAGGGAAATGCTTAATCTATGGAATCTTCTCTTCCTCTCCTTTGTTCATTTCTCATCATTCAGTGTAAGCATATTGTTTTTTATTTTCATTTTATTTTGGTTATAATCTTTACTTATTTTCATGGGTTAATTTCAGGTTACTTTGGGTGGGGTGTCGGGAAACCCATTTACTCCAAAATCCTCCTTCATTCGTTATTGGAACAAAGAGGTCCACAGGGAAATCGCCAACACCCATTTTTTACTCTCTAAAGTTTCACCATTAACTGCCGTCGACTCCGCCAGTTTCTCGAAACTCGCCGCCCACAACAACCTCGCTTCTCGTCTTCCTTCCTTTTGTTCCTCCGCTAAACTCTTTTGCTTCCCCGACTTATCGCCCAGTCTCGAGAAACATTCCAAAGACGTTAACTTCGCCGTCTACCTCGCCAGGAACTTCACTAATTACGGCTCCGATCGACTCGCTGGACTCGACTCCTTCAAGAACTACTCTGAAAACGACAACGTTGTCGTTGACTCTTTTCGTCGCTACAGCCGGGACTCCGCGGGTCACAAGGACCAATTCTCCAATTACGCCAGTGCATCAAATGTCGTCGACCAGAGCTTCAACACCTACGGCGGAGCCGCCACTGGTGGTTCCGGGAACTTCAACAACTACAACCACGAAGTCAACGTCCCTAACCTCCGATTCACTTCGTATTCGGATGATTCTAACGGGCATGGGCAGACATTCACGCACTACACAGAGGAGACCAACGCCGGGAAGCAGTCATTTTCAAATTACGGCAAAAAGGGTAATGGCGTCCCTAACGACTTTACAAGTTACGGTAAAGATTCGAATGTGATGGGGTCGGACTTTTCTGGCTATGGAAAAACGGCGAATGGAGCTAAAGATACTTTCACTTCGTATGCATTCGATTCCAATAATCCTGTAAATGGTTTCAAGAGTTATGGAGACGGTGGCAATGCGGCTGTTGACAGTTTCTCAAGTTACCGGGACCAGTCCAATGTGGGTGACAGCTCTTTCCAATCTTATGCTAAAAGTTCTAGCGGAGCGAAAGTTGATTTCGACAACTATGGCCAATCTATCAACGAAGGAACCGAAAAATTCACTGGATATGGGCAAGAAGCCGATGGGCAGTCCATAGGATTCAAGATCTATGGAAGAAACACCACTTTCAAGGATTATACAAAGAAGGGTGTCACTTTCAGTAGATACAGCAATGAGAGTTCAACAACTTCAGGTAAAGTTGTGGTAAGTAAGTGGGTGCAGCCGGGTAAGTTCTTCCGGGAAAAGATGTTGAAGCGAGGAATGGTGATTCCAATGCCGGACATTAAGGATAAGATGCCGGCGAGGTCGTTTTTGCCACGGACTATCCTTTCCAAAATACCCTTTTCGTCTTCCGAGATTGACCAACTGAAACGGATATTCCACGCAGGGGACAACTCCACACTGGGGACCATAATGCTGGATGCTTTAAAAGAGTGCGAGCGACCGCCGAGCCCGGGCGAGACGAAACTCTGCGTGGGCTCGGCCGAGGACATGGTCGACTTCGCCACCTCTGTTCTGGGGCGGAACGTGGAGGTTCGTACCACCCAAAACGTTAATGGGTCAAAGAAGAATATAGTGATAGGAAGTGTTGGAAAAATCAATGGTGGGAAAATGACTAAATCGGTTTCGTGTCACCAGAGTTTGTACCCGTATTTACTTTACTATTGCCACTCGGTTCCCAAGGTCCGGGTCTATGAAGCTGATATTCTGGATCCGAATTCAATGGAGAAGATTAACCATGGTGTTGCCATCTGTCATTTGGACACATCTAGTTGGAGTTCGGGTCATGGAGCTTTCTTGGCTTTAGGTTCGGGTCCGGGTCGAATAGAAGTTTGTCATTGGATATTTGAGAATGATATGACATGGACAATAGCCGATTCCTGATTAGCAAGAATGGGGTTTTATGGTTCTAATTCAAGTTTGGGAGGGCAAATTCCTATAAGGATTTCGTTACCTTTTTAAGATTATCATATATAATATTATTGAAAATGAAGAATAAAGTTGTTAACTCTACACTTAAAAAAAAAGAAAAAGTAAAGTAAAAAAATAGTGATTAAATTATTGTTGTATTTGGTTCATTAAACTTTTATTTTTTTAGTTATTAAATTATTTGATTTAATTTTTTTTATTAAACTATTCAAAATTAAATTTTTTATCACTAAATATTAATAGCAGGTTGAATTTTGATGAAAGTGCTTATTTGATCTTTTTATTGGTTTAATAATAAAGTTAGCTCTCAGTATTTATAAAATTTATTATTTTAGTTTAATATGTTTATATATTCAAAAATGTGTTTACTTATGTTGATGAAACAAAATGGAAGAAAAAATTGTGGCATGTACAATTGGAGGTGATCATGGGTTGGGCTGGGCCGGGTTCAGGCCAGGCCCAGACAAAATTTTAGGCACGTTTTCTAGGCCCGAGCTCGGCTAGGCCCGAAATATGAGCCTAAAAATTTGTCCAAGCCGACCCGAAAGAAAATTGATAAACCCGAGTTCGGCCCGGCCGATATTAAATTTTTTTTTAGCTTTTTTCATTAAATAAAAATTTTTAAAATAAATATTAAAACAAAAAACAAATAAAAAAATATGTAAATTTAAAAAGCATATTTGATTAAAAATAAAATATATATTAATATATAATTCGGGCTGGGCCGGGCTTGGGCCAAAAAAGTTTTACTAGAGGCTCGGCCCGTTTTTTAAACGGGCCTTTTTTTTGCCCAAACCCATATTTTGGGCCTATATTTTTACCCGAACCCTCCTATTTTTTGGGCGGGCCGTCAGGCCAGGCCAGGTAGCTCAACAGATGATGACCTATATGTACAATGAAACAAAATGGGAGAAAAAAACCTGTGGTATGTACTATGAAACAAAATAAGGAAAAATAAGGGGAATGAAAGTTAGCACTTTGCTAAAGAGCAAATATATACTTGGTCCATCTAAAGGTTCCGCAATAAAAAAAACTATCCACGGGCTTGGAACCCAAATAGAAGAAACTTTCAAGGCTTGGAACCCAAATAGAAGAAACTTTCAAGAAAACAAATTATTTTTGCTCCAGTTCAAACTGCTTCCTTCCAAATTAAACAAACCCGCAAACATTATATTTATATATACGCACATCAATAACTATATTAATTTACATTTTTCTTCTTTAAAGATGAATATAAACTATAAAGTATAATGCAATTATTAAAAATTAATTTATTTTTTATAAAAATGAACAAATTAATATTAATTTCTTTTAGATTTAATTAAATCCACGTCTTCTTAAAATGCACAAATAATTAAATCAAATTCAATTGTGGTTGTCGAAAGTCCTTTTCAAATTATGAAATTCAAACACCTTTTTTGGGCGGTTGATCAACGAAGGAAGTTGTAAAATAATTAAAATTTTCATTAAAAAATTTTATATTAAATTATACTAAAAAGAAAATGTATTGTCTTGTAACACCCCTTTACCCGGTCCGGTTGCCGAACCCAAGTAATAGAATGTTACAAACAAATACAAAATAATTACATGCAATTTATTAACCAAAATCTCAATTAAATATCATTACATCACATATGATCAAGTATAACATGTAATTCAATCAATTTTGGGTTTATATCGAGCTTACGAAAGCTTAAAACCAACCCGATATCAAACAAGGATAAATTTGAAACAAAAATAAAAAAGATAGGAAAAATTTGCAAATAAGGGTCACATGGTCGTGTCCCCTGACTGTGTGGAAGGCTAAGGGCGTGTGGGGTGGATCACATGGCCATGTGGGCAAGTCATGTAACAACTTGATGCCGTGTAGGTTGGAGTCACACGGTCGTGCGAACAAACTGTGTAACTCACTGATGTCGTATGGGTCAGAAGTGTAAATATTCCAAATATGTCACACAACCATGTCGCTGGGTTGTTAACAGAATGTGGCCATGTGCACCAAAAATAACTCAAAACACATAGATCACACAAACATGCCATATGCTGTGTATGGTGCACGATCGTGTGCCAAGCTATGTGTACTTGAAAATACCTTTCAATACAAGTTTTCTAACTTTAATTCACTTAGGCTTCAAGCAACCATTATGCCATATCTCAACCAATTCAAAAACATCAAAATCATACAAAAAATGTCACTTATAAAAATCATCTTAAGTGCCTAACCTTTATGCCATAATTGGCACCTCAATCAACAATTCAAAATCAACCAAATGACCACATTCAACTATACCAATATGCCTTCAATGGCACCTCAAAACAACAAACCAAACATGTATTCATTTTACCATTCAAACCATTTCACAGTTTGCTCCAAATCAACCTTATAACTTATGCACTAAATCTACCAAATCATTTCAAGCATGACATAGGCATAGAAATCATCTTTCCCTATTTATTCCATGGCATATCACCTAATTACCTTATAAGAAAATAACATACATACCAACTAGTTAACAAAATATCATTATCATGATCATTGCCATCACACACATGTATATATATGAATCTCAAAATGCCAACAAAATTCAAAATGAACATCATATAACCATAATAATTCTTAGGTACATGGCAAGACCAAAATAAATCATCACCAACACTTGAGTCCGAGATTGCTACTAGATGCTAAGTTGACAATCAAATCATAAAGTACCTAACCTACGCACAAAAAACAAAATTGTATGTTGAGTATAACTCAATGGTATTTCTATAATCCGAACAATAAACATAACATAAATCATTTTTAAATGCATAAGCTAAAAATGAATGGTAATATGCAATTAACATGTCATTAATGTCAATTCACATATATTCTTTGTTCAAACTAACCCATCTTGTTAATATAAATACATAGCAATCCACTTTGGTATCTCAATTTCCAATTTCATGTATTCAATGAGCATATCTACCATTGTTCAACTCATGTCAAAAATAGACATTCCAATTGACATTTTTCTTCCATTGCATATCCATTTGTCATCTCAACATCAATTACCACATCTCATATCAATTTTCCAATCTCAAGGATGCTAGAACTATAAAAGAATATCTGATATAAAACTTAAAAAACCATAAACCATGATCTGTCATGTCAAATCATCAAAAATAAATCAAGAACAAAATTAGATGCGGAAGCGTACCTGAATTCATTGATTTCTTAAAATCTATGGATATTGCAGTTTTGATATTCCAAATTAGCACATAAGTAATCTAGAAAAGGTGACTCTCTCTTTTCTAAAGATGGGATATTAGAAAAGTTATCTTATGTGTAATTTGGGGACCATAACCTTGATATATAACTTTTGCACATTAACCCTAATTTCTAATCAACCCATCATTAAATTAGAAATTAGTTACTAGAGTATCTACACATATTTGACCCATACTTTATTTAATAATTAAAGCCCAATAAACCTTAACCAAATTAGATCACTTTTAAATTGGGCTAACCTATTATGATAGTAAATAATAACATGCAATTACCCTTATTATATATGTCATGTCCATATTTTCCAACAATCTCCCACTTGGGCCACGTATATATACTAATTACTCTATAATTACATGTCATTATATAACCTTATGAGCTCAAAACTTTACTATCATATCCAAAAGGTATTCCAAACAATCTCGTCCATTAATTATGTTAACATAGAACCAATGCAACTTTTGTAACATCCCGTTTTTCAGTGGTGATGGAATAGTGGTTTTGGTACCACAAATTTCCATCGTGTTGGCCTGTAAATATTATTTATAGAATATTTACAGAGTCATATGTGTCGTATTAAAATTTGGCTAAGAAATTTTATCGTTTAGATAGTTAATTAAAGAAAAAGGACGAAATTATAAAAAGTGAAAAAATTAGTAATTATTGCATTTAAGTGATTAAATAGCTTAATTAATAAATGAGGAAGGACCTATGTAGCAATTAATCCCTATTTTATAATGTTGGACGGCGTTATGGATGAAAATCATAAAATAATACAAGTTTCAAAGGCAAAATGGTAAAATATTACAAAATTAAAACAAAATTAAATGAAGTAAAAGGCATTCTCATATTCATTCTTCTTCATCTTTGCCAAAATACCATGAAAGAGTAGCTTGAAGAATCGGCCAAGACTAATACTTTGCATGTAAGTGAAATTGATGTCCGTTTCTTATATTTTTTATGTTTTTGTGATCGTTGCAACTAAGTCCAGCTAGCTCGCACCTTCGTTTTTTAATCTATTAAAAATTTTAGAAGTTTCCATTGATGAATCTTGAATGTTTTTTTTATGATAACTATGTGTTTGAAGCTTTGATTGTGGTATTTGGTTGTTTTGTGAAGTGCTTTTTGTTAAATTTTGGTTTAAGGATTAAATTGTTAAAATGTCAAATTTTCAAATTTTGATAGTGAATTTGAGGTATAATAAGGACTATTAAAGAGCCTAGAATATTCGGCTGTAATTTGGTTCTTAGAAATTGGTCAATTAGATGAATATCGAGTTAGAGGACTAATTGAAAAAGTTGTAAAAGTTTAGGTAAAATGTGTAATTAATGAAAATTTAATGGTCATATACATTGAATGGAATGTGAAATATGTATGAGATTAATATATTGTATTTAATCATTATATAGATCAAAAATTGTATAAAAAAGACAATAACCGAGGAAAAGGGAAAATAGCGGATTAGTCCCTGCGTGTTGGTCGAAATCGAATAGTAGGTAGGTTCATGGTATTTCAATATGTAAATGAATTTCTATTTGTGTTCTTATGTTATGATTCTTTAATTAATATGTTTATAGAAAATTATTGTACACGTGCCCCTGTTTGTACTTCGGTACCCCTGAATGCACATACGTGCTCCTATTTGTACTTCGATACCCTGAATGCACATTCGTGCCCCTGTTTATACTCCAATAACTCTAAATCAAATAGTATATCAATTCTTATGGATTTTTTTGTAGATAAACGTTGCTGAGAGTTTGGAAGGATCATCCAACCTGAAACATCCTAATCCTGAGTACGGAGTACTCGAATACTAAGGCGTTACATCAGTCACCGGAGTAACCTAACAAAATTTTTAAATAATTTTAAAACATTGAAATACATTCTATATAAGAGAAAATACCATACATAGTTATACTAAAAATAGTAATAAAAGTAGTTATACAAAATATGTGGAACTTCAATATCATCGTATATCAAAATAGTCAAAATAACAAAAATGATAAATGAGTTACAAACCTACAAAAAAAATACAAGTAAGGCCTTAGGAATACAGTGCCCACTAATAGCTAAGGTACTGTACTCTGAATAAGTGATGCTAGGAGTCTCTCGTCAATGATGTTCCTCGAGCACGAACAAAAGTCTACACATCTGAACATTAAGACAATCTGAAGGCTGAGCTTTACAGGCTCAGCGGTACGCAACAAATCTACCATTCTTCAAGCAACTCATAAATATAAGTATGCAAATCAAATATACACATAGAAACATGACATGAATATCGAATAATTAAATCATGAGCCATTAAATCTACATAACCAAATTGCTTGCATATCAAACTTGTCAAACTTGTTAGATTGCACATATTGCTCAAATATCCGGATAGTCTCGCGCCACTCAGGGTCGCTAGTCAAATAATTTCGAGTGTCCGTAGGGTTATCCCGAGCGCCACTTATGGCCGCTAATTAGCTAGAGCCTGAAGGCTGAGCGCAAACAAAGCATCAAACATAGAATCATAAAAATACAACCATGACATTCGAGTCTCATACTTGTTTCAACTTGCTTATCATTCCAGATAAAATATTAACTAATGAGATGTGACAGTCTACTACCTTGACATTCTGACCTTTTCTCATTCAAAAATTAATAACTCTTAATATATAACTCTAAATCGAACACTGTTTATTTTAAACGAAACTAGACTTCTGTACGGTTATAGAGATATAAGTCTCACTTCCTATTTTATCTTGTGAAAGTTTTGGTGATTTTTCAAAGTCAATGCTAAATCTATTTTATAAGAATTCTGCTACTAGATTTTTATGACCTTTTAACACTAAAAAATTCATATATTTTAAAATACAAATCGACTGTTTGTTCTAAACGAAACTAGACTGACTCACGATTAAAAAATATATAGATAAATTCTTAATTATTTTTACATAATTTATGGTGAATTTTAAAACTTACTGTTCATGCAATAATCTGTTTCCAGCAGATTTCCCAACTAAGTTTTTAACTTCATTTTAAATCATCCAAACAAGATTTCCACTCAAAGACACATAACATGCATACATTATCACACAAGCATCATATTTATGACTTATTAAGAAGTATAGGAGAGTTAGAGGGTACCACCTTGATGGAAGAACACCAACAAAGTTTCTTGCCTAGCTCTCCACCACTTTGCCTTTACCCTTGGCTTTAGAAGATTCACCACCCTCTTTAACTAATAACCATGTAACACACAAGATTTCTCACAAAAAAAAAAGTAAGAGTTGATAGGATGTAAAAATACATACTTTAAATAAATAAATAAAATAAAATATGAGATGATGGGTAGAGACTTCCTCAAACTCAAACCCTTCCAAACACCCAAAAACCTCCACCTTCATCCTTGATGAATATAGATATTTTTATTTCTTCCATGGAACTTAAAAAAAAAATAGATCAAGATCCTTACCTTCTTTGAGAATTGGAAGATGAAAAAAAAATGGTGAGAACTCGCTCAAATTTCTCTCCCTCTACATGACTTGTTAAGAAAAAATAGATGGAGAAAGAAGAAAAAAATAAAGAAATGTAAAAAGAAAAAAACAATAAGGTGATTATAATATAGGAAAAAATAGGGACAAATCCACTTTATCCCATACCTCAATCTACCAAACCATCTTTTCTCATTAATTGAGAGAAGATTTTTATTTAAAAATGGTAAAATCACCATATTAGCCATCCATCTTCCCCCTACTTCACACAAGCTTCCCAACATCCTTAATTTCTTATAAAAAGGTCCAAAATTCACCCAAATTAATTCCAACAAAACCCAATTCCAAAATAAATTTATCCATCGCCAACCCAGGTCAACACTCAAACATTGACTCAAGAATTTGGGGCCGTTACAACTCTCCCCTCCTTAAAAGAAATTTCGTCCTCAAAATTTACCTGAATAAAAAAGGTGCGGATACTATAATTTCATGGAATCCTCTAGCTCCCATGTCTCCTCCTCAACTCTATGATTCCTCCACAAGACCTTTACTAAGGGGATCTTCTTATTCCCGAGTTCTTTAATATTTTAGGACAAAATCTGAATCGGCTCTTCTTCATATGACAAGTCTGGGCTAACTTCAATCTGCTCAAGCGGTAAGATATGGGAAGGATTAGAATGATACCTCCTAAGCATGGACACATGGAACACATTATGAATACACTCTAACTCTGGTGGCAAGGCTAACCGGTATGTGACTGGTCCAACTCTCTTTAGAAATTCATAAGGTCCAATGAACCTGGGACTCAATTTCCCTTTGCGTCCAAAGCGTAAAACTTTCTTCCAAGGTGAAACCTTAAGGAAGACCTTGTCGTTCACTGCAAACTCTATCTTTTTGTGCTTCAAATCTGTATATGACTTTTGACGATCGAAAGCTACTCTCAGATTGTCCTAGATCATCGAAACCTTATCCTCAGTCCCCCTAACCAACTCTGGACCAACAATCTTCCTCTCATTAAATTATGTCCAACATAAAGGAGTCCTGCACTTACGACCATATAATGCCTCAAAAGGAGCCATATGAATGGTAAACTGATAACTATTGTTGTATGCGAACACAACCAAGGGAAAGTGCTCCTCCCAACCTCCCTGAAACTCAATGATACAATAATGAAACATATCCTTGAGAATTTGAATGACTCGCTCTGACTGTGTAACACCCCAAAACCGGCCTATGCGTTAAGACCAGACTTGGCATGCCACACAATTCGAACTTACGTCCAGTCATCAATGAAAAACTGCTAGATCGATATATGGGCCAAAAACTGCTAGATTGATATATGGGCCAAAAACTGCTAGATCGATATATGGGCCAAAAACTGCTAGATCGATATATGGGCCAAAAACTGCTAGATCGATATATGGGCCAAAACTGCTAGATCGATATATATGGGCCAAAACTGCTATATCGATATATATGGGCCAAAATTGCTAGATCGTTAATTGGGCTAAATTGCTATTTTGACTAACGGGCCAAATTGATAACTTGTAATATGAGATTTTTGTTGAAATTTACCTTATGAATATATTGCTATGCATTATATATATATACATGACTGCATGGGTTGGGACAATTGACGAAGAGAAGAAAGGCCTGTTGCCAAAATCTAGTTCGGTGGCTCTGCCACAAATATTATAATTGGCTTAATGCCTGCTATTGGTGTGTTGGCGGGGTGGGTTGACTTGATCCCCACAGGTGTGTTGGTTGGTACGGGTGGTGTGTAGCGGATGGAAATTAGGTTTGGTTGGGAATTGCATATCACATGCATTTTATATATATATATATATATATATATTTGATTTATATGTATTGTACAATTGTAAATGGGCTCAAGCCCAACTAATTGCTTAAATGGTTTTGGCCCAGTGAACACGGTAAATGGGTTACACATTGAGTTCTAAGTAACTCACCCCGTTTTCCTTACCCTTCTCAGGTAATAATAATTGATGGAGGCTTGGGCTAGGGATGACTTCGTGTGGAGGCCATACTATGAATGATGAGTTATAAAAACTTTGAACTTCTTTTAAGTATTTTTATTTAAGTATTATTTCAATTGCAATGTAATAAGGCCTCTGGTATTATTTTTATGGATTTTTATTTGTGGATGGTTTTTAATATGTTTTAATTACTTAAATGGGGTTGTTTAATTTTTATAAATGTTTTCTTAAACTTACGTATAAAAATGGGGTTTTTCTTAAATATCACTCACTCGTAAAATTTTGTGAAAACTCTTTTATAAATTCATTTCAACCAATTATTTAGATTTTTAACCAATTATCTCTCTGTAAATCAAATTGTAAACTCTTATGTTTTCAAATCATGGTTTTCAAATAAATCTCGATTTTTGATAAACTCCATCTTTAAAATCGTTTTCAAGAATTGTTTTCATTAAAAGCATTGATGACTAGACGTAAGTTAACTCATCATTCATAGTATGGCCTCCACACGAAGTCATCCCCAGCCCAAGCCTCCATCAATTATTATTACCTGAGAAGGGTAAGGAAAACGGGGTGAGTTACTTAGAACTCAATGTGTAACCCACTTACCGTGTTCACTGGGCCAAAACCATTTAAGCAATTAGTTGGGCTTAAGCCCATTTACAATTGTACAATACATATAAACCAAATATATATATAAAAAATGCATGTGATATGCAATTCCCAACCATACCTAATTTCCATCTGCTACACACCACCCGTACCAACCAACACACCTGTGGGGATCAAGTCAACCCACCCCGCCAACACACCAATAGCAGGCATTAAGCCAATTATAATATTTGTGGCAGAGCCACCGAACTAGATTGTGACAAAGTCACCGAACTAGAGGCATTAAGCCATTTAAAATATTTGTGGCAGAGCCACCGAACTAGATTTTGGCAACAGCCCTTTCTTCTCTTCGTCAATTGTCCCAACCCATGCAGTCATGTGTATATATATAATGCATAGCAATATATTCATAAGGTAAATTTCAACAAAAATCCCATATTACAAGTTATCAATTTGGCCCGTTAGTCAAAATAGCAATTTAGCCCAATTAACGATCTAGCAATTTTGGCCCATATATATCGATCAAGCAGTTTTGACCCATATATATCGATCTAGCAGTTTTGACCCATATATATCGATCTAGCAGTTTTGGCCCATATATCGATCTAGCAGTTTTTGGCCCATATATCAATCTAGCAGTTTTTGGCCCATATATCGATCTAGCAGTTTTTGGCCCATTATCAATCTAGCAGTTTTTGGCCCATATATCGATCTAGCAGTTTTTCAAATTTGCCCATATAGCAAATTATCAAATTGGCCCATATAGCAATTTATCAAGTTGGCCCATATAGCAATTTATCAAATTGACCCATTAAGCAAATTATCAAGTTGGCCCATATAGCAATTTACCAAATTGACCCATATAGCAATTTATCAAATTGGCCCATTAAGGGTATTTTCGTAATTCGGTCCATAGGGACATTTCGTAATTCAGCCCATTAGGGGCATTTTTGTAATTTAGCCCGTAAGGGCATTTTTATAATTCGGTAATCGTACCCACTAAGGGTAATTCGGTAATTTACCCTCTAAGGGTATGATGGTAATTTTCGCAAACTAGGCTTAATTACTAATTTGGGGTATAAAAATCAAAACTGTCCATCTATGTCGTACTGACTAAACTGACTATAACTCGAGTTGGGAAACTCGAAATTTAGATCTGTAAATTTTCCCTGAAACTAGACTCATATAACTTCTTACTGTAATTTTTCCAGAATATTTTTCATAGCCAATTAGTACAGTTTATTCTTCAAAGTATCCCTTGTTTCACTGTTTGATAGTTCTGCCCTCTCTTCACAAAATCTCAGATATCTTATTTTACAGAACTCAAATACTGGTTCCGTTTAATCCAAATAAAAATAGACTCACTAGGGATTCTAATAATATAAACCATGTCCCATAATTATTTTTCTACAATTTATAGTGATTTTTCCAAGTTAGAACAGGGGATCTCGAAATCACTCTGAACTAGTCTCACAAAAATCTAAAAATCTCAAAATATACTAATCCTTTGCTTTCGTCGTTTCTTTTATAGGAAAATAGACTCAATTATGTTTCAATCCATATCTCCTTCACTTTCTAATTCAATTTCCACTATTTTTGGTGATTTTTCAAAATCACGTTACTACTATTAACCAAAACTGTTTTGTTACAAAATATGGTTACCACTTCGAGCATACGTACGCCCGAGTGGCCATAGATGCTGGTTTGCGGCTTTTCAGTCTTTCGACCAATTCACATAACATTTCATGCAAACATTTAGAGAGGTATGAGATTACACACCCCATTTCAAACATGTATTCGGAAAGTAAGGGATTACACACCTGATTTGGATTTCTTAAAGAACCACTCTTCGTTGACCCACTACGTGATTTCCCTCTACAGAGTCCCGATATTCAACCCCGCCTTCTGACTACCACCACACGCTCCTTTATTGCAACTAATGTTAACGATCCTCCCCTTTGATTATCAAAAGAATCGGAACAACAACAAAACGTAAGAACCACTATTCAGTTTTGGGACACACCGCAATGGAAACCGAAAGATGAGAAGAATGGAATCAACCACTTGAAGATTAGAAGGGAAAAAGAAGTAGGGGTTTCGGCCAAGAAGAGATTTGCAACACAAGGCTCAAGTTGTACTAGCTAGAATTGGATGAAAGAGAGAAAAGATGAGTAGAAGGAACACTATCGAAGAAGAGGAAATTTCTAGCAAGGAGGAAATGTAACCAAAAGAAACAAAATATTAGGTAAAGAAAAAGTGACCAAATGAAAAAAATTCCTAAACACCCCCCTCTTCAGCCGAATATCATCCCCCCCTTTCTTTCTTTCTTTTTTCCACAATTCACTCATTCACCTACTCCACCATTTGTATTATAATTTTTTTTTCTTTTTCCATAAATCACTCCCATCATTCCTTTTTCTCCCATTTCTTTTTTTTCCACAATTCACTCATTCACCTACTCCACCATTTGTATTATACTTTTTTTTTTCTTTTTCCATAAATCACTCCCCATCATTCCTTTTTCTCCCATTTCTCTTTTTTTTCCCACAATTCACTCATTCACCTACTCCACCATTTGTATTCTTTTGACCAAATCAAACTCTTCCTAGCACAAAAAAAAAATACTCTCCAAAATGCTACATATGAGATTCGAACCTCTTCCCTCAAGCAAACCTACATGGCGTCATATCCCCTTTACCACTTGCTCATCTTATGCTAACTTTTACCATTTAATTACCTTAAGCATTTAAGGTTGCTTGTTCCATTTCAATAAAGTAATATTTACCAAAAATTATTCCAAGTCAATAAAGGTTACTTTTTTTTTGGATGTTACAGACTGACCATTATTCTGTAGTGGAGGCGGGTACCCAACGCCTCATGAAGGGCTCTCCAAAATCTTGAAGTGAAACACGGGTCTCTGTCTAAAATAATATAAGCCAACACCCCGTAAAGCATCACTATATCAGCAATATACAATTTGGCCAACTTCTCAAGAGTGAAGTCCATGTGCACTGGTAGGAAATGTGCAGTCTTCGTCAATTTGTCCACGATTACCCAAATTGCGTTGTGTCTGCATCGAGACATAGGTAACCCAATCACAAAATCCATAGTGACTCTATCCCATTTCTAATGCGTAATCTGGATAGGCTGAAGAAGACCTGAAGGAACTTGATGCTCTGCCTTCACCTGCTGGCAAGCTAAGCATCGAGTCACAATGTAACACCCCTTACCCGTATTCGACACCTGAATCGGGTACGAGGCATTACCGTACTTAACTTACTCAATCATGCAATATAGATCCTTAAGAACTTCATTTCAAATTAAACTTCTCATTCAAGACTTTAATGTCCTTATTATAGGTCTATGAGACCCAAAACTTGTACCCGAAATGATTCGGGACTAAATCGGAAACTTTTGAACACGTAGACAAATTTGTCATAAAACAGGGCCACACGCCAGTGTAAAGGATGGAACATGCCCATGTGGCATATCACATACCTGTGTTTCACACCCGTGTGGATTTATTTTCCAATTTGAACCTACAGGGGTTTTCACACAGCCTGACACACGCCCGTGTCCATAGCTCGTGTCCCTCACACGGCCATAACACGCCCGTGTCTTCACCCCTGTGTGAAAACCTTGACATTCTATTTATGATGTCATCATCTCAATAAGGTCACACAACCAAGGCCCACACACGTGTCCTTAGACCATGTGTCAAATTAAATCCTAATTTCAAGTGCAGACTTCACACGGCCCGGGCACATGCCCGTGTCTTAGGCCGTGTCTCCCACACGGTTGAGACACACGGTCGTGTCTCAACTTGTGTGTTTACTATTGAGCATACTGACTTGCCAACCTAGCATGCATGGGGACACATGGCCTATCAACACGCCCATGGGCTGGCCGTGTGTCACACACAGCCTAGACACATGCCCGTGTGTCTTCCTGTGTGGACATTTGTAAGGCTATCTACCAAGCCAAATGCCACCCTATAAAGCAACCATACTTTTACCAATTCAATTCAACATATATCATGACCACAAGGCACTTCTAGAAACTCAAATTCAATACATTCACATAAGCATGCACTTCATGAATTTCATCAATATTGAATAGATGAACTTGTCAAGTATTGGCCAATTTCCAAAGACCATTTACAAAATGAACTGAACAACATTAATAGCCAACACTTTGGCTAACAAATATGACATAACAAAATGACAAAGTCCTATACATACCATACTCAAAATAAGTCTAACTTTGCTATACCAAAAAGAAGTTGATAGTGTGATTCCGAACTCCGACGTCGTACGATCCTCGAGTTAGCTTGGCGATACTACAAGGAAAAGGGAAATGAGAGGGGTAAGCATAAAACTTAGTAAGTTTGCATGAAATAAATAGCAACATAAAGGCCCATAATGCCATCCATCCATTGCATTGAATAAGAACACAAAGTCTCAAGCACATTGCTCTAACTTAATCATGCTTATTCTTACCAATTACATGTCATGTCACATATCGTAAACATTTCTCGTGAATTACTCACATGTACCTGTATCACTTCATCACATAGCTTTAGCACTAATCTCATCTATATTATAAGCTTAACTATTTACCCTATTGAATCACTTGGGATACTCGATACGACGCCAATGCCATATCCAGATACGGTCTTACATGGGGTCACCTCTAGATGCCGATGCCATATCCCAGATATGGTCTTATACGGGATCTCATATCAATTGTCGATGCCATATCCTGGATATGGTCTTATACGATTCTCATATTTGATGCCGATGTCATATCCCAGATATGGTCTTAGACGGGATCTCAATTAGGTGCCGAGGCCATGTCCCAGACATGGTCTTATACGGGACCTTACTCATCTCAAGTCTTGATGATATTATTCTCTCATTTATTAAAGTCCAACCGGGACTTCCACATCTCAATTCTCATCATTTTCTCATTCAACATCATTACACAAATTCATAGAAATATTTTACAACACCACTAATATCAAACATTTAAAAGCTTAATAACATGATGTTGAGTTTATTACACACAAACTTACCTCGATTTCAAAATAGGCCAATTGCCAATCTATTCCGATACCTTGCCTTTTCCTCGGTCAAAGTTAATTCCTCGTTCTTCTTGATATATAATGGCAAATTAGCTCATTTAATTATGTCATTAATTAATACATTTCAATAATCATACTTTGGCAAAATTACCATTTTGCCCTTAAACTTTCACAAAATGATAATTTTACCCTTAGGCTCGTAAATCAATTCTAATCAAATTTCTTCCTTTAATGAGCCTAGATGAACATTTATTTCTCTTATAGCAACTCTCAATACTCATTATTTCACACATTTAACACCTATTTTACAACCTTTGCAAAGAGGTCCTCTTAGGTGTTTTCATGGTAACACCTTTCACAAAAGTTGTTTATTTACCAACTAAGACTCATTTTCTTCCATAAAAATGCAGCAAACAACATAAATGCTCACATGGAACCACTATTCCGACTAGCCCCTAAATCAGGCTGTTACACACAAACTCTGACACATGTCTCTTCATCCTTGGCCAACAATAAAACGAACGAAGCTCCTAGGTGCATAGTAAATGGACTACTATGTGCCTCATGAAGGATCTTATCCCTAAGTTCACCTGCTGGAACACAAAGTCGCCCTCTAAAAAACAATACATCGCCATGTTGTAATTTGAAGCTTGATGCTTCTCCTCGCCTCACCCTATCTACTCTGGCAACCAAACTATCATCAGACTTCTGCGCCTCTTTTACCTCTAGCACCAACATCGGTTCATCCTGAAGCTTAGCTAACAAACCATCATGCTCTAACAAGCTCAAACTTACAAACATCACTCGCAATGTTGCCACTAATTTACGACTAATGCACCTGCTACCACATTAGTTTTACTCGGAGGTAGTAAAGGACGCAGTCATAGTCCTTAAGCAGCTCGATCCATCTACGTTGCCTCAAATTTAACTCCTTCTGGGTGAATAGATACTTAAGACTCTTGTGGTTGATATAGATATAACACTTCTCCCTAAAGAGATAATTGATGCGATCCTAGCCGCATCATGTCATGATACAATTCGACGCTATCAAAATTCGCCCAAGCACGAAGGGCCCAAGTGCAAATGAAGCTTTAATTCCAGCTTGTTAATGTGGTTGCTGGAATAGCTCAATTTTAGATGCTTCAAGCTCAACTAGTTCAATTTTAGCTTAATTCAGCTTATGCATTTTATTTGCTGGAATAAACGATTAATTCATAGTTATTTTTTTAGTTATTTAGTTAAAGTAGTTTGAGTTTTAATTATGTCTTAAGCTGAACATTTTAAATGCAGGTTTTAAATATGTCTTAGTTTAATACATCTTAAATAGGCGTTTTAATGTGTCTTAGTTTTAGACATCTTTAATGCATGATTTATTTTGGACCAATTAAATATGTCTAAGTTGTGTTTAATGTGTCTTGTAGGGATTAGGAATGGAAGACATTAAGGTGTTCACATTAGCTGCTGTTGGGAAGCTTCCTTTGGCTGTTCGTATGGCACCATTATGAGCTGAACACAACCTCCAAGAGACATTTCGGGTTCAACAAGGCATCAAGTGTTTTCACACTTGTTCTTTCAACTGAATAATCATGTTCACACCTTTGTGGCCATCCAATTTCGTGTGTTCACACATAAATGGCTACTCCAATTTGGCTGATCATTTGGATGACCATTCATGCACCCAAGCTACTTTTATGAGCTGCATGCCCATCCGGCCTATCAACGCAGCATCTTATCTTGTCCACACCAACTTGACCGGTCACTTCCCAAGCAAATTCAGCTCCTTCATGAACTCATTTAAAATTAGCTGATTGGAATCATTAATGGAAAGGGTTCTTGGCGTGACCAAGGACTGGGATACTTCAAAGGACATTTTGGGAGAGTTCAAAGAGCATTCAGCTCAATTAAGTTGAATTAAAGCTGTCCATTTAGTTCCTTTTGTATCCATTCAGCTAGCCAAGGATTAGAGCCTATAAATAGTTATTTTTGTAAACATTTGAAGGTTAACAACTTTTGACTCTCTTTATGAACATTATATCAATTGTGAGTTATTCAACTCTCTTTGTTCTTTTGTGACTCAATTGACTTATTAAGTTATTCTTGTGGCGTCAATCTGATTCATTTGAACTTATCACTCTAACGAGTTTGGGCATTCACCCTTATACCGATTGGTTCTTATCTCCATATAGATAGTGGGTCACGATTTATCTATTCTTCTATCCACCTTATGTTTTGTTATAAGTTTCGGGTCAATACTGTCCTATAGTATTGGTTCACTCTTCAACCTTAAGCCTAAGTTATTCCTTCCGAATTACCAACTTCAAAATATCCCTATCTTTATTACTAGTTGAACTGTAACATCCTAATTTTGGGCCTAGTCGGAACAATGGTTGCGGGACCACAAATCCGACATCAAAAAATTTATTTATTTTATTATTATTTTGATGTCTATAGTATGATACTAAAGTTGATACGAACCGGCTGAGGGTGAGTCAAAACATATGCGGGTTGCCCAATCGTCTACGAGGAGGAATCAAGCCTTCGAAAAATAATCAAAAAATATAAATGAATTTGTGGAAGCTTTAAGTGAATAAAAACAAGAAATGGTTCGGTTTGATGAAAAGAAATGAAAATGGATAAAAAAAAATAGATAAAGGATAATTTTGATGGAGGTGGATAAACGAACTTAAACAAAAAGTGATTCAACACTAAAGAGTGTCACCCCGGATTCTATAATGTTTAAAGTGGGTAGATGGAATTGTTGATATGGATATGGAAATACGAACTTAACTTAAGAAAGATTCAACACTATATAACAGTGTCACCCCGTTTCTTATATCGTTAAGGTGGATATATGAAGATAGATTGATGAACGCCACACTAAAAGGGATTTGGTGATAAGTTCAAACAAGCAAGCTTGATAAGTCTAATGAAACTTGTACGAAAACGAAGAGGAGATAAACTCACTCAAATGAACAAAGGTTCATAAAATTTCATTAAAATTTGAAATTGTCTTACAACTGAAAGAAACAGACTATTTATAAACATTCAATAACTCATAAAAAAAAAAGAAAAACAATGCCGTCCAACATTCCCAATTGCTTCATTTTCATGCTTCCATTATTTTTAAAGAAATACCATGGCTCCATAATGTTCATTAAAAATTCCATGCCTTGTTATGCTTTACCGTCCAACACCTTTAATTTAACACATGTTGCATCCATGCTCCCAATAGCTTTTATCTCCATTTGGCCGTCCATACTCCTCACATGTTTATATTTTTAATTCTTCATGCTTTATGCTTCATGCTTCCACTTGTTCCATCATGTTGCCATTGTTTATTAAATTATTTACTCCAAAGCCACATGCATTTTTGTTCATGCATCCAACATGCTTTATTTTATTCAAGCTTGTGCCGTCCATGCATTTCCACTAAGCAACACACATGCACATTTTTAATTTCATCATGCTTTGTTATCCCATGCGTCCTTCCACTTTCAAGAATATTCCCTCATCAAATATTTATTGAATTCACCCATAACATTCCTTCAAAAGTTGTTTATTCCTTGCTCCCAAAGCCTTGCCGTCCATATAAGCACCTACACTTAATAAATTTGGCACATTAGTTTAGTACAATTTAAAAGTTGTCTTGAGCTCAATCAAATTAATTAAAAGATGGTTGAGACAAGTATTAATTTCGGTTGGAGCAATTAAATGTGCAGCTCTTGAATTAATCCACTGACTCTAAAAATCAGCATATTAAATTGGGGAAATTGGGCACCATATATTCGGCAATACCTGCACCATACAAGAACTTAATTTAAGTTGAACAAAATCAGCTGAATAACAATTAAAACAAACCTAAGACACACTAATAGACACATAAACTAAACTAAACTAAACAAATTTAATAAAGTCTTAAACAAGACATTAAATTTGGCTATGGCTAACACAAACACATTAAAACACACAATAGCTAGGACATATTAATGCTTGACCAAATTATTTAATTAACTTAAACTAAATTAATTAAATTTCATTCTGGCAATTTAATTAACTTAAGCTAAGTTAACTAATTTTTATTCCAGCAATTAATTTATTAAAATGAGCTAGGAGTGAGCTAATAACGAGCTCCACAAATTAAAAAAAATAAAATCGTTGGTGCCCCGGGCGAGCTCATATCATCCCCTCCCTCTTCAAGACGATTCGTCCTCGAATCGACCCGTTGGTTGTCCGAACAAAACTCCTTGTTCGTCTTTCCTCGACCAAACGGGAAGGATGATAATAGCAATACCTTAAAAGAAAATTCAAGAATTAGCAAGAAATGTTTTAAATATACTTGCGACCCGAATAAAAACAACACCAAACAAATAAATCGCATGCGGACAGGCATAAGCACTTTATCATACGAAAGGGTCAATGCCTTGTCAAAATTTTGGAACAGCATGCATACGATCTAATTGGATTCCACAAGACAAGATGATCATGCGAGTAGCATACCAAAAGGTAGATATATTCGTCACAAACAAGTAGTGGAGAAAGTGCATATGGCACTTGAAGTTGAACATCCAAACCTTGTTTTGCACGAAATAAGGAACCACTCGCACATGTATTGTAACAAGTATCGAACACAAGAATCTTTTTGTCAACCATTAAAGCAGATAGACCATTAATAGGCAGAACGAAACATTTAAACATATCAAGATCTAAATGCTTTACAAAAATGAAATCAGCACCATGTGTTCTATCAATATTCAAAACAGATAGATCATGAATAAGCAAATTGAAACGGCTAAGCATATCATGATCTAATTGCTTTGCAAAAGGCAGTTCATCAACATAATGCATGTCATCATCCAAAGAGAGGAAAAATATATCAACTACTTCAGAAGACTTACCTTTAGGCGCAAAAAGACGACGACCGTTCTTACCTTGCTTGTCTTCACAAGCTGAAACTTGAAGATCGAATTTACCTTGCTCGATCAAGACGAACCTTCTTTCCTCGGGCATGTAATGTAGTTGATACTTTACTCGCGAATCAACCTTTTTTAAACAAAATGGGAACTCCATGTACACGAATTCCATGTTCAACCACAAAATTTGCTTAAGGAACGAATAAAGATTGAAAACAAAATGAACAAAATTTGTTACCTTATCCAAGAACCAATTTCCAAAATGATTGAAATTTTTCAAGAACAATTGGGATAGATTGATTTTCCAACAAGATATACCAGATGATATAAAACATATTCCCGGTTTAAAAACATGCGTTTGATTATCTAAGTCAAAATGTATCAATGGTTTCGTTAAATAAAACATGTTAAACCAAAAAGAAATTTGCATACACGACATCATATGAACAAAACTCTTTGTACTCGTCAAAACAAAATTGCACAAATTCAATGATTTTTCAAGAGACAAAAACTAATTCACTAAATCACCGTATTTGAACAATTTATTTGCTTTTCGTGAAAAATTGTCATTTTGCAAAATCATTGGGTTTTGTCGAGAAGAACAAAAAATATCAACCGTATGTAACGAGCAAAAATTGATCGGATGAAAATAAGGAAAGCTTTTAAAAACTAAGTCACCAAAGATTTCATTAACAAATGTCAAATCGAATTTCTGCGACTTGGTTATTAAAATTTCCTTACCTCGCTTACCTTCCGGCTCGTGGGGTTCAACTTCATTTTTAACCTTACCTTTGCCGATCAAATGAAAGCGTCTTTCATCGGATTGGTATTGAAGTTGATATTCATCGCTTGGCTCCTCGGAATCCTGAGAAGAAGAAACAGAACAAACTTCAAGTGGATTAATTAAATCAACACTCATCTTTTCTCGCTCTTCTTATTCTTTTGTTTCTTTTTCTCTCACAAGCTCTTATCTTTTCCTTTCAAATTTCTCTTCCTTTTCTCTCTCTTTTTCTTTTTCAAAGTCTTTTTGTTCTTTTTCAAAGATCTTCTCAATGGCCTTTTCAAGCTTTCTCAAAACTTGCTCATTTTCTCTCTTTCTTGCCTCTTTTCTTTCCTTTCTTTTTATTTCATTTTCATTTTCATTTGCTTTTGTTTCTATTACATGACGTTACAAAAGAATCAAGATGGTAATTGTTTGGTTTAAGAGAAGAAAAATTATTTACAAATGAATCACGATAATTGCATCGGGAAGAATACTCTGTGTAGGATTTCCTTGAATCATACGTCAAATAACTCGTGCTTTCCTGTCTGTCGCCTTGAAGAGAATCGAGCTTGTAACTTTCTTCTCTCTGTCTCGAAGGCTGCATTGAGTAGGATTCCTGGTAATAATCTCTTCTAGAATAGTCCTTGGTCGGGTATTGCCGTGCTGTTCTTAACTCCGTCCTTTGTGTTGAAGAAGTTCGCCCTCGATGATAGGAAGATGGGAGGTACCGCTTGCGCATCACTTCTTTCATTTCGGACCACGTTAATATTGGGTTCTCTCCATTTCGTTTTCTACTCTTGGTGAATTGATCCCACCAAGTCATGGCATAATCGGTGAAACTATTTTCTGCCAACCTTACTTTCTTGCTTTCCGAATAATCATGGTTCCCAAAAACCATCTCTACTCGCATTTCCCATTCAAGGTATGCATCCGGATCGGCTTTACCTTGAAATGGTGGAATGTTTGACTTGTTATTCCTCTTGATGCCATTAAAACATCCTTGATCTCTAAGGTTTCGGTTTCTTTGTTCAGGACTCCTTTCGCTTTGGTTGTATGGTGGATCAAACCAATCGCCATCTGTAATACTTCTTCTTTCAAAATATAAAGACATGCTATCATTGCTGAAAGAAATATGTTATCAAGAAAAAAATAAAATAAAATAAACATAAAAAGTTAAAAATACCTTACCATAAAAACTCACAAGTCACTCACAAAAAAAAATCGCTCACACTCGTATTTTCACTCGTATAAGGCTTCTTTTTTTTTAATGAATCACTCGTGCCTTTTACCGCTCTCTCTCGCTCTCGCAATTTCGTACTTCGTTTCGGAAGACCAATCGTGGCTTGAGGGTCAGCTTCAAAACAGGTTTACAACGGATTGATGTCGGGTATAGGGTAGGCTAAACAAAACGAAGAAAGAAGGAAAAAAAATTGATATGTGTGGCGTTGGGGTGATATGATGAGAACTTAAATGATGGTAGAATTTTTTTTTGAAGATCGGGGTAGAAATATGAAAGTAAAGAAAAATTTACAAACTTCACACTTCTTTTATTTTTTTTTTTTACTTCTCTTTTTTTTAAACTCGAATTTTTTTTAACTTCGATTTTTTTTTTGAACTTTTTTTTTTGTATCTTTCGTTTTTTTTTTTTGAACTTCAAACACAATATATGCCAAATACAATGAAAATAAAATACAACTTTTTTTTTGAATTTTTTTTAACACGATTTTTTTTAAAATTTTTTTCAACTTACGAACTTATTCTGGCTTCAAGTACGTTGTCGTGCCCCTCATTTTGTAGCTCTGATACAAGATGATACGAACCGGCTCGGGGTGAGTCGAAACGTATGCGGGTTGCCCAATCGTCTATGAGGAGGAATCAAGCCTTCGGAAAATAATCAAAAAATATGAATGAATTTGCGGAAGCTTTAAGTGAATAAAAACAAGAAATGGTTCGGTTTGATGATAAGAAATGAAAATGGATAAAAAAATAGATAAAGGATAATTTTGATGGAGGTGGATAAATGAACTTAAACAAGAAGCGATTCAACACTAAAGAGTGTCACCTCAGATTCTATAATGTTTAAGGTGGGTAGATGGAATTGTTGATATGGATATGGAAATACGAACTTAACTTAAGAAAGATTCAACACTATATAACAGTGTCACCCCGTTTCTTATATCGTTAAGGTGGATATATGAAGATAGATTGATGAACGCCACACCAAAAGGGATTTGATGATAAGTTCAAACAAGTCGAAGACGCCACAAGCAAGCTTGATAAGTCTAACGAAACTTGTACAAAAACGAAGAGGAGATAAACTCACTCAAATGAACAAAGGTTCATAAAATTTCATTAAAATTTGAAATTGTCTTACAACTGAAAGAAACAGACTATTTATAAACACTCAATAACTCACAAAAAAAAAAAAGAAAAACAATGCCGTCCAACATTCCCAATTGCTTCATTTTCATGCTTCCATTATTTTTAAAGAAATATCATGGCTCCATAATGTTCATTAAAAATTCCATGCCTTGTTATGCTTTGCCGTCCAACACCTTTAATTTAACACACGTTGCATCCATGCTCCCAATAGCTTTTATCTCCATTTGGCCGTCCATACTCCTCACATGTTTATATTTTTAATTCTTCATGCTTTATGCTTCATGCTTCCACTTGTTCCATCATGTTGCCATTGTTTATTAAATTATTTATTCCAAAGCCACATGCATTTTTGTTCATGCATCCAACATGCTTTATTTTATTCAAGCTTGTGCCGTCCATGCATTTCCACTAAGCAACACACATGTACATTTTTAATTTCATCATGCTTTGTTATCCCATGCGTCCTTCCACTTTCAAGAATATTCCCTCATCAAATATTTATTGAATTCACCCATAACATTCCTTCAAAAGTTGTTTATTCCTTGCTCCCAAAGCCTTGCCGTCCATATAAGCACCTACACTTAATAAATTTGGCACATTAGTTTAGTACAATTTAAAAGTTGTCTTGAGCTCAATCAAATTAATTAAAAGATGGTTGAGACAAGTATTAATTTCGGCTGGAGCAATTAAATGTGTAGCTCTTGAATTAATCCATTGACTCTAAAAATCAGCATATTAAATTGGGGAAATTGGGCACCATATATTCGGCTATACCTGCACAATACAAGAACTTAATTTAAGTTGAACAAAATCAGCTGAATAACAATTAAAACAAACCTAAGACACACTAATAGACACATAAACTAAACTAAACTAAACAAATTTAATAAAGTCTTAAACAAGACATTAAATTTGGCTATGGCTAACACAAACACATTAAAACACGCAATAGCTAGGACATATTAATGCTTGACCAAATTATTTAATTAACTTAAACTAAATTAATTAAATTTCATTCTGGCAATTTAATTAACTTAAGCTAAGTTAACTAATTTTTATTCCAGCAATTAATTAATTAAAATGAGCTAGGAGTGAGCTAATATCGAGCTCCACAAATTAAAAAAAATAAAATCGTTGCTACCCCAGGCGAGCTCGTATCAAAAGTTGTGTGAAATTTTCACAAAGAAATTTCCTCGTTTGAGTGCTCAATTTGATAAAAAGGACTAAATCGCGTAAGGTGCATAGCTTGAGGTCTAATTGATAAAGGCACTAAATAGCTATAAAATTGAAAAGTATGAGCACTTGCATGGTAATTATACCAATAGAAAAGTGAGGAGACAAAGATGGACATGTAGTAGGTGGATTTGGTGAAGTTATTAAAAGGTTAAATTGGTAAATAAGTTAATAGGTATAATAAGACAAAATAGCAAAAGCTATCATCCTTATTTTTTTCTTCTTCAACTGTAATAGAAAAAAAAGAAATGGCAACCATGGTGTAACAGCCCGGTTTAGACCCTAGTCGGAACAGTGGTTTCGGGACCACAAATCCAAGGTCGTAAAAATATTTTAATATTATTTTTGGTGTTGGTTATATGTGCTATAGCATGTGTGAAAATTCTATGATAATTTGATCGTTTGTGTGTTGAATTAAGAGAAAGGACTTAATCGCGTATAGAGCAAAAGCTATCTGCTGAATTTTAAGTACTTAATTGTTGTTGGCTTTTGAAGGTGGAGGCCTTATGTTGTTAATAAACCATTATTAAGTTAGTGGGTGGTTAAATGACAAAATAACCTTATGGTTTATTTGTCTTATATGTTTAATGGAAGGATAACTTAGTAATTAGATTAATAATATGTTTATTATACAAACAAAAGATGAAAAATAAGACGAAAGTGCTCATCTTTTATGCTGAAAAATCAAAGGAAGAAAAAAGGAGAAGAACACTTAGGTTTCGGTTGATGTTAAGCTTGATTTAAGGTATGTTTTGACTCGATTTTTGATAATTTCTACGTTTTTGTAATCGTTGCTTTGTGCTTTACAAAACCCATGCTCAAATTTTATGTATTGATGATGTTTGTGAGATATGCCATTGATGAGATATTGAGCTTTGTGATGATTTATGGAGTTAAATGAAAGATATGTGTTTAATGAACATGTGTTGTTCTTGAATTTTTGATGAATTTAGCTAATTAGGGCTAAATTGTGAAAATACCATTTTGAAGGACTAGAATATGAAATAAATGAAATGTGTGGGCTTGTATTAGCATGGGAAGAATTTGGCTAAGCACGTGTGTATTGAAATTTTGTGTATTTGATGATTTTGTGAAATAGGGACTAAAGTGTCGAAATGTAAAAATGTGAGGGCTATTGTGTAAAATGCCCTAAATATGTGTGTTTGGACTAAAATGAATGATTTGATGATTGAATGGATTAAATTTGAATGTATATAGACCAAGAGAGGAGAAGTTCGGATCGAGATCGACCGTATCGATAGTTCGACATCCGAGGTAAGTTC
The DNA here is from genome assembly GCA_005393395.2 of Gossypium australe. NCBI lineage: Eukaryota > Viridiplantae > Streptophyta > Magnoliopsida > Malvales > Malvaceae > Gossypium > Gossypium australe. The sequence continues at coordinate 73,918,576 of CM016614.1, read as the reverse complement.
GGATATAATACATGTTATTAAGATATGTTTTAGCATTATGAAATGAATATGTAAATGTGTATGAAATTGAGATGCTATGTGCAAAAATTAGTTAACGGCACTAAGTGTGCGAAATTGAAATCGAAATAGAAATGAATAGCACTGTGTGTGCGATATTGTGAAAGCTTCGGTTGTTTGATTTGGCATTGTGTGTGCGATACCGAGATAAGTCGGTTGAAAGACTAGGCACTAAGTGTGCGATGATGAGTATGCTTCTGGCACGTATTTAGCACTGAGTGTGCAATTAAGTTGAACGAATAACAAAGGATGACCGACATGTAATATCGAGCATTGAATAGCTTGGAAGTTGAATAACTATGTGTTAGCTAAGGTATGTATTGAACCTTTGTGGTTGATGAGTTATAAATAAGCTATGAATGATGAATGAGTATTTTAACTATGGATGAGGTGGCTTGAACATGAGATAATTAATCTATGTGATTGTTCAATATATACATTGGTTTGATTTGATGAGATAATTGTATTATATGTCGAACTTACTAAGCTTTGGAAAGCTTACGGTGTGATTTGTTTCTCTTCTTTGCTGTGTCAGTAAAGCTAGCTCGGATCTGGGGATCGTCAGCATATTCGTCACGCTACCGGCAATCTATTTTGGGGTATTTTGGAAAGATGTATATAGTTAAAATATGGCATGTATAGGCTAGTTATTTGAATCATGTTTGGGATTTGTAAGTAGCCATGAGATATGGCTAGATATGTGCTAGTTTTAGAATGAATGACTTTGATATATATATGATGCATCTTTTGGTATGGATTGTGAGTTATGAATGGAAATCTTTGTGATGTTAAAATGCTTATATGATTTAGTGAAATTGGGAAAGAATGATGTTTAGTATTGAAAGTGTTTAAATTGTATATGTTAGCTTAAAAGTTAATAGGTTTGAAAATGAGATTGTATGAATTGATAGATAGATCATATGTTAGAAAATGATTGCCAAATTGTGTGTATAATGATGCTCATATGTGCTTAGTGACCGTGTGTGCAAGTCAGTATATGGCCTAGTAGTACACGGCCTTAGCACAGGGGTGCTGGATAACCGTGTTGGTTTTGGCAGTATCGACCACGGTCAGGGTACATGAGCGTGCTTTGTGACCATGGGGGCCAAGTCAAGATAGTCCACGGCCAAGGCACACGGACGTGCTTGGTGGCCGTGGGAGTATAGTCAGGATCGACCACGGAGAGGACACACGGGTGTGTCTAGCAGCCGTGGGTGGAACACGGTCTACCCCCACGGGCGTGTAAGCCCTGTAACTTAGAAAAGTTTTAATTTTTCATGAAATTTTGTATGTGTTTTGGTGTAGTCCTGACTCGGTTTATAAGCATGTTTAAGGTTTCATAGACCTTGATAAGGGACATCGTGTTTGTAAATGAATGTGATTGAAGATGATTGACTTTGTGTCGTAATTGAGCTGTAAATAATCCTGTTGTCCAGTAATGCCTCTTAACCCTATTCTGGTGACGGTTTCGGGTTAGGGTTGTTACATTTTATTGGTATCAGAGCTACAGTTTAGTCACTTCTCGGACTAACGTAGCGTGTGTGAGTCTAGCTATACATGCCATATTTGAAATTGCGATAGTGTGATGAAGTCTGACAGTTGAAAATGTGTTTTCATATAGTAATGGATCCCGTTCGAGAAGTTGTTGACGACGTAGAGAGTAACGAGCTTGCTCCCACTCAAGGGACAGCGCCAGCCGTATCTAGGCCGAATGAATGTAGTGAAGGAGGAGAGGCTAAGCAAGCCTTCTTCCGAATGATGAGTGAATGGTTTACGGAGTTCGTTCGAACGAATCCAACTACTCCATAACCTCTACCCCCACAGTACCTGTTGTGCCACAAATTGTAGACCCGATCAAATTAAATAAACCTCTTGTGGATAAGATTCGCAAGTACGAGGCCGAAGAGTTTAGGGCCACATCTGATGATGATACTGAGCGAGCCGAGTTTTGGCTTGAGAATACAATCAGAGTATTTGATGAGATATCGTTGAACCCTGATGAATGCATTAAGTGTGCAGTTTCCTTATTGAGAGACACGGCTTACAACTGGTGGAAAACGTTGATATCTGTGGTTTCGAGAGAGAGAACCACCTAGAATTTCTTTCAAGCTGAGTTTAGAAAGAAGTATATCAGTCAACGCTTCATTGATCAGAAACGTAAAGAGTTTCTAGAACTGAAACAAGGTCGCTTGTCTGTTACTGAGTACGAGCGTGAATTCGTAAGATTGAGTCAATACGCGAGGGAATGTGTTTCGACCGAAGCTACTATGTGCAAACGCTTCATAGAGGGATTGAATGAAGACATTAAATTGTTGGTTGGGATACTTGATATAAACGAATTTGTTGTGCTAGTTGAAAGAGCATGCAAAGCTGAGGAGCTTAGTAAAGAAAAGAAGAAAGTCGATTCTGAAGCTCGTGATGAAAGAAAGAAATCAATGAATAAGTTCTCTCAACCTTCTACAAAGAGATATAGAGATGCAAGCAATCGTCCAAATGCTTCATTTGGACATCCAAGTAGAGATTGTTCGAGACAAAGTACTGGTTTATGAATTCAAGCTCCAAATGAATCAAGTGTTGGCAATGTTAAGAGTAACAAACCTAAGTGCAGACAGTGTGGAAGACGAAATGTAGGAGAGTGCTGGGGCAAGTACAATAATGGAGTTTGTTACAAATGTGGATCCCAAGATCATTTTATTCGAGATTGCCCGAAAAAGATTGAAGAGGAAAATGTTCAGAATGAAAGAACGAGTAATGTGACGGCTAGAGGTAGACCACCCAGAAACACCAGAAATGTGAACAAAAGTCAGCGAGGGACAACTGATACAACTATGAGGTCAGAAGCGAGAGCACCTGCCCGAGCCTATGCTATACGTGCACGAGAGGAAGCATCATCTCCAAACGTCATCACCGATACTTTCACTTTATTTGATACTGATATCATTGCATTGATAGATCCAGGATCAACTCATTCCTATGAGTGTATGAATATAGTATTGAATAAGACTCTACCTGTTGAGTCTACTGAATTCGTGATTAGAGTATCGAACCCCTTAGGCAAGTGTGTTTTGGTGGATAAGGTGTGCAAGAATTGCCCATTGATGTTTCTTGATATATGTTTTCTGGTCAACTTGATGTTGCTTCCTTTTGATGAATTTGACATAATTCTGGGTATGGATTGACTCACTTTGCATAATGCCATCGTGAATTATTGAGTTGAAGAGTCAGAATGGCGAGTTAGTTCAAATTGAGTCCAGTGATGTGAAAGGACTACCAGCTGTTGTATCTGCGATGAAAGCTATGAATTATATGAGAAAAGGGTGTGAAGCTTATTTGGCATACGTGATAGATACAAAAGTGTCAGAAAAGAAAGTTGAATCAGTGCCTATGGTATGTGAGTTTCCAGATGTGTTTCCTGAAGAGCTGCCAGGATTACCTCCAATTCGAGAAGTGGAATTTGGTATTGAATTAGTGCCGGGGACCACTCCCATTTCTGTAGCTCCGTATAGAATGGAACCAACGGAATTGAAAGAGCTAAAGTCGCAGTTGCAAGAGTTGATTGACAGAGGATTTGCACGACCGAGTTTCTCACCCTGGGGAGCTCCTGTGTTATTTGTGAAAAAGAAAGACGGAACTATGAGAATGTGTATTGATTATCGACAGCTGAACAAAGTGACAATAAAGAACAAATATCCGTTGCCTCGTATCGATGATTTGTTTGATCAGCTGAAGGGAGCAACAATGTTTTCTAAGATAGATTTGAGATCAGGCTACTATCAATTAAGAGTTAAAGAATCCAATGTACCAAAAACTACTTTCAGAACGAGCTACGAACATTATGAATTCTTAGTGATGCCTTTCGGACTAACAAATGCTCCTGCAGTGTTTATGGATCTGATGAATCGGATTTTCAGACCGTAGTTGGATCACTTTGTAGTAGTGTGTATTGATGATATTTTGATTTATTCGTGTGATGAGAAGCAGCATGCTGAGCATTTGAGAACCGTGCTACAAACTCTGCGTGAGAAACCGTTATATGCAAAATTTAGCAAATGTGAATTTTGGCTGCGTGAGGTTGGTTTTCTGGGACATGTTGTATCAGCTGCTGGGATACGAGTTGATTCGAGTAAAATCTCTGCTATTTTGGAATGGAAGCCTCTGAGAAATGTGTCTGAAGTCCGTACTAGGACTAGCAGGATATTATAGGCGGCTTGTGAAAGGTTTCTCTATGATTGCGATTCCGTTGACAAAGTTGTTACAGAAAGATGTTAAATTTGAGTGGTCAGAAAAATGTCAATAGAGTTTTGAGTAGTTGAAAGTGTTGTTAACGGAAGCACCAGTTTTGATTCAACCCGAATCAGGCAAAGAGTTCATAATTTACAGTGATGCATCGTTGAATGGTTTAGGCTGTGTGTTGATGCAAGAAGGGAAAGTCATTGCTTACGCTTCGAGACAATTAAAACCGCATGAAAAGAATTACCCAACACATGATCTTGAATTGCCTGCGATTGTGTTTGCATTGAAGATTTGGCGTCACTATCTGTTTGGGGAAAAATGTCACATCTATACTGATCACCAGAGTTTAAAGTACTTGATGACTCAGAAAGATTTGAATTTGCGACAAAGAAGATGGTTAGAATTATTGAAAGACTACGAGCTTGTGATAGATTACCACCCGGGTAAAGCTAATGTTGTAGCTGATGCCTTGAATCGAAAATCATTATATGCTTTGCGAGCTTTGAGTAATCAGATATATTTGTGGGATGATAATGCGGTGGTAGCTGAATTGAAAGTTAAGCTGATGTTTGTACAATAGATTTGTGATGCTCAGAAAAATGATGTTGAAATGATGGCTAAACGAATTCTGTGTGAATCAAATGCTGAATCAGAATTTCGAGTAGATAGTGATAATTCTCAGAGATTTAGAGACCGAATTTGTGTTCCGAGAAATTCAGGGTTGATTTCGATGATTTTGACTGAAGCTCACAATAGTCATTTGATTGTACATCCGGGGAGTACAAAGATGTATAATGATTTGAAACAGTTCTATTGGTAATGTAACACCCAAACCCGGCCCATGCGTTTCGACCAGATCCGGCATGTTATCAAACACATAACACTTTATCGCATTTTGAAAACACAAGTTAAATTAATTAAATTTGAATAAAGGAGAGACTTTTTGAAAATAAACCTCTTTATATTTTTATTAATAAATGTAAATAAACCTTGTGGTATATTCATAAGTTGCATAACATAGAAAATTCCTTAGTTGAATAAAAACTAGGGGCCTTATTACATAACTGTTCCTCAAATAACAATAAAACAAACTTAAAGAAGTCCTAAAGAAAATATAATTTGTAGAAATAGAACTTGATGGCCCCTCGAGTCCGTCTCGGCTCCCATGTCCACAATCTACTGCTCATCAGGAGAGTAGAGAAAAGGAAAGCGTGAGTCACCAAGACTCAGTGTATAAATCTCAAAGCACACAACGACCTGAGCCCACAAACACATTATGGGCCCTGGCCCATACATAAAGGTATCAATCATAATCTCATGATAGCAATAAATAATGAAAAACCCAACCCATCCTAGGTTTCCATCCTCTACACACCATCCCGTACCAACCATCACACCGTGGGGATTTCTACAATCAACCCTCCATCCGCTACACACCAAAACGACAACTGTACTGCCTATTCCTATTAATTAGGAATCATTTAACGTGGCATAGCCACCGATCACTATGTGACCTTACATTCAAATTATGTGGGATTTCTACCACCGATCACCAAGTGACCTATCATGCACTTTCCCTTGAATATCATCATTCCCACCCCATGCATACATACATAAAGAAACATCATGCAGACTTATATATTTTTCGATACACATAGGGAGTTCTATGTTTACGTACCTGGCATCCTTGCCTAACCCTTTTAGGGTTCCATTCGACTGTCTATACAGCCTCATTCCGGCTCTTTAGCCCATAACATATTTAAATAAACATACATACAGGTTTATTAGTAGTGTGTTAGAGATCTACACACCTGGTTACCGATAAAACGATGCTTTCTATGTCGACGCTATCCTTAGTCGACACTACTGCTATTTGCCTAAGGGGTTGTTCAGAAGCCGGTCCACAACCAAGTGGCCAATCTCGAATGGCAGATACTGCTCTTTTCTTAAACTTAGGGATTTTCTCCTTTGCCTGATCCATATTTAATTCCATCACAAGTCCTTATCAGAACTACTATCACAATATTTAATCGTTAATCCTCATTATAATGATGAAATCTAATAGAAATCTAGGAAAATCTTCTTACCTTAAAAATCCCGAAAGTAGAGACTAGCTATTTTTGGCTTTTAGATCTAATTGACCAAGCTTCCTTCAAATCCCGGATTGCCGCCCATCATAAAACCATTAAACTATTAGCTTTCGGCTTTTGCCTTTCAAAAACCGGGAATAGATCATGAGAACTAATCAAAAATCGACACTTACCTTAGCATAGGAGATTCAGCTAGCACTAGAGAGAGGATTCGGCAATGCCAATGGAAGATTTAAATGTCGGAAGTATAGAACTAATTCTCAAATAGGATGAATAGAAGAAAAGACGATGGATGCTTCGGCTTTTTAGAGAAATCGGCACAAGGAGGAAAAAGTGGAGAAGAGTTTCAGCTTTTGAAGAAATTGGAGAAAAGAAATTGGAGAGGGAGAGGCTAGGGAATTTCAGCACAATGGGAGAGGAATTTAGGGTTTTCAATGTCAGAATCAAGGAGCTAGCCCCCCTATTTATAGATATTTCGGCACCTACTGCTAAAAACCGAAAACACCCTTAAAATTCAAGCTAAAAGAGAGGGGAAATTCGGCACCCTCTTTGCCATGCAGTAGCCGAATTTTACACTCCTCTAGGTGGTGGATTTTCGGCTAACACTTCCCTTGAAGATAAGCTCCTAACTTTTCCCCTTTTTGTCAATGATATTATCACTTATAAAATCCACATAATTTCTCCTATTTTTGAGCCTTGTAGCCATCCACCTCTACTAACTCTAGTGTCGAAATTTAACTCACTTAAATTAAAAGATTTGGGCCTCATTAAACTTAATATTTGGGCCCCTAATTCCTTGTGTGTGGTGTCACCCTATCTTCATTTAAAGTGCCAAAATTGGCCTAAAAACATGGGCTCCCTGCGACCCAAAACTTGTTCCTTTTTAATTGCTAATGATGCCACCTTAAAATAATTTAATCTGGGCCTTTGCCTAATTCTAAGCCCAAATTTAGATCCCTTTCACCTAAGTTAACATATTAAACATATTCCTATACTAAGCGCATAGACCCATTAATTCAGGATGTTACAGTTCTAACCCCTTAAAGAAATTTCGTCCTCGAAATTACCTGATCAGAAAAGATGAGGGTATTCCTGCCTCATTGCTTCCTCGGGTTCCCACGTAGCCTCCTCCGAACCATGATTCCGCCATAACACCTTAACCAATGGAATCGTTTTCCTTCACAACACCTTAACATCACGATCTAGAATTTCCATCGGTTCCTCTTCGAAGGTTAGATCAGGTCTTACCTCGATTTCCTCCACAGGTACGATATAAGACGGATCCGAATGGTAACGTCTTAGCATAGAGACGTGAAATACATCATGAATTTGACTTAACTCCGGAGGTAACTCCAGCTGATAGGCTACTGGTCCTACTCGCTTCACCATCTGATATGGTCCTATAAATCTGGGACTCAATTTACCCTTTCTACCAAACCTTAGTACCTTTTTCCATGGCGACACTTTTAGGAATACCTTATCTCTCACTGCGAACTCTATGTCCTTACGCTTTAAATCAGCATAGGACTTTTGTCTGTCCGACGCCTCTTTCAGTCGAACCTTAATCAATTCAACCTTCTCTTCTGTCTCGGTCACCAACTCCGGACCCAAAATCCGGCGTTCTCCTAATTCCATCCAACAAGTAGGAGTACGACACCTCTGCCCGTACAAAGCTTCGTAGGGCGTCATCTGAATACTTGACTGGTAACTTTTGTTGTAAGCAAATTCTGCTAACGGTAAGAACTCTTCCCAACTACCTCTAAAATCAATGACACATCCTCTGAACATGTCCTCTAAGATCTGAATCACTCGCTCAGACTGTCCATCGGTTTGAGGATGAAACGCTGTACTAAAATCCAACTTCGTACCCAGCGCTTGATGCAACGCCTTCCAAAATCGTGAGGTAAACCTAGGGTCCCTATCTGATATGATTGAGACCGGTACTCCATGCAACCTCACTACCTCCGCTATGTACAACTTAGCTAACTTTTGCAAGGAATAGTCAATACGCACTGGTATGAAGTGTGCAACTTTGTTAAGCGATCAACAACTACCCAAACCGCATCTTTCTTAGTGGGTGTGAGGGGAAGCCCACTAACAAAGTCCATGGTGATTCTTTCCCACTTCCATTATGGAATCTTCACTGGCTGCAATAATCCTGATGGTAACTGATGTTCCGCCTTGACCTACTGACAGGTCAAACACTTACTCACCAATTCGGTTACCTCTTGCTTCAAACCCAGCCACTAGAACTGATCTCTCAAATCCCGAAACATCTTACTTCCTCCAGGGTGCATAGCGTATACACTACCATGCGCCTCATTTAAAATCCTGTGTCTTAACTCCAAATCTTTTAGCATGCAAACCTTCCCTCGAAAGCATAACAATCCTTCCTCATTCATACTGAATTCTGCTGGCCCATCCTTTGAGATTAGCTGTAATTTCCCCTTTAGCAACTCATCTGTCTGTTGCCTCTCCTTCACTTGACTAATGCAAGAAGGTTTCACTTGAAGTTCAGCTAACAAACTCCCATCCTCATACAAACTAAGGTGTGCAAACATTGCTCTTAAGTCGGAGACCACTTTACGACTTAGAGCATCCGCCACCACATTAGCCTTACCTGGGTGATACTCGATCGAGCAGTCGTAATCCTTTAACAACTCGATCCATCTTCTCTGCCTTAGATTCAACTCCTTCTGAGTCAAAAGATACTTCAAGCTCTTATGATCTGTGTAAATGACAGATTTCTCCCCATACAAGTAATGCCTCCAAATTTTTAGGGCAAACACTACTGCCGCCAATTCCAAATCATGGGTAGGGTAATTTAATTCATGCGGTCTTAACTGCCGAGATGTATATGCAACCACCTTTCCATCTTGCATCAACACACATCCTAATCCTACGTGTGACGCATCACAGTAAATTACGAACTCCTTCCCTGCCTCCGGCTGAATCAACACCGGAGCCTCCGTCAAAAACCTCTTTAACTTTTCAAAACTCCCTTGCTGCTTATCAGACCAAACAAACGGAACTCCTTTCTGTAGCAACTTAGTCAACGGTGCCGCTACCAAAGAAAATCCTTCAACAAACCTTCGGTAGTACCCAGCTAACCCAAGAAAACTCCTTATCTCAGCCACAGACTTGGGTGGCTTCCAATCTAACACTGCTTCAATCTTTCGAGGGTCAACCCTAATCTCTTCTGCCGATACAACGTGCCCTAGAAACGTTACTTCCTTCAGCCAAAATTCACACTTACTGAATTTGGCATACAACTACTTCTCCCTTAGAATCTGCAAAACTATTCGCAGATGAGCATCATGCTCCTCCTCTGACTTCGAATAAACCAAGATATCATCGATAAACACCACGACACACCGGTCCAAGTAGGGTTGGAATACTCGGTTCATCATGTCCATGAACGCTGCTGGCGCGTTGGTCAATCCAAACAGCATCACCATAAATTCATAGTGACCGTAACGAGTCCTAAAAGTCGTCTTATGAACATCCGCCTCCTTGACCCTAAGCTGATGGTACCCTGACCTCAAGTCTATCTTTGAAAAGACTGATGCCCCCTTCAACTGATCGAACAAGTCATCGATCCTTGGCAACGGGTACTTGTTCTTGATGGTTAGCTTATTCAACTGACGATAATCAATGCACATACGCATTGATTCATCCTTCTTCTTAACAAATAACACCGACGCTCCCCAAGGCGACACACTTAGTCGAATAAATCCTCTATCCAGCAACTCCTGAATCTGCGCTTTCAACTCCACTAACTCTTTCGGCGCCATCCTATACAGAGCAATAGATACCGGTGCTGTTCCCGGAAGAATATCGATTCCAAACTCCACTTCACGATCTGGGGGTAATCCCGGAAGCTCTTCAGGGAAAACATCAGGAAATTCCTTTACCGTCCTGACGTCCCCAACAGTCAGATCTTTGGCTTCTAGAGCCCGAACAAACAATAGAACTGCCTCACATCCTTTCCTCACCATCCTTTCTACTCTTAGGGCAGTCACTACATTCGACAAGCAGTTCCCCCTTTCTCCTATCACCAACACTTCATCACCCACGGGGGTTTTTAACACCATGCGCTTGGCCGCACAATCTAGATTAGCTTGATACTTCACAAGCCAATCCATGCCTAAAATTAAATCGAACTCCCCGAACGATAATTCCATTAGATCCGTTCGGAAGACTATCCCTTGAACTTCTAGAGGTACTTCCCGATAGAGTTTATCCACTGCTACAGATTGTCCTAACGGGCTAACTACAGTCATTTCCCTTGGGGTAATTTCAGATTCTAGTCTTAAAGTTCCCGATACACTACTAGCTACGTACGAATGTGTCGACCCAATGTCAATCAATGCAGTGTAAGGCAAACCAAAAATTAAGAACGTACCAGTTATGACATCTAGCGCATCAGCCTCCTCTCGACGTCTGACAGCATAAACCAACCCCGGCTGTCTCGCCTCAGTGTTTCCTGCCCCTTGACTTGGTGCTCCACGACCCCGACCAGCACCATTACCACCTCTGGCTGCACGACGACCTCTTTGTGGCTGGGAGGTCTGAGCATTCCCTCGACCCATGGTCCCTTCACCGTCCTGTTGCTGCGGACAGTTTCTAACTTGGTGGTCCGTAAATCCACACTAAAACACTTCCCACTACCTGCCCAACATTCACCAGTATGAAATTTACCACATCTAGTACACTTGGGTGTCTGGTTAGCAGCAGCAGGTTTCTCTTCCCGTTTCGATCCATCAGACCTGGACCTTTTCTGAGTACGCCCGGTTGATGATCCAAAATTCCTCTTATTTCCACCCCTATCTCTATCCTAATTCAGTTTTTCAGTCCGCTTTACCTCCTCGGCTATCTTAGCCTTTTCCACTAGGACAGCAAATTCTCTCTCCCGCTGTGGGGCTATCAAAACACGCAAGTCATCCCTCAGGCCATCTTCAAACCTAACACAACGTTCATGCTCCGTGGCTACCTTCCCACGAGCATAACGGCTAAGGTGTAAGAATTCAGCTTCATACGCAGCCACTGACCTACTCCTTTGAACCATATTTAGAAATGCTCTGCGCTGCGCATCCACATAACTCGATCCAATGTACTTATTCTGAAATGCCGTCTTAAAGAAATCCCAAATGATACGGTCAGCCACTGTACCATCCTTTACCGTAAGCCACCATTGACAGGCTTCATCCCTCAAGAGGGATACAACTCCCTTCAACTTCTCCTCCTCCGTGAAATCCAAATCATCCATTATGCGTTCTACCGCCTCTAACCAATATTCAGCTGAACTTGGGGCTAAACCAGAAATTCCTCTAAACACTTCTGCCCCATTGGCCCTAAGCCGTTCAGGCACAGATTTCCGGGCTCCTGTGCCCATACCAGCCCCAACAACCCTTTCTAAAATCCTTAGCCCTGAGATACCACGTCATCTCCGACAGTCTGATCCTGAAATTCCTCCTCCGCGGCTGGCATCTCGTTTCCAGATCCATGACCAGATCCTACTGGTTCCGACACCGTCATCTTTCCCCTACCACGACCACATGGCGGTCGTCCTCTACCCCTTGTACTCATTCTACCGCTTCGCATTTATCTGATTAGAAATTTTATGAATTATTAGTTTTCTTCCACTGATTAACCACGAACAGTCTTATGAATAGTAGTTTTAAGAGTAGTTCTTTCGAATTCGCAATCACATTCACAATTCAGTCTCAAATTCGTCTTCATACATTCAACCATCAACATACAAATAACATTCATGAACTTTCATTCATCACGTAAGGGTGTTTGCGCTGTTTCACTACCCAGGGGTATTTTCGTAATTTATCCTATAGGGGTATTTTCGTAATTTTCCAAAATTGCATTCCTTGGTGATTTGTAAAATAAGGTTATTCTGGTAATTTTGTAGTTCGGGGGTATTTCGATAATTTTGCAATTCAGGGGTATTTTGGTAATTTCGAAATCTCAGGGTACTTTGGTAATTTTGAAATCCGGGGATATTTCGGAAATTTTGGGATCCGGGGGTATTTCGATAATTTTGAAATTCAAGGGGTATTTCGGTAATTTTGAAATCTAGGGGTAATTTGGTAATTTTACAAACCAGGGATATTTTGTTGTTGCTGTTTTTTTTTAAACCAGGGGTACTTTTAGGAAATCTAGTTTCATAATCTGGGTTACTCTTGTAAACATGAGATTTTCGGGTAAATTTTCAAAGCATAGGTATGTTATAAATTCATGGTTGATTGCAAATTTCCACAAATCAAGTGTATTTTGAAAATTTTACAAAACTTGAGGGGTTTTTTTTCCAAAAAGGGTGGTTGGTCCCTTTCGGGTTTTAATTATAAAGTTTAGCCCATCAACAAGTCCTCATAGCTAGGGTGAATAGTCACTACGCACCAGGTAAGATTCTAGTGAAGAGGAGGTGAGTCACTAGGACTGCTTAAATACCAAGCTCTTCCTGAATCCAATCCTAGACATGCGTATGCCCATTGCCACACCCTAATTCAGCTAAGGTGAACAGTCACTACGCACCAGGTAAGATTCTAGTGAAGAGGAGGTGAGTCACTAGGACTGCTTAAATACCAAGCTCTTCCTGAATCCAATCCTAGACATGCGTATGCCCATTACCACACCCTAATTCAGCTAAGGTGAACAGTCACTACGCACCAGGAAAGATTCTAGTGAAGAGGAGGTGAGTCACTAGGACTGCTTAAATACCAAGCTCTTCCTGAATCCAATCCTAGACATACGTATGCCTGTTGCCACACCTTAACCTATTGACTCATTCACGGGTTTTGTTTAGTTGGATTAAGTCTTATGGAATTGAAGAGTTGTTTGTCTAAGCCTATGGTCCATTAATACTATCATACTAATCTACGTCCCTCAAGCCCATTCAGCCCACATAAATAACATAGCAAGAGTTTAGAATACTTACTTGGGTGGATCGGGTGCCGGTAGACTCGAAGGCCATATCTTCAACCAATTTTTTTCATCAACTTTTAAAACAGTACTAGACCCATTTCACAGCCCGAGTTTTGAACTGGGCTCTGATACCGAAATGTAACACCCCAAACCCGGCCCATGCGTTTCGACCAGATCTGGCATGTTATCGAACACATAACACTTTATTGCATTTTGAAAACACAAGTTAAATTAATTAAATTTGAATAAAGGAGAGACTTTTTGAAAATAAACCTCTTTGTATTTTTATTAATAAATGTAAATAAACCTTGTGGTATATTCATAAGTTGCATAACATAGAAAACTCCTAAGTTGAATAAAAACTAGGGGCCTTATTACATAACTATTCCTCAAATAACAATAAAACAAACTTAAAGAAGTCCTGTAACACCCCTAACCCAAATCCGTCACTGAATTAGGGTTACGAGGCATTTTCAAAGAAAATACAGCTTCCATACATTCACATAATCACATAGAACTTATCCACAAATGCACACATATATATATATATATATATATATAACATTTCACTGATTAAATATTAGTCTTTAATGATTAGTCTTACCTGATATACTAATCATGTCTCACAGTTCAATCGAATTCATTTCAATTATATATATCATTTTATCAAGTCAATAAGTCAATATATATGTCTTAAAGTCACACAATTTGCCTTAAAATACATACATAAATCATGAGCTTATCATTATAATGACATATTTGAACCAAGCATATAATGTTTATTAGCCATGTACGAATGAAATCCAAAACCAAATATATTTTCTACTTAATACCATGTATTGCCGAATACATAACTCATGAGATTTATTTCTACATTTCACATTTAAGCAAAACATGCATATTTGATAATAAATATTACGCAACTAAACACATCACGCCTCTATGCCATGACTAACCTATATATATACGATATGCACCTAGATTATAACCGAATATACCCACATACAATTCATAATATCCATGCATCATAATAATTTATATAAATTTGACTTATACTTCAAACACTCACATGAAATCCTAACATCATTAACCTATGAACAAAACACAACAATGGTTCAATATAATCGAGTATACAAATGATTATTCATACCACATTACCCAACTCAAATGTTCATTTCACAAACATATATTTTCTTACCATATTCGATTTAAACCTTGATTGAGTTTGCACAAACATTAACGATATAAACCGACAAATATATCAAAAGCATGAAAAACGTACTTAACCGAAAATTTAGCCATATTCGCATGGCTATTATATACATGAACAAAAAGTTTCCATCAAAACAAAGTCAAAGTCTTTCCTATACATGCCTCTATCCGAAAACCAAAATGAAAGAGTACCAAATTAGATTGATAGTGTGGACGACTTTCTTGACGATCCCGTTGAGCTTGTAGCCTGAACCTAATCTATAAAACAGAGGAGAACATTTCACCAAGTAAGCTTACTAGCTTAGTAAGTCTTAAGCTCTTGATAATTAAACATTCAAACACTTAAATATTTAAATCTTTCAACTTATGACATTGCACATAAACGTTTACTTAATATTTAGTTTTTCGTTCTTGTATCATTTAGCCTAATTAATTCAATATGAAGTTCACTTAACCGAATATTATTCATATATTTAACCTAATCAATAGTACTTTACCACATCAATTTATACAATATCATTTCATAAGGATAACATATGCATTCGAACATTTCAAGATACAAAGACATGCCACAATTTCAATCTCACTGCCTTTCATATATTATAGCCGGATCTTCATGTAGCATAAATATGTATATACATCAATTTCACATTTATATAGATCATACCAATCAGTGATAATCTCAATATCATGAAATAAGGCATAGTTTGAACCATTAGCTTCATCACATCATGAATAACTCAACTAAAATAAACTCTCTTACCTTATTCCTTACCAATACAATAAGCTGACCTTTATCCCGAGCTTACAACTCATACTATTATGTGTATACATCTCAATTTTGTTTAACTCTCAAATCCCCTGTTTACGACGTACCACCAGTAATAAACCTGCTAGGCATTATAGCCCGAACTAAATCAGCGGCACAAGGCCTGCTAGGCAATAAGCCCGACATTAATCACCGGCACGAGGCCTGCTAGGCAATAAGCCCGATATTAATCATCGGCACGAGGCCTGCTAGGCAATAAGCCCGAAATTAATCACCGGTACGAGGCCTGCTAGGCAATAAGTCCGATATTTCATATATTTAACATTTCTAAAAACATTACTTAACACTGAAATCACAAACATTTCTTATATATATTGCATAATGCTTTCATATATTAAACCAAACCTATTTATTTACATTACACTAAACAAAAATACAATTCACTTCAATAATATACCATCACATTCGGCCATCTCTTAAATTTATGCTTTAGGTTTTCAAATTTCATCATTTAATAAGCTCATAATTAAATATTTAACACATACTCGCTTAAGGACTTACCTCGGCTGTCGATAGACCGTGTAAATCGGCTATTCGAGAACCTTCGTCTTTCCCCGATCCAATTCCGTTTTTCTTTGCTCTTGATCTAAAACACATTAAATTCAGCTCATTCAAGTACATTTCAATTCAATTTAGTCCCAAATCACGTAAATAGACAAATTACCATTTTACCCCTAATATTTCACAACTTTGAAATTTAGTCCTATTTGCATAACACACAAAATTCACCAAATTAGCTAAGACTATACAAGGGCCGAATATTCCTAGGGACTTTACAAGTCCTCACATTTCATTTATTTTGCAAATAAGCCCTTCTAAAATTTCATTTTCAGAATTTGGTCCTAAAAACTCAATTTCACTAAAACTTCCAATACAAAATATAATAGTCTTTAACATATCTTTAATATAAAATCATAAAACATTAAAAACCACAAGAATTCATCAATGGCCGAATCATATATACACACTAATCTTAGAAATTCTAGCATGGGTCGGGTAATATACTAAGCAACGATCTCAAAAACGTAAAAATTATCAAAAACCGATTAAAAACTAACCTTAAATCAAAGCTTGAAGTTGCTGAAATTTAAACAAGGTTTTCTCCCTTTCCTTTAACACATTCGGCCATGAGAAGAAATAAGATGATAATGGCTTTTCTCATGTTTTATTTAACATATAATATAACATTTAATTAGTTTACTATTATAACCTTTAACTAAAAATAAAACTATCATATTTAATAAGGGCAATTATGACTTTAGCCACCCACTAACTTTAAAAATGGACTATTTACCCTTTAGATACTCCATATTAAAAAGCCATCACCATTCTAGTACTTTACACTATAGAATGCAACTTTTACGCTTTACGCGATTTAGTCCTTTTTATCAAATTAAGCACTCAAACAATAAAATTTTTCTACGAAACTTTCACACACATTAATTCACATATAAATAACACAAAATATAATATTTTAAAATTTATTGGACTCGGATTCGTGGTCCTAAAACCACCATTCCGATTATGGTCAAATTCGGTCTGTTACAACTCTCCCCCTTTAGGATTTTCGTCCCCGAAAATCTTACCGTTAAACAAAGTCGGATATTGTTGCCTCATTGAATCCTCAGGCTCCCACGTAGCCTCTTCAACTCCGTGACGATTCCATAGTACCTTCACTAATGGAATTCTCTTATTTCTCAACTCTTTTATTTCCCGAGCTAAGATACGGATCGGTTCTTCATCATATGACAAATCGGATTGGATTTCAATCTCTGACGGTGTGATCACATGAGACGGATCTGATCTGTACTTGCGAAGCATCGAAACGTGAAATACGTCATGTATCTTTTCTAACTCAGAGGGCAACTTCAATCTATAAGCAACAGGCCCAATACGTTCGATGATTTCATACGGTCCGATAAATCTCGGACTCAACTTGCCTTTCCGACCAAATCGGAGTACATTCTTCCACGGAGAAACTTTTAAGAATACACGATCTCCGACCTGAAATTCAATGTCTTTACGTTTCAAATCAGCATAGGACTTTTGACGATCCGAAGTAGCTTTCAAATTGCCATTAATAATAGCTACCTTCTGTTCTGTTTCTTTAATCAAATCAACCCCGAGTATCTTATTCTCGCTGAGCTCAGTCCAGTATAACGGTGTTCGACATTTTCGCCCGTACAAGGCTTCATAAGGTGCCATTTTGATACTAGATTGAAAGCTATTATTGTAAGCAAATTCAATCAAAGGTAGGTATCGTTCCCACGTACCTTCAAATTCGAGAACGCAACATCTCAACATGTCTTCAAGTATCTGAAAAGTTCGCTCAGACTGACCGTCGGTCTGCGGATGAAAGGCTGTGCTAAAATGAAGTTTAGTACCTAAAGCATCTTGCAGCTTCTTCCAAAATCGCGATGTGAATCTCGGGTCTCTGTCTGAAACAATGGAACCCAGTACACCATGCAATCTCACAATCTGTGATACATACAATTCAGCAAGTTTATCGAGTGAATAGTCCGTACGAACTGGTACAAAATGAGCTGATTTGGTCAGTCTATCAACTATAACCCAAACGGCATCTTTCTTACTTGGTGTCATAGGGAGACCGGATACAAAATCCATTGTAATTCTATCCCATTTCCATTCAGGTATCATGATTTGCTGAAGTAGTCCGGATGGCACTTGATGCTCAGCTTTTACTTGCTGACAAACTAAGCACTTCGAAACAAATTCAGATATATCCCGCTTCATGCCCGGCCACCAATAGAACTGTTTCAAATCATTGTACATCTTTGTGCTACCCGGATGTAACGACATTTGACTATTATGAGCTTCATCCAATACCATCTGAATCAAGTCAGTATTTCTCGGTACACACAATCGGCCTTTATAGATCAAACAGTCATTTTTATCAACTCGAAATTCTGACTCTGCATCATTTTCACACTGTGCCCGTCTAGAAGTCATATCTTTGTCAACTTTCTGAGCATCACAAATTTGCTGAATAAACAACGGCCTAGCCTTCATCTCAGCTATGATCGAACCCTCATCCGTCAAAACCATATGTGCGTTCAATGCACGAAGAGCAAATAATGATTTTCTACTTAGTGCATCCGCAACAACGTTAGCTTTTCCCGGATGATAGTCAATTACCAATTCATAATCTTTTAGCAATTCTAACCATCTGCGCTGTCTTAAGTTCAGGTCTTTCTGAGTCATCAAATACTTCAAACTTTTGTGATCCGAGTAAACGCGACATTTCTCGCCGAATAAATAATGACGCCAAATTTTTAGTACGAACACAATGGCTGCAAGCTCTAAATCATGCGTCGGGTAATTTCTTTCATGCGGCTTCAATTGTCTCGATGCGTAGGCTACTACTCTGCCTTCCTGCATCAATACACAGCCCAAACCACTTAAGGAAGCATCAGAATACACAACAAATTCCTTACCCGATTCAGGCTGAGCTAATACTGGAGCTTCTGTCAAAAGGGCTTTCAACTGATCGAAACTTTTCTGACAATTTTCCGACCACTCGAACTTTACATCTTTCCGAAGTAGTTTTGTCAAAGGTGTAGCTATCACAGAAAAACCTTTCACAAACTGTCTGTAGTAGCCCGCAAGTCCCAGAAAACTTCGAATCTCAAAAACATTCTTCGGTGGCTTCCAATCAAGTATAGCCGAAATTTTGTTCGGATCGACTCGAATACCTGATGCTGAAACAACATGTCCCCAAAAGCTGACCTCTTTCATCCAGAACTCACACTTACTAAACTTCGCATACAACTGTTGATCTCTCAAAGTTTGTAGCACTAATCTCAAATGCTCGGCATGCTCGGTTTCATTTTTGGAGTAGATCAGTATATCATCAATAAACACTACTACAAACCGATCTAAAAACTGTCTGAAGACTCAATTCATTAGATCCATAAAAACAGCAGATGCATTAGTGAGTCCAAAAGGCATAACCAGAAACTCAAAATGTCCGTACCTCGTCCGGAATGCAGTCTTTGGCACTTCTGTATCTCTGACTCGCAACTGATAATAGCCTGATCTCAAATCTATCTTCGAAAATGCCGAAGCCCCTTTTAACTGATCAAACAAATCATCAATCCGAGGTAACGGGTACTTATTCTTTATAGTTACCTTATCTAGTTGCCGATAGTCGATACACATTCGCATAGTCCCGTCTTTCTTTTTCACAAATAAAACCGGTGCACCCCAAGGAGAGAAACTCGGACGTGCAAAGCCCCTATCTGTCAATTCTTGCAACTGTGTTTTCAACTCTTTCAACTCGGTAGGTGCCATCCGATATGGAGCTATCGAAATCGGAGTCGTCCCCGGTACTAGTTCAATACCAAACTCAATCTCTCGTACTGGTGGTAAACCTGGTAATTCTTCAGGAAACACATCTGAGTATTCATTCACAACCGGTACTGATTCCATTTGCTTTTCCGACACTTTATTATCCAACACATAAGCCAAGTAAGCTTCGCATCCTCTTCTCACATACTTTCGAGCTAACATCGAGGATATTACTGTAGACAACCCATTCAAATTATTGGATTCAATCCGAATTATCTCACCGTTTTGGCATCTCAAATCAATGATTTTTCTTTTACAATTCACCACTGCATCATACAAAGTTAGCCAATCCATTCCCAGAATTATATCAAACTCGTCGAAGGGTAACAACATTAGCTCAACTGGGAAACAAGAATCTCGAATAATCAACGGGCAACTTTTACACACTTTATCCACAAGTACACAGCGACCCAAAGGGTTGGACTCACGAATCATAAACTCAGTAGACTCAACAGGTAGAGTCTTACTGGATGCCAAAGTTTCACACACATATGAATGAGTCGACCCAGGATCAATCAATGCAATCACAGTAGTATCATAAAGTGTGAAAGTACCAGTAATAACGTCTGGGGACGAAGCATCCTCTCTAGCTCGTACAGCATAAGCTCTAGCTGGTGCTCTAGCCTCGGATCGAACTATAGTGTTCTTCGTTCCTCTCTGACTACCACTTACATTGACTGAATGTCTGGGTGGCCTGCCTCGCGCTGACGTGTTGCTCGACTTAATATTCTGAACTGTATTCTGCTCAGCTAACATTGGACATTCTCTAATAAAATGATCTGACGATCCACATTTAAAACAAGACCGATCATGGAATCTACAACTCCCAGAATGCCATTTCCCACAGTGCTTGCATTCAACTCGATTCTGTGGAGCGTTACCAACACTGGCCATCGAGGTAGCTCGTGAGCCCACTGGAGGTCGATCACGTCTAGGTATCGGAGGCCTACTAGATCTCATCGGATCTATCATTGGGGGTGCTGAAGGTATCGGAGTTGGATTATTTGGGGGTGGAGGTTGGGGTACAGCCGGGTTAGTCTGAATAAACTGGGTAAACCACTCGTTCATCATCTGATAGAAGGCTTGTTTAGCCTCCCCCTCGTGGCTACCCGAAACTGGTCGAGAGTCTACCGGCACTGATCCGTGTGCACGGTCAGGTGCTACACTCTCTACATCATCCGCTACAGCTCTTTCAGGATCAGTATCCATTTACTATATAAAACACAATTCAGAATGTCAGAAGTCACCACACTATCAAATGTACAATAAAGGCATGTATAGCTAGACCCTCACGGGCTACGGTAGTCCTAGAATCGACTAAACCGTAAGCTCTGATACCAATAAAATGTAACACCCCTAACCCATATCCGTCGCCGAATTAGGGTTACGAGGCATTTTCAAAGAAAATACAGCTTCCATACATTCACATAATCACATAGAACTTATCCACAAATGCATATATATATATATATATATATATATATAACATTTCACTAATTAAATATTAGTCTTTAATGATTAGTCTTACCTGATATACTAATCATGTCTCACAGTTCAATCGAATTCATTTCAATTATATATATCATTTTATCAAGTCAATAAGTCAATATACATGTCTTAAAGTCACACAATTTGCCTTAAAATACATACATAAATCATGAGCTTATCATTATAATGACATATTTGAACCAAGCATATAATGTTTATTAGCCATGTACGAATGAAATCCAAAACCAAATATATTTTCTACTTAATACCATGTATTGCCGAATACATAACTCATGAGATTTATTTCTACATTTCACATTTAAGCAAAACATGCATATTTAATAATAAATATTACACAACTAAACACATCACGCCTATATGCCATGACTAACCTATATATATACGATATGCACCTAGATTATAACCGAATATACCCACATACAATTCATAATATCCATGCATCATAATAATTTATATAAATTTGACTTATACTTCGAACACTCACATGAAATCCTAACATCATTAACCTATGAACAAAACACAACAATGGTTCAATATAATCGAGTATACAAATGATTATTCATACCACATTACCCAACTCAAATGTTCATTTCACAAACACATATTTTCTTACCATATTCGATTTAAACCTTGATTGAGTTTGCACAAACATTAACGATATAAACCGACAAATATATCAAAAGCATGAAAAACGTACTTAACCAAAAATTTAGCCATATTCGCATGGCTATTATATACATGAACAAAAAGTTTCCATCAAAACAAAGTCAAAGTCTTTCCTATACATGCCTCTATCCGAAAACCAAAATGAAAGAGTACCAAATTAGATTGATAGTGTGGACGACTTTCTTGACGATCCCGTTGAGCTTGTAGCCTGAACCTAATCTATAAAACAGAGGAGAACATTTCACACAAGTAAGCTTACTAGCTTAGTAAGTCTTAAGCTCTTGATAATTAAACATTCAAACACTTAAACATTTAAATCTTTCAACTTATGACATTGCACATAAACATTTACTTAATATTTAGTTTTTCGTTCTTGTATCATTTAGCCTAATTAATTCAATATGAAGTTCACTTAACCGAATATTATTCATATATTTAACCTAATCAATAGTACTTTACCACATCAATTTATACAATATCATTTCATAAGGATAACATATGCATTCGAACATTTCAAGATACAAAGACATGCCACAATTTCAATCTCACTGCCTTTCATATATTATAGCCGGATCTTCATGTAGCATAAATATGTATATACATCAATTTCACATTTATATAGATCATACCAATCAGTGATAATCTCAATATCATGAAATAAGGCATAGTTTGAATCATTAGCTTCATCACATCATGAATAACTCAACTAAATAAACTCTCTTACCTTATTCCTTACCAATACAATAAGCTGACCTTTATCCTGAGCTTACAACTCATACTATTATGTGTATACATCTCAATTTTGTTTAACTCTCAAATCCCCTGTTTACGACGTACCACCAGTAATAAACCTGCTAGGCATTACAGCCCGAACTAAATCACCGGCACAAGGCCTGCTAGGCAATAAGCCCGACATTAATCACCGGCACGAGGCCTGCTAGGCAATAAGCCCGATATTAATCACCGGCATGAGGCCTGCTAGGCAATAAGCCCGAAATTAATCACCGGTACAAGGCCTGCTAGGCAATAAGTCCGATATTTCATATATTTAACATTTCTAAACACTTTGCTTAACACTGAAATCACAAACATTTCTTATATATATTGCATAATGCTTTCATATATTAAACCAAACCTATTTATATACATTACACTAAACAAAAATACAATTCACTTCAATAATATACCATCACATTCGGCCATCTCTTAAATTTATGCTTTAAGTTTTCAATTTTCATCATTTAATAAGCTCATAATTAAATATTTAACACATACTCGCTTAAGGACTTACCTCAGCTGTCGATAGACCGTGTAAATCGGCTATTCGAGAACCTTCGTCTTTCCCCGATCCAATTCCGTTTTTCTTTGCTCTTGATCTAAAACACATTAAATCCAGCTCATTCAAGTACATTTCAATTCAATTTAGTCCCAAATCACATAAATAGGCAAATTACCATTTTACCCCTAATATTTCACAACTTTGAAATTTAGTCCTATTTGCATAACACACAAAATTCACCAAATTAGCTAAGACTATACAAGGGCCGAATATTCCTAGGGACTTTACAAGTCCTCACATTTCATTTATTTTGCAAATAAGCCCTTCTAAAATTTCATTTTCACAATTTGGTCCTAAAAACTCAATTTCACTAAAACTTCCAATACAAAATATAATAGTCTTTAACATATCTTTAATATAAAATCATAAAACATTAAAAACCACAAGAATTCATCAATGGCCGAATCATATATACACACTAATCTTAGAAATTCTAGCATGGGCCGGGTAATATACTAAAGAACGATCTCAAAAACGTAAAAATTATCAAAAACTGATTAAAAACTAACCTTAAATCAAAGCTTGAAGTTGCCGAAATTTAAACAAGGTTTTCTCCCTTTCCTTTAACACATTTGGCCATGAGAAGAAATAAGATGATAATGGCTTTTCTCATGTTTTATTTAACATATAATATAACATTTAATTAGTTTACTATTATAACCTTTAACTAAAAATAAAACTATCATATTTAATAAGGGCAATTATGACTTTAGCCACCCACTAACTTTAAAAATGGACTATTTACCCTTTAGATACTCCATATTAAAAAGCCATCACCATTCTAGTACTTTACACTATAGAATGCAACTTTTACGCTTTACGCGATTTAGTCCTTTTTATCAAATTAAGCACTCAAACAATAAAATTTTTCTACGAAACTTTCACACACATTAATTCACATATAAATAACACAAAATATAATATTTTAAAATTTATCGGACTCGGATTCGTGGTCCCGAAACCACCATTCTGATTAGGGTCAAATTTGGTCTGTTACAAGTCCTAAAGAAAATATAATTTGTAGAAATAGAACTTGATGGCCCCTCGAGTCCGTCTCGGCTCCCATGTCCACGATCTACTGCTCATCTGGAGAGTAGAGAAAAGGAAAGCGTGAGTCACCAAGACTCAGTGTATAAATCTCAAAGCACATAACGACCTGAGCCCACAAACACATTATGGGCCTTGGCCCATACATAAAGGTATCAATCATAATCACATGATAGCAATAAATAATGAAAAACCCAACCCATCCTAGGTTTCCATCCTCTACACACCATCCCGTACCAACCATCACACCGTGGCGATTTCTACAATCAACCCTCCATCCGCTACACACCAAAAACGACAGCCGTACTGCCTTTCCTATTAATTAGGAATCATTTAACGTGGCATCGCCACCGATCATATGTGACCTTACATTCAAATTATGTGGGATTTCTACCACCGATCACCAAGTGACCTATCATGCACTTTCCCTTGAATATCATCATTCCCACCCCATGCATACATACATAAAGAAACATCATGCAGACTTATATATTTTTCGATACACATAGGGAGTTCTATGTTTACGTACCTGGCATCCTTGCCTAACCCTTTTAGGGTTCCATTCGACTGTCTATACAGCCTCATTCCGGCTCTTTAGCCCATAACATATTTAAATAAATATACATACAGGTTTATTAGTAGTGTGTTAGAGATCTACACACCTGGTTACCGATAAAACGATGCTTTCTATGTCGACGCTATCCTTAGTCGACACTACTGCTATTTGCCTAAGGGGTTGTTTAGAAGCCAGTTCACAACCAAGTCGCCAATCTCGAATGGCAGATACTGCTCTTTTCTTAAATTAGGGATTTTCTCCTTTGCCTGATCCATATTTAATTCCATCATAAGTCCTTATCAGAACTACTATCACAATATTTAATCGTTAATCCTCATTATAATGATGAAATCTAATAGAAATCTAGGAAAATCTTCTTACCTTAAAAATCCCAAAAGTGGAGACTAGCTATTTTCGGCTTTTAGATCTAATTGACCAAGCTTCCTTCAAATCTCGGATTGCCGCCCATCATAAAACCATTAAGCTATTAGCTTTCGGCCTTTTCCTTTCAAAAACTGAGAATAGATCATGAGAACTAATCAAAAATCGACACTTACCTTAGCATAGGAGATTCGGCTAGCACTAGAGAGAGGATTTGGCAATGCCAATGGAAGATTTAAATGCCGGAAGTATAGGACTAATTCTCAAATAGGATGAATAGAAGAAAAGATGATGGATGCTTCGGCTTTTTAGAGAAATAGGCACAAAGAGGAAAAAGTGGAGAAGAGTTTCGGCTTTTGAAGAAATTGGAGAAAAGAAATTGGAGAGGGAGAGGCTAGGGAATTTCGGCACAATGGGAGAGGAATTTAGGGTTTTCAGTGTCAGAATCAAGGAGCTAGCCCCCCTACTTATAGATATTTCGGCACCTACTGCTAAAAACCAAAAATGCCCTTAAAATTCAAGCTAAAAGAGAGGGGAAATTCGGCACCCTCTTTGCCATGTAGTAGCCGAATTTTACACTCCTCTAGGTGGTGGATTTTCGGCTAACACTTCCCTTGAAGATAAGCTCCTAACTTTTCTCCTTTTTATCTATGATATTATCACTTATAAAATCCACATAATTTCTCTTATTTTTGAGCCTTGTAGCCGTCCACCTCTACTAACCCTAGTGCTGAAATTTAACTCAATTAAATTAAAAGATTTGGGCCTCATTAAACTTAATATTTGGGCCCCTAATTCCTTGTGTGTGGCGTCACCCTATATTCATTTAAAGTGCCAAAATTGGCCTAAAAACATGGGCTCCTTGCGACCCAAAACTTGTTCCGTTTTAATTGTTAAGAATGCCACCTTAAAATAATTTAATCTGGGCATTTGCCTAATTCTAAGCCCAAATTTAGACCCCTTTCACCTAAGTTAACATATTAAGCATATTCCTATACTAAGCGCATAGACCCATTAATTCAGGATGTTACAGGTGGCATGGCATGAAAAGAGATATTTCTGACTTTGTGTCGAAATGTTTAGTTTGTCAGCAAGTTAAGGCTGAACATCAAGTTCTGTCCGGTTTATTACAACCGATTATGATTCCTGAGTGGAAATGGGAGAGAATCACGATGGACTTTGTGTCGAGTTTACCCTTATCTCTGAGTAAGAAAGATGCAATCTGGGCGATAGTGGACAGATTAACAAAATCAGCTCATTTCGTTCTAGTGAGAATCGATTATTCTTTAGATAAGTTAGCTGAACTATATATTGATGAGATTGTGAGATTGCAGGGAGTATCGATATCTATAGTGTTTGACAGAGATCCGAGATTTACCTCGCGATTTTGGAAGAAATTACAAGATGCTTTAGGTACGAAATTGCATTTTAGTACTGCTTTTCACCCACAAAGGGATGGTCAATCCGAGCGAATCATTCAAATTCTCGAAGACATGCTGAGATGTTGCATACTTGAATTTGAAGGTACATGGGAAAAACATTTATCATTGATTGAATTTGAAGGTACATGGGAAAAACATTTATCACATGAATTGGGCTGGTTGCTTATAGATTGAGGTTGCCATCTGAGTTAGAAAAGATTCATAACATGTTTCATGTGTCAATGCTTCGACGGTATAGATCAGACCCGTCTCATGTGATTGCTCCTACCGAGATTAAAATTTAGTTAGATTTGTCGTATAGTGAAGAACCGATCTGAATTTTGGCACGAGAAACCAAAGAGTTGAGAAATAAGACAATTTCTTTAGTGAAAGTATTATGGCACAAACACGGAATTGAAGAGGCTACGTGGGAGCCTGGGAACGTTATGAGAGAGCAACATCCACAGTTATTCACTGGTAAGATTTTTGGGAACGAAATCACTAAGGGGGGAGAGTTGTAACAGCCCGGTTTAGACCCTAGTCGGAATAGTGGTTTTGGGACCACAAATCCGAGGTCGTAAAAATATTTTAATATTATTTTTTGTGTTGATTATATGTGCTATAGCATGTGTGAAAATTCTGTGTGATAATTTGATCGTTTGTGTGTCGAATTAAGAGAAAGGACTTAATTGAGTATAGAGTAAAAGCTATGTGCTGAATTTTAAGTACTTAATTGTTGTTGGCTTTTGAAGGTAGAGGCCTTATGTTGTTAATAAACCATTATTAAGTTAGTGGGTGGTTAAATGACAAAATAACCTTATGGTTTATTTGTCTTATATGTTTAATGGAAGGATAACTTAGTAATTAGATTAATAATATGTTTATTATACAAACAAAAAATGAAAAATAAGATGAAAGTGCTCATCTTTTATGCCGAAAAATCAAAGGAAGAAAAAGGGAGAAGAACACTTAGGCTTCGGTTGATGTTAAGCTTGATTTAAGGTATGTTTTGACTCGATTTTTGATCATTTATACGTTTCCGTGATCGTTGCTTTGTGCTTTACAAAACCCATGCTCAAATTTTATGTATTGATGATGTTTGTGAGATATGCCATTGATGAGATATTGAGCTTTGTGATGATTTATGGAGTTAAATGAAAGATATGTGTTTAATGAACATGTGTTGTTCTTGAATTTTTGATGAATTTAGCTAATTAGTGTTGTTCTTGAATTTTTTGATGAATTTAGCTAATTAGCGCTAAATTGTGAAAATAGCATTTGAAGGACTAGAATGTGAAATAAATGAAATGTGTGGGCTTGTATTAGCATGGGAAGAATCCGGCTAAGCACATGTGTATTGAAATTTTGTGTATTTGATGATTTTGTGAAATAGGGACTAAAATGTCGAAATGTGAAAATGTGAGGGCTATTGTGTAAAATGCCCTAAATATGTGTGTTTGGACTAAAATGAATGATTTGATGATTGAATGGATTAAATTTGAATGTATATAGACCAAGAGAGGAGAAGTTCAGATCGAGATCGAGGCAAAGATAAAGTGCTCGATTAATCGACCGTATCGATA
The DNA here is from genome assembly GCA_005393395.2 of Gossypium australe. Classification (NCBI taxonomy): domain Eukaryota; kingdom Viridiplantae; phylum Streptophyta; class Magnoliopsida; order Malvales; family Malvaceae; genus Gossypium; species Gossypium australe. The sequence goes on along the minus strand of CM016614.1, from coordinate 73,890,349 downwards.
GTTCGACATCCGAGGTAAGTTCAGATATAATACATGTTATTAAGATATGTTTTATCATTATGAAATGAATATGTAAATGTGTATGAAATTGAGATGCTATGTGCAAAAATTAGTTAACGGCACTAAGTGTGCGAAATTGAAATCGAAATAGAAATGAATAGCATTGTGTGTGTGATATTGTGAAAGCTTCGGTTGTTTGATTTGGCACTGTGTATGCGATACCGGGATAAGTCGGTTGAAAGATTAGGCACTAAGTGTGCGATGATGAGTATGCTTCTAGCACGGATTTAGCACTGAGTGTGCAATTAAGTTGAACGAATAACAAAGGATGATCGACATGTAATATCGAGCATTGAATAGCTTGGAAGTTGAATAACTATGTGTTAGCTAAGGTATGTATTGAACCTTTGTGGTTGATGAGTTATAAATAAGCTTGAACATGAGATAATTAATCTATGTGATTGTTCAATATTTACATTGGTTTGATTTGATGAGATAATTGTATTGTATGTCAAAATTACTAAGCTTTGGAAAGCTTATGGTGTGATTTGTTTCTCTGCTTTGCAGTGTCAGTAAAGCTAGCTCAGATCTGGGGATTGTCAGCATATCCGTCACACTATCGGCAATCTATTTTGGGGTATTTTGGAAAGATGTATATAGTTAAAATATGGCATGTATAAGCTAGTTTTAGAATGAATGACTTTGATATATATATGATGCATCTTTTGGTATGGATTGTGAGTTATGAACGGAAATCTTTGTGATGTTAAAATGCTTATATGATTTAGTGAAATTGGGAAAGAATGATGTTTAGTATTGAATGTGTTTAAGTTGTATACGTTAGCTTATAAGTTGATAGGTTTGAAAATGAGATTGTATGAATTGATAGATAGATCATATGTTAGAAAATGGTTGCCAAATTGTGTGTATAATGATGCTCATATGTGCTTGTAGGATTGACCCTAAGTGGGTGGCATTTTGGCCTTGCAAATGGCCTATTTATGTCACACGGCCATGGCACACGGGCGTGCTTAGTGACCGTGTGTGCAAGTCAGTATATGGCCTAGTAGTACACGGCCTTAGCACGGGGGTGCTGGATAACTGTGTTGGTTTTGGCAGTATCGACCACGGTCAGGGTGCACGAGCGTGCTTTGTGACTGTGGGGGCCAAGTCAGGATAGTCCACGGCCAAGGCACACGGACGTGCTTGGTGGCCGTGGGAGTATAGTCAGGATCGGCCACAGGGAGGACACACGGGCGTGTAAGCCCCGTAACTTAGAAAAGTTTTTATTTTCCATGAAATTTTGTATGTGTTTCGGTGTAGTCCCGACTCGGTTTATAAGCATGTTTAAGGTCTCATAGACCTTGATAAGGGACATCGTGTTTGTAAATGAATGTGATTGAAGATGATTGACTTTGTGTCATAATTGAGCTGTAAATAATCCTGTTGTCCGGTAATGCCTCTTAACCCTATTCCGGCGACGGTTTCAGGTTAGGGGTGTTACACATGGAATGGGTTTCATTTGGCCAAGCTTTGGAGCTTGATAGGTGAGTGGTTTTTGCCCCATTTTTAATGATTTCTATGTTTTCGGAGTCGTGGTAACTCGATTTAGCTATCTCGTACCTTCGTTTTCAAAACTGTTAAAGTTTGTGAATTTTTCTATTGTTGATAAAGTGAGTATTTTGATAATTGATGATAGAAAATACATCCTTGTTGTTAGATAAACAACATTTGTAAAGTGATTTTTGATAGAAATGTCGATTAGGGACTAAATTGAGAAATGTGATAAATTGTATGGTAAAAGTGTGAATATGTGAAAAATGTGGGCTGCTGTAAGTATGATAAATATTTGACTAGGCATGGGTAACAAAGAAATTGAATGAATTTCATTTTACGAGCCCAGGGGCAAAAGTTTTGGGGTAAAAATGTAATTTTACCAAAAATGTGAAATTGGGCTAATTTGAGTAACATGATGAATAAATAAATTAAATGTGTTGTTATAGATCAAGGAAGATGAGATTCAGAATTGGATCGGGGGAAAAGCAAGTTAATCGAGTAATTGACTTATTTTGTTGTTTCATACCGAGGTAAGTTCGTATGTTAATAAGCATTAAATTTGATATGTTTAAATGCTTAAACGATATCATGTGTTATTTCGTATGTTATTATTGGATCATGAATAATATAAAATTTACGAGATTGTATTGGAAGATCAAATTAAGAGAAATGCAGGGCGGAGTACAATCGAATTTCAACATGTGATGAATTGACAGTAAAGACCATGGTTGGACAATGGCAATATGTGTGCCAGTGTAAGACCATGTCTGGGACATGGCATCGGTATTGATATGTGTGCTAGTGTAAGACCATGTCTGGGACATGGCATCGGCCACGATATGAGAGCTACTGTAAGACCATGTCTGGGGCATGGCATCGGCCTCAACATGTGAGCCAGTGTAAGACCATGTCTGGTACATGGCATCGACATACGATCTCGTGTAAGACCATATCTGGGATATGGCGTCGACATTGATATGAGATCCCGTATAAGACCATATCTGGGATATGGCATCGGTATCGACATGTGATCCCTTGTAAGACCATATCTAGGATATGACATTGGCATCTTACTACGTGTATGACAATTTTCGAGTATCCTTCGATATTCCAAGTGGTTCAATAGGGTAAAGAATTAAAGTTTATGTTAAAGATGGAAAATGACTAAAGTGTAAATGAAAGTGATTATGTGACGATTAAGTGCAGGTATATGTATGTATACACTCATGAGCAATGTGTTCGGTATGTGATCGAATTTTGGTAAGAATGTAAACGAGTAAGTTATACCTATGAGAATGACCTTGTGATTATAAGTCCATGCTTATGATGTATGAATATCTGTGTAAATGAAAATTTAATACAAAGAAAACATGAAAGAGTAAAATTAGCAATAAAACAGTTTGGACAACAGCAGTTGTATCACTTTGAAAAATCACTAAAAATGGTGAAAATTGAATTAGAGGTTTAATAAGATATTAAATTAAAGCTTATTGAGTCTATTTATACATAAAAAAAGAAAAATAAGCAAAAGAACTTCATATGGTGAGATAATTGGATTTTAGTGAGATAGGGTCAGAACGATTTAGGAATCCCCTGTTCTGACTTGGGAAATTCATTATAAATTGTACAAAACTAATAATGGGATAAAATTTACATGCTTGAAATTCTTAATGAGTATATTTTCAAGAGAAACAAATGGTAACATCATTTGAGTTCTTTACAACGAGATAATTAATTTTTAGTAAAGAGGGGTCGGAACTGTTAGACAGCGAAATAGGGGAGACTTTAAAGAATAAACTGTACTGATTGGCTGAACCAAAAATTCTGGAAATTTTATGGTAAGAAATTATGTGAGTCTAGTTTTAGGTAAAATTAGCATATCTTAATTTTAAGTTCCGTAGCTCTGGATAAAAATAATTTAGCGACTATAACTCGAGTAAACAGCTCAAGATGAACATAAATGAATTGTGAAATTTTATGCAATAATGATGGTATTATCTTGACAGCTTATAATGAGGATTGTTATTGTAACACCCCTATCCCATGTCCGTCGCCAGATTAGGGTTAAGGGCATTACCTGACAGATCGAGAACTTTATTAGATAATTCGTAAAGTAAATCATCAATATCAATCATAGAGTCCCCTCTGTAGGCCAACAAGACCTAAAACATGCTTAGAAACAAGGGCGGGACTAAACAAGGACACATACAGAATTTTTTGAAATCTTAAAACTTTTCTAAGTTTTAGGGCTTACACGCCCTTGTGGGTAGACCGTTTGCCTCCCACGGCTGTTAAACACGCCCATGTGTCCTCCCCATGGTCGACTCTGACTTAACTCCACAACCACCAAGCACGCCCGTGTACCTTGGCCATGGTCGAAACTGACTTTGCTCCACGACCACCAAGCACGTCCGTGTGCTAAGACTGTGGTCGAGTCTAACTAGACTACACGGCTACCAGGCACGTCTGTGTGCGAAGGCCGTGTACTCATAAACAGCTACTGACTTAGTCCCACGGTTGATAGGCACGCCCGTGTGCCACAACCGTGTGGCAAAATAGGCCATTTGCAAGGCCGAATTGCCACCCACTTTGGGTCAAACCTACAAGCCAATACCAATACAATTCATGCACATTTAATAACCATGAACATGCCAAAATATTCACTCAATCAATATATTCAAAACCAATTTCATTCATACCAAATTTACAAGACTAAATCTCATATAAACACAAGCATAATCCATCCATTTACTTACCTTAAACTTGACCATTTCTTACACTATCACACCATACCAAACATACCTCATAAATCACATTCATTAAAGCATATTGCCAATACATATTTAACCAAATCACATGCCTAAGTTCACATCTCATACATATCCAAATAACTAGCCTATACATGCCATATCTAGATATATACATTTCCAAAATGTACCAAAATAAGTTGAGTAGTGTGATGACGATGCTCGACGATCCCTGAGCCTTCAGTAGCTTTGACGATCTATAAAACAGAGAAAAACACACACAGAGTAAGCTTTCCAAAAGCTTAGTAAGTCATATACAAATAAACTAAACATGAAAAGCATATAGGTATATAGGAACATTAGCACAATTAGCTTTCATAGGAAATTTATCACATGTATGCTTTGGTCCCTGTACTTGGCCACATTATGCCACATTCATCAATTCAAAAATCTTATATACATATAGTTCTTTCATGCATACTATCACATATCATATTATTGTTCCAATATACATATTTGTCATAGTAAAATCATATAGATACTTACCTTGTATACACTCTTAGTGTATAAATCAACGTACCTGAAACGAATTTACAATTCACATAGCCATTCGTATCATAGACTTGCCCGCTGAACCATTAGGAACCCAATAGGATACTCAGAAAGCTCAGAATAGTCGTACAATGCCAACGTCCCAAACGAGGTCTTACATGCACTCAGATATCGATGCCATTGTCCCAGACAGGGTCTTACACGAATCAATACAATGTCGATGTCCTAGACATGGTCTTATACGTAAAGATCATATCGATGCCAACGTCCCAGACGAGGTCTTACACGAAATCTCAAATCAATGCCAACGTCTCAGACGTGGTCTTACATGATAAAATAGAACAGATACCTATGTCATGACATAGCTAAGCCTATCTATTCCTAGGTTCGTACAGGACTTCTCGGACATTGACACTAAGTCAACCTTATCTCAGAATTCATGTACGGATCATCTCATAAGCATCCATAGTTAACAATAGGTATATGAACATATACAGTTCGATATAAATACGTTTATTTGCATAATGACCTACCTCGGATTCGATTTAACTGAACGGAAACGGCTACTCGATTTACTTTCGCTTTCCCGCAATCTAAGTCCGATTTCCTCGGTTCTTGATCTATACATATTCAGAATTAACCCTTTTATTCACTAACTTATTCAATTCAATCAAGGACACACATTTAGGGCTATTTACAAATTAACCCTCCCATTTGCACAATTTATCAATTTAGTCCATTTTTCTCAAAACATCAAATTCTCAAAATCATCACACACTCATGCTTAGCCGAATGTTTATACATCTCATACAAGCCCATATTTTCCATCAAATTTACAAACTAGTCCCTCAAATTACTATTTTCTCAATTTAGCCCTATTTAGCTAAATTCATCAAAATTTTAAGAACAAAACATGTTCATTTAACTCATATCTTTCATTTAACATCATAAAACATCCTAAAGCTTACCATTTCATCAATGGCACAACTCACAAATATCATCAACACACAAAATTGAGACATGGGCTTGATAATAGACTAAGCAACAATCTCAAAAACATAAAAATCATCAAAATCCAAATCAAGGTCATACCTTAATTCAAGCTTACAATTGCCGAAACCTAGCTCAACTTTCTTCATTTTTTCTTTCTTTCAATTTTCGGCTAAAAAGATGATAGCTATCCCATTTTCATGCTTTTGTTTCCTTTAATTATACTTAATTATCAATGTACAAAATTAACCTTAATTCTAAATGCATGAAACATCTCATATAAGGTCAGTAATGTCTTTTAAAACATCCACTAAAAAAATATTGGCTTAATAACAACATAAGGCCTCCACCTTAATAACGCATAACACATACACACTTTTAACATATAACATACAACTTTCACATTAATGCAAATTAACCTACGGAAATTTAGCACATGCTTAAACACATATAAAATACACATAAAATAATATTAAAATATTATTTAGACTCAGATTTGTGGTCCCGAAACCACTGTCCCGACTAGGGTATAAACAGGACTGTTACAATTCTCCCCCTTAGGGATTTTCGTCCCCGAAAATCTTACCGTTAAACAGATTTGAATATTGTTGTCTCATTGAATCTTCAGGCTCCCACGTAGCCTCTTCTATCCCATGTCTATCCCACAATACTTTCACTAGCAAAATTTTCTTGTTTCTTAACTCTTTCACATCACGAGCTAAGATATGAATCGGTTCCTCTTCGTAGGTCATATCATATCGGATTTCAATTTCAGATGGGGCAATCACATGTGACGGATTAGATTGGTATCTACGGAGCATTGAAACATAGAATACATTATGAATCTTTTCTAACTCAGAGGGCAACCTTAATCTATATGCAACAGGTCCAACACGTTCAATAATTTCATACGGTCCGATGAACCTCGGACTTAGCTTGCCTTTACGTCCGAATCGGAGCGCTTTCTTCCACGGAGACACCTTCATAAATACTTTGTCACCGATCTCAAATTCTATATCTTTTCGTTTCAAGTTCGCATAAGATTTCTGATGATCAGATGCTGCTTTCAAACAATCTCGGATCAGTTTCACTTTCTGTTCTGAGTCTTTTATCAAATCAACCCCATGTAGCTTATTTTCACTAAGCTCAGTCCAATACAGAGGTGTACGACATTTACGTCCGTACAAAGCTTCATATGGTGCCATTTTGATGCTCGATTGAAAACTATTATTGTATGCAAATTCAATCAATGGCAGGTATTGTTCCCATGTACCGCTAAACTCAAGTATACATCATCTTAACATATCTTCAAGAATCTGAATAATTCGTTCGGACTGACCATCTGCTTGCGGATGAAAAGCTATACTGAAATACAATTTTGTGCCTAATGCTTCTTGAAATTTCTTCCAAAATCTTGATGTAAGCCTTGGATCTCTATCTGACACAATAGATAGTGGCACCCAGTGCAATCTAACAATCTCAGAAATGTAAAGCTCGGCGAATCTGTCAAGCGAATAGTTAGATCTTACCGGAACAAAATGGGCAGATTTCGTTAATCGATCAACTATGACCCAAATTGCATCTTTCTTTCTCGAAGTCTGAGGCAAACCAGAAACAAAATCCATTGTCACTCTATCCCATTTCCATTCAGGAATTAGAATCGGTTGTAGCAACCCAGACGGATCCTGATGTTCAGCTTTCACTTGTTGACAGACTAAACATTTTGAAACAAAGTTAGAAATGTCTCGTTTCATACCAAACCACCAATAATGTGACTTCAAATCATGATACATCTTTGTACTTCCCGAATGGACAGATAAACAACTGTTATGTGCTTCACTCAAAATCAACTGAATCAACTCCGGATTTCTCCGAACACAAATACGATTTTGAAATCTCAAACAATCATCAATAACTCAAAATTCAAATTCAGAATTCGAATCACACTGAGCTCGTTTCGCTAATAACTCATTATCAGATTTCTAAGCATCACATATCAACTGTATAAACAACGGTTTCGCTTTTAATTCAGCTATCACAGAACTATCATCAGACAAATCTAACTGAGTATTCAAAGCATGTAGTGCAAACAATGATTTCCTACTCAATGCATCAGCCACAACATTTGCTTTACTCGGATGATAATCTATCACAAGCTTGTAGTCCTTTAACAACTCTAGCCATCTTCTCTGATGCAGGTTCAAATCTTTCTGAGTCATCAGATATTTCAAACTTTTATGATCTGAAAATATGTGACATTTCTCACCATACAGATAATGACGCCAGATCTTTAGTGCAAACACAATCGCAGCTAGCTCAAGGTCATGCATCGGATAGTTCTTTTCATGAGGCTTCAACTGTCTCGAGGCGTAAGCTACAACTTTGCCTTCCTGCATCAAAACACATCCCAGACCTTTTAACGAAGTATCACTATATATAACAAATTCTTTACCTGATTCTGGCTGTACTAACACTGGAGCTTCTGTTAACAGAGTTTTTAACTGATCAAAACTTTTCTGACATTTATAAGACCATTCAAATCTAACATCTTTTTGAAGTAGTCTAGTCAATGGAGTAGCTATCATTGAAAATCCTTTTACAAAACGACGATACTAACCAACTAGACCCAAAAAGCTACGAACTTTAGACACATTCCTCGGAGGTTTCCAATCCAGAATAGCATAAATCTTGCTCGGATCAACTTGAACTCTAGAAACTGACACAATATGTCCCAGAAAACTAACCTCGTGCAACTAGAGTTCACAATTGCTGAATTTCGTGTATAATTGCTTTTCTCTCAAAGTTTGCAACACAATTTTCAGATGTTCAGCATGCTCATTTTCATCCCGTGAATAAATGTCATCTATGAATACCACAACAAATCGATCTAGGTATGGTCTGAAGATTCTGTTCATCAAATCCATAAAAACAGCAGGAGCATTGGTTAGTTCAAATGGCATAACTAAAAACTCATAATGCCTGTACCTCATTCTGAAAGCGATTTTCGGTATGTCTGAATCTTTTACTCTCAACTGATAGTATCCTGATCTCATATCAATCATGGAAAATATAGTAGCTCCTTTTAACTGATCAAATAAGTCATCAATCCTAGGTAATGGATATTTATTCTTTATTGTCACCTTGTTCAACTGACCATAATCAATGCACATTCTCATTGTACCATCTTTCTTTTTCACAAACAAAACAGGAGCACCTCAAGGTGAGAAACTCGGTCTAGCAAACCCTCTATCGGTCAATTCTTGCAACTGTGACTTTAACTCTTTCAATTCTGTTGGTGCCATTCTATACGGAGCTATCGAAATAGGTGTTGTACCAGGCAATAGATCAATACCAAACTCAACTTCATGAATCGGAGGCAAACCCGGTAATTCTTTAGGGAATACATCAGAAAACTCATAGACAATAGGCACTGATTCAACTTTCTTTTAAGACACTTTCAAATCAATCACATAAGCAAAATATGCATCATATCCCTTTTTCATATATTTTTGAGCTTTCAATACAGATATCACAGCAGGCAATCCATTTAAATCATTAGACTCAACTCATACAATTTCATCATTCGGACATCTCAAATTAATAGTCTTTCTTTTAAATTTTACAACAGCATCATGTAATGTCAACCAGTCCATACCCAGAAGAATATCAAACTCATAAAATGGCAAAAGCATCAGATCAGCAGAGAAACAGATATCTCGAAACATTAACGGACAATTTTTGCATACTTTATCAACAAGGACACTTTTACCTAAGGGGTTTGATACTTTTATAGCAAACTCAGTAGACTCTACAAGCAAAGTCTTTCTGAATACTAAATTCATGCATATATACGAATACGAAGAACCAGAGTCTATCAATGCAATCACAGAAGTACCATAAAGTGTAAAAGTACCCGTTATAACATTAGGAGATGAAGCTTCCTCACGAGCTCGGATAGCATACGCTCTGGTAGGCACTTTAGCTTCAGATCTCGCAATAGTATCTCTCGTAGTTCTCTGACTACCACTGACATTTCTTACATTCTTCGAAGGTCTACCTCTCACAGGTGCATTATTAGATCTCAGATTCTGAACAGTCTCTAGCTCGATAGACCCAGGGAAATCACGGATGAAATGATCAAGTGATCCACATCTGAAGCAAGCTCTATCATTTAATCTACAACTTCCCGGATGCCTTTTTCCATAATGCTTACATTTAGATTTCTCGGATCGAACATTACCAATACTCGCTACTAAAGTTGCTAGAGTTTTGGAACTCATTTGTGATCTAGCTCGATTTCTATTCGAATGTCCCACATTATCTCTTGAACGACTTTGATCATCTCTGAATTTCTTCGAAGCAGACTGAAAGGATCTACTCTGAAATCTCTTTCTCACATCTCTAGCTTCAGACTCATCTTTTCTTTTATCTTTCCCGAGTGCCTCAGCTTTGCACGCTCGATCAACGAGTACAACGAACTCTTTTATTTCTACGATCCCGACTAACAAACGGATATCTTCATTAAGGCCATCTTCGAATCTTTTGCACATTATTGCCTCAGTAGATACACATTCACGAGCATATTGACTCAGTCTGACAAACTCTTGTTCATATTTTGTAACAGACATACGACCCTGCTTCAAATCCAGAAATTCCTTCTGTTTCTGATCGATAAACCTCTCACTAATATATTTCTTCTGAAACTCAATCTGAAAGAAGTCCCATGTTACTCGTTCTTTCAGAATAATAGAAGTTAAAGTTTTCCACCATTGATAAGCTGCATCTCGGAGCAAAGATACAACACACTTTATGCATTCTTCCAGAGTTAGAGACATTTCATCGAATACATGGATAGTATTTTCTAACCAGAACTCGGCCTTTTCGGCATCATCATCATTAGTAGCACGGAACTCTTCAGCCCCATATTTACGGATCTTGTCGACTGGAGGCTTATTCCACAAATTCAAATTTACAGTCGGAGGCATATTGGATGTTTGAGGGGGATTAATCGGGGGTGGAGGTTGCGAAACAGTCGAGTTATTTCTTATGAATTGAGTGAACCATTCACTCATCAATGGAATAAAGTTTGTTTAGCTTCTCCCTCTTGACCGCTCGTAGCCAATCTCGAATCGGAGGGCGCTATCCCTTGCACGGGAGCAGGTACATTACTTTCTACATCGTCAGCTATAGCTCTATCGGGATCCATTACTATACAAAAATCACATTTATACGTCAGGATTCATCACACTATCACAATTCAGTTATATGGCATGTATAGCTATACTCCAACACACTACGTTAGTCCGAGAACTGGCTAAACCATAGCTCTGATACCAACCAAATGTAACACCCCTATCTCGTGTCCATCGCCAGATTAGGGTTAAGGGCATTACCTGATAGATAAGAAACTTTATCAGATAATTCGTAAAGTAAATTATCAATATCAATCATAAAGTCCCCTTTGTAGGTCAACAAGACCTAAAACATGCTCAGAAACAGGGTCGGGACTAAACACGGACACATACAGAAATTTTTGAAATTTTAAAACTTTTCTAAGTTTCAGGGCTTACACACCCGTGTGGGCAGACCGTGTGCCTCCCACGGCTATTAGACACGCCCATGTGTCCTCCCCGTGGTCGAATCTGACTTAACTCCACGGCCACCAAGCACGCCTATGTACCTTGGCCGTAGTCGAAACTGACTTTGCTCCACGGCGACCAAGCACGTCTGTGTGCTAAGATCGTGGTCGAGTCTGACTTGACCACACGGCTACCAGGCACGTCTGTGTGCCAAGGCTGTGTACTCCTAAACAGCTATTGACTTAGTCCCACGGTTGAAAGGCACGCCCGTGTGCCACAACCATGTGGCAAAATAGGCCATTTGCAAGGCCAAATTGCCACCCACTTTGGGTCAAACCTACAAGCAAATACCAATACAATTCATGCACATTTAATAACCATGAACATGCCAAAATATTCACTCAATCTATATATTCAAAACCAATTTCATTCATACCAAATTTACAAGACTAAATCTCATATAAACACAAGCATAATCCATCCATTTACTTACCTTAAACTTGACCATTTCTTACACTATCACACCATACCAAACATACCTCATAAATCACATTCATTAAAGCATATTGCCAATACATATTTAACCAAATCACATGCCTAAGTTCACATCTCATACATATCCAAATAACTAGCCTATACATGCCATATCTAGATATATACATTTCCAAAATGTACCAAAATAAGTTGAGTAGTGTGATGACGATCCTCGACCGTCCCTGAGCCTTCAGTAGCTTTGACGATCTATAAAACAGAGAAAAACACACACAGAGTAAGCTTTCCAAAAGTTTAGTAAGTTATATACAAATAAACTTAACATGAAAAGCATATAGGTATATAGGAACATTAGCACAATTAGCTGTCATAGCAAATTTATCACATGTATGCTTTGGTCCCATGTACTTGGCCACATTATGCCACATTCATCAATTAAAAAATATTATATACATATAGTTCTTTCATGCATACTATCATATATCATATTATTGTTCCAATATACATATTCGTCGTAGTAAAATCATATATATCCTTACCTTGTATACACTCTTAGTGTATAAATCAACGTACCTGAAACGGATTTACAATTCACATAGCCAATCGTATCACAGACTTGCCCGCTGAACCAATAGGAACCCAATAGGATACTCAGAAAGCTTGGAATAGCCGTACAATGCCAACTTCCCAGACGAGGTCTTACATGCACTCAGATATCGATGCCACTGTCCCAAACTGGGTCTTACACGAATCAATACGATGCCAATGTCCCAGACATGGTCTTATACGTAAAGATCATATCGATGCCAATGTCTCAGACGAGGTCTTACACGAAATCTCAAATCAATGCCAACGTCCCAGACGTGGTCTTACATGATAAAACAGAACAGATACCTATGTCATGACATAGCTAATCCAATCTATTCCTAGGTTCGTATGAGACTTCTTGGACATTGACACTAAGTCAACCTTATCTCGGAATTCATGTACGGATCATCTCATAAGCATCCATAGTTAACAATAATTATATGAACATATACTGTTTGATACAAATACGTTTATTTGCATAATGACTTACCTCTGATTTGATTTAACTGAACAGAAACGACTACTCGGTTACTTTGGCTTTCCCGCGATCTAAGTCTGATTTCCTCGGTTCTTGATCTATACATATTCAGAATTAACCCCTTTATTCACTAACTTATTCAATTCAATTCAAGGACACACATTTAGGGCTATTTACAAATTAACCCTCCCATTTGCAAAATTTATCAATTTAGTCCATTTTTCTCAAAACATCAAATTCTCAAAATCATCACATACTCATGCTTAGCCGAATGTTTATACATCTCATACAAGCCCATATTTTCCATCAAATTTACAAACTAGTCCCTCAAATTACCATTTTCTCAATTTAGCCCTATTTAGCTAAATTCATTAAAATTTCAAGAACAAAACATGTTCATTTAACTCATATCTTTCATTTAACATCATAAAACATCCTAAAGCTTACCATTTCATCAACGACACAGCTCACAAATATCATCAATACACAAAATTGAGACATGGGCTTGATAATAGACTAAGCAACAATATCAAAAACATAAAAATCATCAAAATCCAAATCAAAGTCATACCTTAATTCAAGCTTACAATTGTCGAAACCTAGCTCAACTTTCTTCTTTTTTTTTTCTTTCAATTTTCGGCTAAAAAGATGATAGCTATCCCATTTTCATGCTTTTGTTTCCTTTAATTATACTCAATTATCAATGTACAAAATTAACCTTAATTCTAAATGCATGAAACACCTCATATAAGGTCATTGATGTCTTTTAAAACACCCACTAAAGAAATATTGGCTTAATAACAACATAAGGTGTAACACCCCTCACCCGTGTCCAACTCTGGGACAGGGTTCGAGGCGTTACTGGACTTAAACATTCACAATCGTACAAAATCGGGTTACCAAATTTTGCCCAAAATTAAAACTTTTCAAACACATGCATATCGTCCCTTATATAGGCCTTCAAAGCGTATAACATACATCGGGGTGGTTCGGGACTAAACTGAGAACTTTGAAAATATTTGGGCAACTTAATCAATTTTGCTTTGGAGAGTCACACGTCTTGTAACTCTCTAATTTTGACTTCAACAACCGTTTAAGGGCACACGGCCAAGGCACACGTCCATGGCCAGAGGCCGTGTCCTCCACACGGGTGAGACACACGGCTGTGTCTCTACCCGTGTGGTCAAGACTGAGGCTAACTTCCAATCCTTTTTGTCATCTTTACATGCACACATATACATTTGACCTTGTCATCTGTTTAATCACTTATACCACATAATATGACATTAACACATACCATGGACAAAACAAGCCAAAATCATCATAAGCCACATCTCATGGCTATAATCATCATATCAATATAAGCCAATATATTTGACTAATCACAACAACATCCATCATAGAAATATTAAGTCCCTATACATGCCACTCACTCGAAATCATTTAACATACATATGCCAATACTCCAAGGATAATGGCTCGATAGTGTGATGCTGCCTCCGACGATCTCCAACCCTGAGCTGACCTGACAAAACTAAAAGATATGGAATGGAGGGAGTAAGCTTTATGCTTATTAAGCTCGCATGAATAAGCAATGAGATAACATACTATTTTCATATTCTTTCTATTTATTCAAATTCCAGTTAAGCTATTTTCTTGAGTCATAGTCATTAGATTATTTATATCTGGAGCTACGGAACTCCAAATTAAGATCCGTTAATTTTATATAAAACCTAGACTCACATATCTTCTTATCATAAAATTTTTAGAATTTTTGGTTTATCCAATCAATACAGTTTATTCATTAAAGATTCCCCTATTTCGCTATTCGATAGCTCTAACACCTCTTCATTAAAATTAAAATTCCTCATTATAAAGAGTTTGGATAACCTTCTCGTTTGACTCTCTCGAAAGTAGACTCACCAAGGATCCTGAGAATATAAATTACATACCATAACCATTTTTATACAATTTTTAGTGATTTTCCAAATTTGGAACTGGGGATTTCCGAAACCATTCAGACCCTGTCTCACCAAAATTTAAATATCTCATAATAGAAAATTTATTTACTCACACCATTTCTTTTATGTGAAAATAGACTCAATAAGCTTTAATTTCATCTCTCATTCAGTATATAATTCAATTTATACTATTTATGGTGATTTTTCAAAATCACGTAACTGCTGCTGTTTCAATCTATTTTACTGAAAATTTTACTCTCCCGTGTTTTCTTTATATTACTTCCATATATGCACACATAACACCAAGAATGTTCAATACTAGCCATACAAATGAATAATCATCACCAATATTTACGAGTACTCATAATGGCGCTTACACCATATCAGCCTTACCACAATTTCAATCACGTATCACATATCAAACACATTATGCACATACACACATGGTCACATGCACCCTTGCTCACACGTACATTTGCCACATTTCTCAGTTGGTAACATTCACACCTGCACTTATTCATAACATGATCGCACCAATCACCATTAGTAAGTTATCTCGTTGAACCCCTTTGGAAAACGCCCGATAGTCGGTGGTCTCAGCATATAGCTCCACCTACACATAATTCGACTTTCTTGTACACATGGTGAAGGTCCCTTATCACCCATGTGACCTAGCCATTCCATCTCGTAGCTTTCTTGTCTACATGGCGTCCAACACTAGGAACCACTCATGTGACCTAGCTACTCATAACCCGTAACTTTCTTGTACACATGGTATACACACAGTATTACACATGTGACCTAGTTACATATGAAATTATTATCCCGTAGCTTTCTTGCACACATGGTGAAAGTCCCTTATCATCCATGTGGCCTAGCTACATATCAAAATTTACCATCTCGTAGCTTTCTTGTGCACACGGTGAAGGTCCCTTATCACTCGTCTGACCTAGCTACATATCATCCGTATCTCTCGGTTTTTCGAAGGTTCAATCGAGAATTTCTCATTCCATACATTTTCATATTTTAGTAATCACCCAATGATTTCCATAATATCTAGCAAAATAATTATTGAGCAAGTAAAATAAATGCGTTATTTACATATCAACTTTCCATTTCACCCATAGTCATAGAAAACACCTTTAAGCACAACATTTCAACACATTTTCCATGTCACCTATGTCACCTTTTATCATAAACATATTATTAAATCAATTCACCAACATAATATACTAAACATGTAATTCAACAAAATCAATTTAATACCACAATTTAGGTTTCAAATATACATTACGACATTATTGCATTATTATTAACACACCAACTTACCTCGGATCCAGAAACGACAATTTACCAACTTTCTCGATTTTTGATTTTCCTCCCGTTCTAGGTCCAAATCTCATTTTTTGGGTCTAGAACATCACATTTCACTTATTTAACTAATGTACTACTCAAAACAGTCCCTAACGCAAACTTTGGCAAAATTACAATTTTGCCCCTAAACTTTTACATAATTATGATTTTGCCCCTAGGCTCAAAAATTAAACTTCATCCCTTATTCTTATGTTTTATAACATGCTGCTCATTTTTCCCTTCTATGGAAACATCAAATTCTTGCTCTAACATGCACTTATGTACATTAGGTATTTTTGTCGATTATGTTGTTTTACTCGTTTTCACTTAGAATCGCTTAGTAAAAGTTGTTTAACATAATTCTAAGCTTTATATTCTACCATAAAACATCAAAATAAACACATTTCACCTATGGGTATTTTTCCAAATATGAACCCTAGGTTAAATTATTACTAGAATAAGGTAAATTAAGTTACCGGGACTCCAAAAACGTAAAGAACATGAAAAACGGGGCTAGAATGGACTTACCATGAAGCTTGGAAAGCTTGAAAACCCTATCCATGGCTTCCCACATGTTAAATTCGGCCTAAGCTTAAGATGGACAAATTTGGCATTTAAAATTTGTTTTTAATTCATTTAATTCACTAAGTTACCAAAATGCCCCTTAAAAAATCTTTTGAAACATACCCATCCATGTACATTTTTGTCCACCAACTTAACCAATGGTCTAATTATCATTTAAGGACCTCCTATTTAAAATTTCATAACAATTGGACACCTCTAACATGTAGAACTCAACTTTTGCACTTTTTACAATTTAGTCCTTTTGATTAAATTGAGTGCCCAAACGTCAAAATTTTCGAATAAGATTTTCACGAAATCATTCCGTGAAATTGTAGACCATAAAAATATAAATAAAAATAAATTTCTTAACATTGTATTTGTGGTCTCGAAACCACTGTTTCGACTAAGCCCAAAATTGAGCTATTACTTAAGGCTGACAGCTTAATAAGCCATAACACATACACACTTTTAACATATAACATACAACTTTCACATTAATGCAATTTAATCCTTTTGTCAAATTAAACACACAAACAAACAAATTAACCTATGGAAATTTAGCACATGCTTAAACACATATCAAATACATAGAAAATAATATTAAAATATTATTCAGACTCAGATTTATGGTCTCGAAACCACTGTCCCGACTAGGGTATAAACTGGACTGTTACAGTTAAAAGCATGGTAATCAATTGTTTATTATTTACATATGTATTTATTAAGCTTTATAGCTTACTCCATTGTTTTCCATGTTTATAATGTACTCAGGTTAGCTCGGGTTGGAAGTCGCTGGAGAACCTATCATACTATTAAGCTTACAATTTAGGTATCGATGATTTTATACTTAAGGTTATGGAATGTATAGGGAACTTGGTCATGTGTATGTTGCTATGAGATGTCCTAGAATAATGACCCATGATATTCAAAGTTCATTGTTGTATAAGGCCATTTAACGTGGCCAATAAATTGGTTATTCTATAAACTCATGATGATGCATTCCATGGTTGAGTAAATTGTATGCTATGACTTGTTACGTGTGTGTGGTGGATGTTTTGATAGCTTTAATATGTCATGAAATATTTCATTCAAGTTATACTCAAGTATGGGCAGGATAGGGTAGAAATTGGCTTGGAAAATAGCCAACTTCTTGACCACACAGGCAGAGACATGGCCGTGTGGAGGACACGGTCTAGCACAGGGTGTGTGACTTGGTCGTATGATCCAAAATGAATGACGACATCATAAACAGAGAGTTACATGCTCGTGTCTTGGGCCACATGGGCGGGTGTAACCACACGGCCTGCCCACACGGGCATGTGACTCTCCAAAACAAGGAAATTTTCTAAATATTCCAATAGTTTTAAAAGTTCTTGATTTAGTCCCGAATCGCTCCCAAAGCATGTTTTGGGCCTCATAGGCCCATTTTAGGGACTTGATGATATAAGATAAAAGTTTTAAATATTAAACGAAAATTTATGCCTTGAATTTGTTCAGTTGCAAGTGTTATTGTCCGGTAACACCTCGTACCCTATTCCGACGTTGAACACGGGCAAGGGGTGTTACATGAACCTTAGCCTTTACTATATTTAAAATACTAGAAATCCTTTGTTTTAAAACTTATACTTAGCCAATTCTAGCCTTAAATCCAAGAAGAATGACACTTCTCCATTTTACGACCGGGAAATATAAATGACTTGAATCATTATCAAAGTGAGTTCGTATAATTTGGTATTAGATTTAGCCAAAATCGAGGATTACGGATGTTTTAGCCATCCTGGAGTAAGTTCGAGAAAAAAAATTCAAAAAAAAATTCAAAAAAAATTCGTGAAAAATATATATATATATATATATATATATATATAGTATATTTGGAAGTACCAATTTGAAATATTGAAAAAAAAGATTCGAAATATATTAGAAAAAAAGAGAGGCTAGTTTATTAAAGTGGCTGTTTTCTCGAATTTTTTTTGAGAAGTTTTCCTCTAGAAACATTTCCGCCACACTCCAAAACCCTTCCTTCTTTCAGCCCACCCTACACCAATATCGTTTCCAATTCTTTATAAGCCTTTTGGAAGCCGACCCCACAAGATTTGCATGTAAGTCTAATCGTAGTCACTTACGAACTTAGAGAGGCAAATGTGAGAGATAAAAGGCACGAGAGTGGTGAGCTCATTAGAGAGAAGAAAAAGCCAATATATTGAGTGTAAACACGTGTGGAGTGTCATCTATTCTTTTCTTTGCGAGTGAACTGTGAGGATTTGTAGTGAGGATCAAAATATATGTCTCGAAGTTCTAAAAGGATTGTTGATGATGGTGATGTTTTGTTCGACCCAACATATCAAGCACTTATTCACGAGGTGGGTCGAATGTTCCAAAGACATCTAAACTAATGCGAGAGTGATTGGACCGATGGATAGAACAAGACCAATGAGAGTAAATTTCACCAAGCCAAAGGACGGGAATAAGATCATCACGGAAACAAACGTCCAATGATTATTCGAGAAGAGATCCATACCGTGATTCTTATATGAAGAAGAATTCAAGATGAAGTAAAGCAAGTTTTGAGTTTGAAACCTTTCAAGGTGAAAAATGAGAAGGTAGAAATATCTCTTCAAGTGCATCAAAGTATTCATCCACGGAGACTCAATCACAAAGAGGTGATCATATCTCATATGTAGATGCTTTCCCTTCTTTCCAACGAAAAGCTTGTCGTTCTGATTCTTATTATCTTCTTCTTGTAACAAAAGAACGAGACAAAAAGAAATTAAACGAAAAGAGAGGCAAGAAATGTTAATGCGAGAAAATGAGCGAATCTTAAATGAAATGGAGAGAAGAAAAAGAGAGATGAGGGAAAAAGAATTTGAAGAAGGAAAAGAGAGTGAAAGAAAGGAAAAAGTGATTGAGATTGCAAAAGAATGTGAGCAAGAAAAGAAAATTGAAAAAGAGATTTAGATTGAAGAAATAAAAGAAAATGTTAGTGGAAAGAGCGACGTTGTTGAAAAGGAAAGTGAAATAAAGAGTGAGAGGGAGTTTTCAACAATAAAAGAGACTATGGAAAGAGAAAGAGAGTTTGAAAAAGAAACAAGTGAAAAAGATGAAAGTGAACAAGAAAAAGCGAGGAATGTTTTTACTAACCTACATGCGAGTTGTCCTCGTATTATTTCTTCTTTTCAAGTTTTTAGAGATTCAATTGATAAGTTTCAACTTCATTACCTTCCTGATAAGAGACGATTTCGATTGATCGAGAAAGGTAAGGTTGAAGGTGAAATTATTCAACAAGTGCTTAAAGGTAAGCAAGGCGAGGAGTCTTTAGCCATTGAATCACCTGCAATCAAAGTTGAATGCTGTTGAGAAAATTACTGGTGACTTAGTTTTCGAAAGATCTCCTCACTTTGATTTGGTTAATTGTCATTCTACGATTAGTGTTTATGATTTTGTTCCAACTAGTTCCATGAAGAATTTTTCTTGTGATAAGTTTTGTGATGGCAATTCTGTTGATGAAGTTAGGCTAAATCGGCATATACAAAACTTGACCATATGTGGTAAAGAGTTTTCATGTAAAACTTTTGATCTATTTGAATGTGATGTTAATGTGAATTTTCTTAATCTTAGTGCGAAATCCTCATGTAAGTATATGCTTGTTTGAATGAATTTTGAGAGGATTGGTTGTTTGAATGTGTGTAAGCCTAAATCTTTTTTGATTGATATGTGTGAGTTGTTGATGAAAGAAAAGTCTTTGCTGTTTTTGAAAATGAGTGATCAAAATCGTGTGTTCAAACCCGGAGTAAGTTATCCTAAGTTTTTGTTAAGAAAAGGTGAGCATCATAATTTTATTTTGAATAAATGTGTTGAACCCTTTCATCTGTTTCGATTTTATCCTTATTTTTGAAAACAAAACATGTAAATTTTGATGGCTTGCAAAGTCAAAATCAAATCTTTGATTCTGGAAATTGTTCTATATTGTGGTTTAAAAGATTCGAGAATGTTTTTCATGATAAAGACTTTAAATTGCTTCATGTTCTTTCTATGATTCTAATCATGAAATTGTCAAGTCAAATTGAAATGGCAAGAGAAAACCTTGTTTTTTATCCCGGAGAACAGTGTTCTATAACATTGTTCAAAGGATTGGAGCCATGGATTTTTGTTGTCCAAAATTAAGATTATCGAATGCTTCGTGATTTGGTATATTCCCATCGAAGAGATTTTTGACTCATCATGAAACGGTAAGGCCAACTCATGTTTTTAATCCCGACATTGGTTTATTTATTCAATTTTTGTTTCAGAAAGTTCTTTTGTGCTTATAATTCATCATGTCACTAATTTATTTCATTCTTGTTTAAGTGACAATTTGAAATGGTACCCTTCTAAAGAGGGAGGGTATGAAAATCATCTACTTTCTTTTCAAACCAATTGTGATTCTATGTTTTTGGAAGCGACTTTGTAAGGTTCATAAACAAAGCGGGTCGTGATCTAGAAAGGTTTTTCGCAAGCAAATGGCCCTATTTGAGGACAAATAGTTTTCAATAGGGAGGGAATGATGCAATCCCAGCCGCATCATGTCATGATACAATTCGATGCCATCGGAATTGGCCCAAGCACGAAGGGCCCAAGTGCAAAATGAAGCTTTAATTTCAGCTTGTTAATGTGGTTGTTGGAATAGCTCAATTTTAGCTGCTTCAATCTCAACTAGTTCAATTTTAGCTTAATTCAGCTTGTGCATTTTATTTACTGGAATAAACAATTAATTTATTGTTATTATTTTTAGTTATTTAGTTAAAGTAGTTTGAGTTTTAATTATGTCTTAAGCTGAACATTTTAAATGCAGGTTTTAAATATGTCTTAGTTTAGTACATCTTAAATAGGCGTTTTAATATGTCTTAGTTTTAGACATCTTTAAGACCAATTAAATATGTCTAAGTTGTGTTTAATGTGTCTTGTAGGGATTAGGAATGGATGGCATTAAGGTGTTCACATTGGCTGCTATTGGAAAGCTTCCTTTGGCTGTTCGTATGGCACCATTATGAGCTGAACACAATCTCTCAAGTGTAATAGCCCAATTCAGGGCTTAGTCAGAATAGTGGTTGCGAGACCACAAATCTGAAGTAGAAATATGTGTTTTATGATTTTTATGAGGCTTATGATGTGTTTGCATGATTATGTGAAAATTTCATGAGGAAATTTTATTTATTAGTGATTAAATTGTCCATTAGGACTAAATTGCAAAGATTAGAAAATATGAGGTTCTAGAAGATTTAAGTATGAAATAGAATTATAAAAATTACTAGAGGACTTTATTTAGCAATTAGACCATTAAATGTCAAGATGAACAAAAATGGGCATGGGAAGGAAAAATCTCAAGAAAGGGCCTTAAAGGCATTTTTGTCTTTTGGTTAATAAAAGAATTAAAAGGGAAAAATAAGTCAAAATCTTGTCCATCTTCTTCTCCCATGGCCAAAAATCATTAAGGAAGATATAGCTAGGATTTGTTCAACTTGCAAGCTTGATTGTAAGTACCTTCTAGCCTCGTTTTTAATATTCTTCGTATTTTGAGATCCTTGTAGCTTGATTTAGCTATTTCTAGATATATTTTGACCTAGGGCTTATGTTCAAAAATTTACCCATGTATGATATGCATGCATTTTGATGATTTATGGAAGAATATGAAAGTTTGATGTATGATAAACATATTTTTCTAAGTAATTTTCATGATAAATTCATAAAAAGGACCGAATTGTAAAAGTTATAAAAATGGTCATACATGAGTGAAATAGTGGAAATTGGGGGCTGCTATAGTTATGAAAATAATTCGGCTAGGCGTAAGATACAAGAAAGTTGAATAAAAATCATTTTATGAGCCAAGGGGCAAAAGTGTAATATGAGAAAGTTTAGGGGCAAAATCATAATTTTTGGCAAAGTATGATTCATGAGTCAATTTAGTGAATGTGAGTATTAAACAAGTTAAATTGTTGTTATAGATCAAGAAACACGAAGCCCAGATCGAAACCGAGGCAAGAACAAAGTGTTGGACTAAATCGAACATCTACACCTATTTTGAGTATCGAGGTAAGTTTGTGTGAAATTAAAGCTTCATAGTATTTATATATTTTAAATTACTTGATATTATGATAAAGAATATTATTCCCATGAAAATCAACCAATGAAGCCTCGATGAGAAAATGATGAGAATATGCTAAGTTGAAGTCCTAGTTGAAGATTCAGAATGACAAGGATACTTATGTCACAACATGAGATAAGGAAGGTCCCATATAAGACAATGTTTGGGACATGACATTGGCACCAAACATAGATCCCGTATAAGACCATGTCTGGGACATGGCATCAGCATCGAACAAGGAAGGTCTCGTATAACACCATGTTTGGGACATGGCTTCGGCACCAAAGGAAGATATCGTGTAACACCATGTCTGGGACATGACATCGACATCTATGCACGATCACGTATAAGACCATGTTTGGGACATGGCATCGACATCGAGCTAAGAGATCCCGTGTAAGACCATATCTGGGATATGGCATTGGCATCAAGAGGTGATCCCATGTAAGACCATAGCTGGAATATGGCATTGGCATCGTGATACATGTGTGATGAGATTGAGTATTCTTTGATATTTTGAGTAATTCAACGGGAAAAAGAGCCAAGTTATATAAAGATGATAAAGAGCTAAGTTATACAAAGATGACAAAGAGTTATTTTTAAGTTAAGGATGATAATGATTTAAGTTTATGTTCAAGATAGCATAAGTGCTAAATTATGTGATGAAGTGATACAGGTACCATGAGTAAAATACGAGTTATGAAACTATAATGTGATATGTGATGGGTAAGAGTAAGCATGAGTAAGTATGACTAAGTACTTGAGAACTTGTGTTGTTATTGTTCTATGAGATGAATGGATTTTACCATGAGTACTTATGTTGCTATTTTTAATTCATGCAAACTTACTAAGCTATATGCTTACCCCTCTCTTTTCCCTTTTCCTTGTAGTATCGCCAAGCTAGCTCGGGGATCGTAGAACGTCGGAGCTCGGATCACACTATCAATCATTCTTTTGGTAGAGTAAAGTTGTTTTATTTTGGGTATGGCATGTATAGGAACTTGGTCATTTTGTGTTATGTCATATTTGGAAGCCAAAGTGTTGGCTAGTAAGGTTACTCATTCATTTTGTAAATGACCATTAGAAATTTGCCAATATTTTTCAAGTTGCATATTTTTAATGATGATGAGTTTCGTGAAGTGAAAGTTCATGCAATTGTTGGAATTAAATATGAAATGCATGTACGATGATTTAATGATTCTTGATAGTGTATTGTTGCCATGATATATATTGCTTGTATTGGTATAGTTGTGTTTTTGTTTCAGGGTGGCAATTGGATTGGAAAATAGCCTTCTAATTGTCCACATGGGTAGACACACGGGCGTGAGCCTAGGCCGTGTGTGACACACGGTCATCCCCATGAGTGTGTTGATAGGTCCTGTCTCCCCTATATCCAATTGCGAGAATTCGATTCGCCACACGGGCCAGCACACGTGTGTGTGCCTCGGCCATGAACCCCTTAAGAGGTTGTTGATGTCATAAACAGAATACCCAGGTTTTCACACACGGGCCAGCACACGGGCATGTGCCTAGGCCGTGTGCCCCTTAAGAGGTTGCTGATGTCATAAACAGAATACCCAGGTTTTCACACACGGGTAAGGACACGGGCGTGTGTAGACCGTGTGAGGGACATGAGACATTGACACAGGCGTGTGTCCGGTTGTGTGAAAACCCCTGTAGGTTTGAAATGAATAATAAATTCCACACAGGCTAACGAAGTGGGTGTGTTTGACCACACGGCCTGCCTACACGGGAGTGTCCCATTTCACACGGGCGTGTGGCCCTGTTTTAGCAAAAATTTTCTAAGAGTGTAGAAGTTTCCGGTTTAATTCTGAAACCTTCCGTATGTATGTTTGGGGCCTCGTAGGCCCATTATAAGGATGTTATGTATATGTTCATAGCCAATGTTGTATGTTTAAGCAAGTTAAGTTCGGTAATGCCTCGTATCCGGTTCTGGTGTCGAACACGAGTAAGGGGTGTTACATTTTGTGGTATCAGAGCTACGATTTAGTCAATTCTCGGACTAACGTAGCGTATGCATGAGTCTAGCTATACATGTCATACATATGAGTATTTATATAATGATTGTGTGACGACTCCTGACGACTTAAATTATGTTTTCACATAGTAAATGGATCCCGATAGAGCTGTGGCGGATGATGTAGAAAATAACACGTCGGCTTCCGCTGAAGGGATGGTGCCGAGTGAAAATGAGAATAGACCTACGGTCATGAGTCAGAGAGGAGGAGAAGAGGCTAGGGAAGCCTTTCTCCACATGATGAATGCATGGTACACGGAGTTCATTCGTACGAACCTGAATGCACAACCCCCTCCACCCCCACCTATTCCTCAGCCTACACAAGTGGTAGAAGTGGTAAGAAGAGAAAAGCCTCCGGTTGATAGAATCTGGAAGCAAAGAGCCGAGGAATTCCGAGCTAGTAAAGATGATGATCCAGAAAGAGCAGAATTTTGGCTTGAAAATACCATCAGGGTATTTGATGAATTATCTTGTACCCCTGAAAAGTGCATGAAGTGTGTAGTGTCTCTCTTAAGAGATTTCGCTTATCAGTGGGGGAATATCCTTGTGTCGGTTGTACCAAGGGAAATGATTACATAGGAGTTTTTCTAGGAAGAGTTTCGAAAAAAGTACATAAGCCAAAGGTTTATCTACCAGAAAAGAAAGGAATTTCTTGAATTGAAACAAGGTAAGATGACAGTAACCGAGTATGAGTGTGAGTTTGTAAGGCTCAGCAAATATGCTCGAGAGTGTGCATCCACTGAAGCTATTATGTGTAAATGGTTTGAGGACGGATTAAATGAAGATATCAGGTTGTTTGTTGGTGTCCTCGAGTTGAAAGAATTTGTTGTACTAGTGGATCGGGCTTGTAAAGCTGAGGAGTTGGTGAAAGAGAAAAGAAAAGCTGAGATAGAGTCTCGTGACTCAAGAAAGAGACAAATGAACAAGTCATTTCAGTCCTCATCCTAGAAGTCAAGAGACTTCCCTACCCGATCAGCTACTTCAGCTAGGTTTTCGAATAGAAGTAAGGGTAAGCAGTACTCGGGGATTAAAGCTCAAACTACTTCAGTTGCATGCGTTGGGAACATTCGACCCAATAGATCAGAATGTCCACAGTGTGGCAGACGTCATCCTGGTGAATGCCGAGTGCATAAGATGGCCTGTTTCAAATGTGGTTCCCAAGATCATTTTATTAGAGAATGCTCTAAAATGGTTGAAAAAGAGAAAATTCAGAGTGCAAGATTGGGAAGCACTACAAGAGGGAGACAACAGAGAAACCCGAGAAGGGAAACCAGTAGTAAGAGTACTCCCAGAGAGCAGGCTGTAAGATCTGAGGGTAGAGCGCCTGCAAGGACTTACGCCATTCGCACTCGCAAAGAGGCGTCATCCCTTGATGTAATTACGGGTACATTTTCTCTTCATGATACTAATGTTGTCGCTTTAATTGATTCAGGATCTACCTATTCATTCATTTGCATGAAATTAGTTCTAGCATGAGCATGCCTGTAGAGTCCACAGAATTCGTGATAAAAGTGTCCAATCCTTTAGGCAAAAGTGTAAGGTATGCAAAGATTGCCCATTGATGATTAGAGGTCATTATTGTAAGGAAAATCTCATGCTATTGCCATTTGATGAATTCGATATAATTCTTAGTATGGACTGGTTAACCATTCATGATGTGACAGTAAATTGTGGAAAGAAATACATCGAATTGAGATGTGATAATGGGGACACTCTTTGCGTTGAATCAGATGGACAAGACAGATCGCCTGTAGTGATCTCTCATATGTCTGCTTAGAGGTATGTAAGAAAGAGGTTATGCTTTTGTTATGAATGCTAAAGAAACTGAGTTAAAGATTGAATCAGTGCCGATAGTGTATGAGTACCCAGATGTATTCCCAGAAGAATTGCCAAGGTTGCCTCCAGTGAGAGAGGTTGAATTTGGCATTGAGTTAGCTCCTGGTACTGCACCCATATCGATTGCCCTATATAGAATGGCTCCTACTGAGTTGAAGGAATTGAAGGCACAGTTGCAAGAATTAACGGGCAAAGGTGTTGCAAGACCAGGTTATTCTCCATGGGGTGCTCCAGTATTATTTGAGAAAAAGAAAGATGGTTCCATGAGATTATGTATAGATTATCAGCAACTTAATAAGGTGACCGTGAAGAACAAGTACCCATTGCCAAGGATTGATGATTTGTACGATCAATTGAAGGGAGCCACTGTGTTTCCTAAGATATACTTGAGGTCTAGTTATTACTAGTTGAGGGTTAAAGACTCAGATGTGCCGAAAACTGCATTTTGGACAAGGTATGGGCATTATGAATTTTTAGTCATGCCTTTCGATTTAACAAATACCCCTATTGTGTGTATGGATTTAATGAACCGTATCTTTCGACCATATTTGGATAAATTTGTAGTGGTTTTTATTGATGATATACTGATTTATTCTCGTGATGATAATGAACATGCTGAGCACTTGAGGACAATTTTATAGACTTTACGAGATAATTAGTTGTATGCCAAGTTCAAAAAAAGTGAATTTTGGCTCAAAGAGGTTGGATTTTTGGGGCACATTGTCTCGGGAGATGGAATCTGAGTCGACCCAAGTAAAATTTCAGCTATTGTTGATTGGAAACCGCCAAAGAATGTATTAGAGGTTAGAAGTTTTCTGGGCTTAGCTGGCTATTATAGACGGTTTGTTAAGGGATTCTCCATGAAAGCTACACCTATGACGAGGTTGTTACAAAAGGACGTAAAGTTTGAATGGACAGAAAAGTGCCAACAGAGTTTCAAGAAACTAAAAGCATTGTTGACTGAGGCTCCAATTCTAGTGCAACCTGAACCAAGAAAAGAATTTGTGATCTATAGTGATGCATCCTTGAATGGATTGGGTTGTGTGCTTATGTAAGAGGGCAAGGTGATAGCGTATGCTTCTAGATAGTTAAAGCTACACAAGAAGAATTACCCGGCACATGATTTAGAGTTGTCTGCCATTGTATTTGCATTGAAGATATGTAGACACCATTTGTATTGCGAAAGATGTCGGATATTTGCCAATCATAAAAGCCTAAAGTACTTGATGACTCAAAAGGAATTGAACTTGAGGCAATGAAGGTGGCTAGAGTTGATAAAGGATTATGAGTTAGTGATTGACTACCACCCGAGAAAGGCGAATATAGTCACCGATGCTTTGAGTAGAAAATCCTTATTTACATTAAGGGCTATGAATACATGGATGACCTTGTCAAACGATGGTTCCATTCTAGCTGAGTTGAGGGCTAGACCGATGTTTCTCCAAGAGATTTATGAAGCTCAGAAAGATGACAGTGACATGCAAGCCAAAAGAGTTCAGTGTGAGTCGGGTGTTGAGTCCGACTTTCGGATTCATCCCGATGGATGTTTGATGTTCAGAGATAGAGTCTGTGTATCGAGGAATGATGTGCTCATTCAGAAAGTTTTGCATGAGGCACATAGTGGATACCTATCTGTACATCCGAGTAGCACCAAAATGTATAACGACTTGAAGAAATGGTATTGATGGCCGAGTATGAAGAAAGACATCTCAGAGTTTGCGTCGAAATACTTAATTTTTCAACAAGTGAAAGCTGAACACCAAGTACCTTCAGGTTTGCTTCACCTATCATGGTTCTCGAGTGGAAATGGGACCGTATTACTATGACTTCGTAACGGGTTTGTCGTTGACACTAAGCAAGAAAGATGTTGTATGGGTTGTAGTAGATAGACTTACGAAGTCGGCCGATTTCATACCTGTACGTGTTGATTATTCACTTGATAAGTTGGCAGACTTGTACGTTTTCGAGATTGTAAGGCTTCAGGGAGTGCCTTTGTCGATCATATCGAATAGAGATCCGAGATTCACATCCCGATCTTAGAAAAAGTTGTAAGAGGCCTTGGGCACAAAGTTGAGTTTTAGTTTGGCTTTTCACCCCCAAACTGACGGGCAGTCAGAGGGGTACTTGAGAATATGCTCCGGTGTTGTGTTCTTGAGTTTCAGGGCAGCTGGGAAAAGTACCTACCGTTGGTAGAGTTTGCTTATAATAATAGTTTTTAGTCAAGCTTGAAAATGGCGCCTTATGAGGCTTTGTATGGGCGTAAGTGCCGAATTCTTTTGTATTGGACTGAACTCAAGGAAAATCAGATTCACGGGGTCGATCTGGTTAGAGAAACCAAAGAGAAGGTAAAGATAATTCGTGATTGCCTAAAAGCTGCTTCTAATAGAAAAAGGTCCTACTCGGACTTGAAACGAAAAGAGATCGAGTTTCAAGTTGGTGATAAGGTATGGCCAGAAAGGCAAATTGGGTCTGCGTTTTATCGAACCATATGAGATTACCGAGAGGATAGGGCTGGTAGCCTATAGATTGGCTTTGCTGTCTGAATTGGAAAAGATTCATGATGTATTCCACGTGTCTAGGTTGCGATGCTACCGATCAGATCCTTCGCATGTGATTACACCGACAGAGGTTGAAATTCAACCCGATATGACTTATGGCGAAGAACCGGTTAAGATTTTGACACAAGAAGTTAAACAATTAAGAAACAAAAGTATAGCTCTTGTGAAAGTATTGTGGCAAAGACATGGGGTAGAAGAGGCTACATGGGAGCCCGAGGAGGCCATGAGAAACCAGTACCCAAACCTTTTTGCTGGTAAGATTTTCGGGACTAAAATCCCTAAAGGGGTAGAATTGTAATAGCCCGATTTAGGGTCTAGTCGGAATAGTAGTTGCGAGACCACAAATTCGAAGTAGAAATATGTGTTTTATGATTTTTATGAGACTTATGATGTGTTTGTATGATTGTGTGAAAATTTCATGAGGAAAATTTATTTATTAGTGATTAAATTGTCCATTAGGACTAAATTGCAAAGATTAGAATATATGAGATTCAAGAAGATTTAAGTATGAAATAGAATTATAAAAATTACTAGAGGTCTTTATTTAGCAATTAGACCATTAAATGTCAAGATGGACAAAAATGGACATGGGAAGGAAAAATCTCAAGAAAGGGCCTTAAGGGCATTTTTGTCTTTTGGTGAATAAAAGAATTAAAAGGGAAAAATAAGTCAAAATCTTGTCCATCTTCTTCTCCCATGGCTGAAAATCACTAAGGAAGACATAGCTAGGGTTTGTTCAACTTCCATGCTTGATTGTAAGTATCTTCTAGCCTCGATTTTAATGTTCTTCGTATTTCTGAGATCCTCGTAGCTCGATTAGCTATTTCTAGCTATATTTTGAGCTAGGGTTTATGTTCAAAAATTTACCCATGTATAACATGCATGTATTTTGATGATTTATGGAAGAATATGAAAGTTTGATGTGTGATAAACATCTTTTTCTAAGTATTTTTCATGAGAATTTCATAAAAAGGACCAAATTGTAAAAGTTATAAAAATGGTCATACATGAATGAAATAGTGGAAATTGGGGGCTGTTGTAGTTAAGAAAATAATTAGGCTAGGCTTAAAATACAAGAAAGTTGAATAAAAATCATTTTATGAGCCTAAGGGCAAAAGTGTAATTATGAGAAAGTTTAGGGGCAAAATCATAATTTTTGCCAAAGTATGATTCATGAGTCAATTTAGTGAATGTGAGTATTAAACAAGTTAAATTGTTATTATAGATCAAGAAACACGAAGCCCGGACTGAAATCGAGGTAAGAACAAGGTGTTGGACTAAATCAAACATATACACCTATTTTAAGTACCGAGGTAAGTTTGCGTGAAATTAAAGCTTCATAGTATTTATATATTTTAAATTACTTGATATTATGATAAAGAATATTATTCCCATGAAAATCGACCAATGAAGCCTCGATGAGAAAATGATGAGAATATGCTAAGTTGAAGTCCCAGTTGAAGATTCAGAATGACGAGGATACTTATGTCACAACATGAAGGTCCCGTCTAAGACCATGTCTGGGACATGGCATCGACACCGAACGTAGATCCTGTATAAGACCATGTCTGGGACATGGCATCGACACCAACGTAGATCCTGTATAAGACCATGTCTAGGACATGGCATCTGCATCGAATAAGGAAGGTCCCGTATAAGACCATGTCTGGGACATGGCTTCGGCAACAAATGAAGATCTCGTGTAAGACCATTTCTGGGACATGGCATCGACATCTATGCACGATCTTGTATAAGACCATGTGTGGAACATGGCATCGACATCAAGCTAAGAGATCCTGTGTAAGACCATATCTAGGATATGGCATCGGCATCATGAGGTGATCCCATGTAAGACCATATCTGGGATATGGCATTGGCATCGTGATACATGTGTGATGAGATTGAGTATCCTTTGATATTCCGAGTAATTCAACAGGAAAAAGAGCTAAGTTATATAAAGATGATAAAGAGCTAAATTATACAAAGATGACAAATAGTTACTTTTAAGTTAAGGATGATAATGATTTAAGTTTATGTTCAAGATAGCATAAGTGCTAAATTATGTGATGAAGTGATACAGGTGCCATGAGTGAAAAACGAGTTATGAAACCATAATGTGATATGTGATGGGTAAGAGTAAGCATGAGTAAGTATGACTAAGTACTTGAGAACTTGTGTTGTTATTGTTTTATGAGATGAATGGATTTTTCCATGAGTACTTATGTTGCTATTTTTAATTTATGCAAACTTACTAAGCTATATGCTTACCCCTCTCTTTTCCCTTTTCCTTGTAGTATCGCCAAGCTAGCTCGAGGATCATAGAACGTCAGAGCTCGGATCACACTATCAATCATTTTTTTGGTAGAGTAAAGTTGTTTTATTTTGGGTATGGCATGTATAGGAACTTGGTCATTTTGTGTTATGTCATATTTGGAAGCCAAAGTATTGGCTAGTAAGGTTACTCATTCATTTTGTAAATGGCCATTAGAAATTGGCCAATATTTGTCAAGTTGCATATTTTTAATAATGATGAGTTTCATGAAGTGAAAGTTCATGCAATTGTTGGAATTAAATATGAAATGCATGAATGATGATTTAATGATTCTTCATAGTGTATTGTTGCCATGATATATGTTGCTTGTGTTGGTATAGTTGTGTTTATGTTTCAGGGTGGCAATTGGATTGGAAAATAGCCATCTAATTGTCTACATGGGTAGACACACGGACGTGTGTCTAGGCCGTGTGTGACACACGGTCATCTTCATGGGTGTGTTGATAGACCGTGTGTCCCCTGTATCCAATTGCAAGAATTCGATTCATCACATGGGCCAGCACATGGGCGTATGCCTAGGTCGTGTGCCCCTTAAGAGGTTGCTGACGCCATAAACAGAATACCTAGGTTTTCACACACGGGTGAGGACACGAGCGTGTCTAGGCCGTGTGAGGGACACAGGACACTGACACGGGCGTGTGTCCGGCTGTGTGAAAACCCTTGTAGGTTCAAAATGAAAAATAAATTCCACACGGGCTAAGGAAGTGGGTGTGTGTGACCACACGGCCTGCCTACATGGGCGTGTGTGACCACACGCCCCTTGTTTTAGGAAAAAAATTTAAGAGTGGAAAATTTTTCGGTTTAATTTTGAAACCTTTCGTATGTATGTTTAGGCTTCGTAGGCGCATTATAAGGATGTTATGTATATGTTTGAGAAGTTTTAAGTTGAAATGAAATTTTAATAGCCAATGTTGTATGTTTAAGGAAGTTAAGTTCGGTAATGCCTCGTATCTGGTTTCGGCGTCGAACACAGGTAGGGGTGTTACACCAAGAGCCATTTCGGGTTTAGCAATGCATCAAGTGTTTTCACACTTGTTCTTTCAGCTGAATAATCATGTTCACACCTTTGTGGCCATCCATTTTCATGTGTTCACCCATAAATGGTACTCAAATTCGGCTGATCATTTGGATGACCATTCATGCACCAAAGCTGCCTTTATGAGATGCATGCGCATTCGGCTTATCAAGGCATCATCTTAGCTTGTTCACACCAACTTGACTGATCACTTCCCAAGCTAATTCAGCTCCTTCATGAACTCATTTAAAATCAGCTGATTGGAATCATCAATGAAAAGGGCTGTTGGCGTCACCAAGGAGTGGGATACTTCAAAGGACATTTTGGGAGAGTTTAAAGAGCATTCAGCTCAATTAAGTTGAATTAAATCTGTCCATTTAGTTCCTTTTATGTCCATTCAGCTAGCCAAGGATTAGAGCCTATAAATAGTTGTTTTTGTAAACATTTGAAGGTTAACAACTTTTGACTCTTTTTTATGAACATTATATCAATTGTGAGTTATTCAACTCCCTTTGTTCTTTTGTGACTCAATTGACTTATCAAGTTATTCTTGTGGCGTCAATCTGATTCATTTGAACTTATCACTCTAACGAGTGTGGCGTTTACCCTTATACTGATTGGTTCCTATCTTCATATAGATAGTGGGTCACGGTTTATCTATTCTTCTATCCACCTTAAGTGTTGTTATAAGTTTCGCATCAATACTGCCCTATAGTATTGGTTCACTCTTCAACCTTAAGCCTAAACTATTCCATCTAAATTACCAACTTCAAAATATCCCTATCTTTGTTATTAGCTAAACCTTAGCCTTTACTATATTTAAAATACTAGAAATAATTTATTTTAAAACTTATACTTAGCTAATTCTAGCCTTAACTCCAAGAAGAATGATACTTCTCCATTTTACGATCGGGCAATCTAAACAACTCGAATCATCACTGAAGCAAGTTCGTATCAATAGTGCCTGCAAATCTTCAATGCAAAAAGCATTGTTGCCAACTCCAAATCATGGGTAGGGTAGTTACGCAAATGCGACTTAAGCTACCTAGATGTATAAGCGACTTCCTTACCTTCCTGCATGAGAATGCAACCAAGTCCATTCAAGACGCATCACTGAACATTACATAGTCCTTACCTGACTCCGGCTGGGTCAAAACTGATGCCTCTGTCAGAATTGTCTTAAGCTGATCAAAACTCTATTGGTGCTCCTCATTCCACTCAAATGGAACTCCTTTATGCAGCAACTTGGTCAAAGGAGCAGCAATCATCGAAAAACCTTTAACAAACTGTCTATAATACCCGATGAGGCCTAAAAAACTAAGAACTTTAGAAATATTACACGGTGGCTTCCAATCCACCACTGTCTAAATCTTTTGTGGATCCACTCAGATACCATCCGCCGCAACAATGTGACCCAAAAAAGCCACCTCAAAAAGCCGAAATTCACACTTACTAATTTTGGCAAAAAGTCGTCTCTCTCAAAGTGTCTGAAGCACAACTCGGAGATGGTGATCATACTCATCCTCATATCGCGAATACACCAATATATCATCAATGAAAACCACCAGAAATTGATCTAAGTAGGGCTAAAAAATACGATTCATTAAATCCATGAAACCTGTAGGAGCATTTGTAAGCCCAAATGGCATCACCAAGAACTCATAATGGCCATATCTAGTTCTAAAAGATGTTTTAGGGATATCCCCTCCTTAACTTTCAATTGATGATACCCTGATCTTAAATCAATCTTAGAAAACAAGTCATCAATCCTCATAAGTGGGCATTTCTTCTTCACTGTTACCTTATTGAGCTGGCGATAATCAATGCACAATCTCATTGACCCATCCTTCTTTCAGACGAATAACACTGGTGCTCCCCATGGCGACACACTAGGGAGTATAAAATTGCTCTCAAGCCACTCTAGCAACCGAGTCTTCAATTCTTTCAACTCAGCCAGTGCCATGCGGTACAAGGCATTGGATGCCGAAGCCGTACCATGCAACACCTCGATCCCAAATTCTAACTCTCTATCTGGGGTTAATCCTGGCAACTCCTCAGGAAAAACATTTGGAAACTCCTTCATAGTTCGTAGGTCCTCCAATGCCAGACTTTGGACCCTTGTATCCACCCCATGAGCTAAGAAGGCTTCGCGGCCTCTACTAATCAACCTTCGAGCTATAGTCCTAGAAATGACATAAGACGGGCATTCACTAATCTCATTAGTCACTAGGACTCTGGTTCCGTCCAACCCACGGAGCTTAAGTTGCCTCGCTTTACATCTTAAACTTGCATCATGCTCAGTCAACCAATCCATGCCCAAAATTACATCAAACTCTCGAAACGACAACTCCATCAAGTCTGCTGGAAATAGCTGACCCTAAATCTAAACTGGGCATCGCTGATACACTTTATCCACCAACACATCGTCCTAACGGGTTGGATACTCGAACCCCAACATCCAACTCCTTAACAGGAATATCTCTCTCTCGGGTAATCTCACTGCAGATATATGAATGCGTGGACCCGGAGTCCACTAATGCAGTGATAGGAATGGCGAACAATGTGAAAATACCTGTAATCACATAAGCGGTGTTGTAGTCTTCCCGAGCTTTCACAGCATACTGCCTAGATGGAACTCGAAGATCAGATATGGCTGCAAATCTGACCTTGCCTCTACTCTGCTGGCTTGAAGCGACATTATCACCACCATGAGTTGACCCTCTACCACGTTGAAAAGAAGGTGTTGATCTCTAAGTCTGAGCACGCAAAACACCGCTAGCTCTAGGGCAATCTTTGACAAAATGCTTGGTGGACCCATACTGGAAACAGGCTCTAGTTTTTCGATAACACTCCCCGGGATGTCTCCGGCCATAAAAATTACAAACTGGAAAAGTCAGGGTCCTGACTAATCCTCCTAAACTCGCTAGCGACGAGGAAGTCAATGGTCTCTTACGAGCTCCTGGTCCTAACCCTTGATGTGATCTCTGAGACTGTGTCGATGGAGCTTTCCTAAATCCTCTAAAATCCCAAATCCTCTTGGCTACTATCTAGGACGGACTCGCACTGTCAGAAGCCCTCTTACTTTGGATACTAGACTCGTTTGACGAGCTCAATCTTGCTGTACCAATTTTTAAAATACCTCGGGCAGGTTTATTGCCAAATAAGTGTGAATATCAATGTGCAGCCCCTTATAGAATCTCCTGCACCTAAGACTCTTAGAAACTACTAACTTAAGAGGGAAGTGACTCAATCCCAGAAAGTCCCTCTCGTACTCATACACCGATCGAGTGCCCTGGGCTAGTCGTGAAAACTACATCCTCATGTCATCCATATGTGCTTGACCAATGTACTTCCCTCGAAACTCGGACAAGAATTGACCCCACATTGACTGCTTTGGCTGTAAAACCATATCGACTGTCTCCCACCAATCTTATGCATCACCCTTCAACAATGAGATGATGCACTCTAAGTTACCCTCAGAGGTAAAATGGAGTGGCCGCAAAGTCCTTAGTGTGTCCCTCAACCACTAACCAGCAGCTATCGGGTCATCCTCACTGGTGCCATAAAATTCCTATGGCTTACATCTGCGAAATCTCTTTATCGGAGTCTCCTGCGAAACAATAGATGGTGGTGGAGTTGGTATGTTTTAGCTTCCTTTGGGACATGAATTGATACTTGTTTGATGCTTGTAGGTATGACCCAAAATGGGTGGCAATTTGGCCTTGCAAATGGCCTATAATTGCCCACACGGTTGAGCATACGGGCGTGTGTCCCGACCGTGTCCTTCAATGTTCCAATTCAAAGTAAATCAGACTTGCACACGGGCGTGTGACAGGCCGTATGATTCAAGTCAATGTTGCACACGAGCCAGACAAACGGGTGTGTGACAGGCCGTGTGATTCAAGTCAGGTTTGCACACGGGCTGAGTCATGGTCCAAGGCACGGCCGTGTGAGGCACACGGCCTAGCCACATGGGCCTGTGCCCTATTTTGAAGGAAAAATTTTCTAAGTTTCGCAAAGTTTTTGTATGAGATTAGTTTAGTCCCAAACCTTCTCTAAAGCATGTTTAAGGTCTCGTAGACCTTCTAAAGGGACTATATGAATATGAATTATTATGTAATGATGTTGTATGATTGATATTGTGAAAGGAGTGTAGAATGTTCCGATATGACCAGTAATGCCTCTTTTCCTTAGTTCGGTGATGGATACGGGTTAGGGTGTTATAAAACAATTAAAATAAATAGCTAAAATAAAATAACAAATCAAATATTAGAATAATAAGGAAGCAAATAAAGAAGATAAATGGAAAAGATAGAATGTGTCGTGTAGAAGTCTTAAGAAGCCTTGGAAACACGAAGAATCCACAACCCCCTTTAAGCAGGTCTAATTTCCTCTCCAAGAAAAAAAACTTGGCAAGAAAAAGTTTGAAGATGATCCCCACAATTTGAAAAGATTGTTAAAACTCTTCTAAAAGAAACTCAAGAGAAATTTTTAAAAAGAAAACTCAAAGAGAATTTATACACTCAAAAGAAAAGTTGAATAATAATGAATTGAATGGATTGTGTACAATGCAAAGGCCTATATATAGGCTAGCTAAATAAATCTAAATAAAACTCTTAAATATACTAGAACTCTAATTTAATATAAATAAGAAGTAGTTTTAAACTAAACTTTCTTGTTAACATAAAACTCCTAAATAACTTAAAATACTTAATAATTATAAAAAATTTGGAATAAAATAATAATAAAATAATAAAAGCTGATAAATACAATATTGGACTCATATATAATAAAAATTAAGCCTAAAACCCAAACCCAATATGATTTAAACTCGAACTAAAAGCCTGAAATTCGTAATTCCCATCATAATCCAGTTTAGAAACTTGGCTCACGCAATCTTTACTAAAACAATCATAACTTGAGCTCCCAAACTCAAAAATGAGTCATTCAAAACGTCGTGCAGACATCTCAACCCAAAAATGCTAGGATCACGTCCAAAAAGTCATCACAAGTATGCTGATTTCCTAAGCTTGAAAATTGGTAGCTTCGATTATTAGAATTTAATAAATTTTACCCCATCTATGCATGTATCATTCCCCCTTTCCTCAAAAAGATTCATTCTCGAATCGTGTCTTTGATCGAATCCTGATTTGATTTGCTTAGTGTAACAGCTTGTTTTTGAGTCAATTCAGAACAATGGTTTTGGGATCACAAATCTGAGGTTAAAATATTTATTTTATTATTTTATTATTGCTTACAGCATGATAGAATTATTATGTGAAACTTTCATGAAGAAATTTTACCGTTTAAATGCTTAATTCGGTAAAAAGGATTAAATCGCGTAAGGGCATTAAATTCCAATAATCGCGTAAGCAACTTGTGTGCCAATATTTTAATGTTCCTTATAGCTATGGTTTATTAAATTAGAGGTCCTTATAATGTTATTATGCCATTGATAAGGTTAATGGACATTAATGGCCTTATATTTGTTGATTCAATAGTTTAATAACCAAGGGTAAAATGGTAAACTATGTATTAATGTATTAATAATAAAACAAAACATAAAATTAGTGTTATTTTTCATCTTTCTCACCAAAAATAAAAGGAAGAAAGACCATTTGAAGCATTTTAGGGTTCAACCCTTTGTAGTTTTGATTGAGGTAAGTTTTGAGTTCGGTTTTTGATAATTTCTACGTTTTTGTGATCGTTGCTTCGTATTCTAGCTAGCCCGTACCTTAATTTTTGAATTTGTTCATGATTTTTTGAAATGCCATTGATGATTATTTGAGTTCTTAGATGTTTGATGATGAAATATGAAAATTTGATAATAGATTTAATGTTTTATAAAGTGATTTTTGACAAAAATGTCAAAAAGGGATTAAATTATGAAATTGTAAAATGTGGTGGTTAAAAGTGTGAAATAATGAAAGATATGGGCTGCTAGTGATAGGTGGTAAATTCGGCTAGGCATGGGTTAGTATTAAATTGCATGAAATTGCAATTTTATGTGATAAGGACTAAATGGTAAAAAAATTGAAAAGGATAGGGGCAAATGTGTAAATTTGACCAAATATGAATTATGGTCTAAATTGAATAGATTGAATGTTGAATGTATTGAATTTGATAATATATAGATCAAGATAAGTCAAGATCAAGTTTAGATTGGGGAAAAGGAAAAATTGACGAATAGTTGATAGTTTTTATCCGAGCAATACGAGGTAAGTTCGTTTAATTAGAATCGAGCTTTTAAATATTTGTATTTATTTGAAATGTATGTATATGTTTGAGGAATTGATATACTTGGAATATGAATGCCTAATCGATATATATATTGAGGGTTACCGAGCCCCATTTGAACCGTAAGAATTCATAGGATACTAGTGACATGTCACTAGGGTTACCGTTTTGGTCGAGCTTCTGCATTTGTTGTAGACTCACCACAGCTCGTATGAGCTTACCGATATATCAGCTCGTAAGAGCTTACTATTTTCAGCTCATTGTAGCATACCATTTCAGCTTGTATGAGCTTACTGTTCAGCTCGATAGAGCTTACCGTTTCAGCTCAATAGAGCTTACTGTTCATCAGCTCAGGAGGAGCTTACCGATCATGGCTCAAAAGAGCATAATTGATAATGACTTGACAGATTAATGATGTTTATCATCCGAGTATCCTTTGGAGTTCTAATAGGTTCAACGAGCATAAATTCTGTTTATACGGATGAGTACTATTATTGAATGAATTATTGGTTATATGATTGAGAATGAAATGTTGAATGCTAGTTATATTGATTATTGAATTATGATAATGGATGATTTCATGTATTAACTTGTCTAACCTATGGATGAATGCTTGTGATAGGCATTTGGAAATTGTATGGAGTTTACTTTAGTAATTGCCTTGATTAATGTATAAATGGTTAGTTTAATTCTAAATTATACGGGCTTACGAAGCTATAAAGCTTACTCTATTTCTTTTTCTATGTTTTATAGAGGTTCGTTAGCTCGCTCATTTCGGACAAGTCGGAGTTGCGCATCACACTATTCAATTTCCGATTGGTACTTTTGAATTTGTGGATAATTGTAAATATGACACGTATAGGCTAGTTTAAAAGATATTTGTTATGGCTACTTGATATTATGGTTTTGGTATATTTTGTGTATGAGTTAAGCGATGTGATTTGGCTTATTTTGATACTATGTTCTGGTTGAGTTTAAGTGTTCAATTATGGTATGTTTTAGGCAAGGATTTGATGGAATGAAAAGGTGCAAAAGATGTCTTGCTATGTAGCTGATATATGAATGAATAATGCATGATGTTAATTAGGCAGTTGAGTACTAAATTCAATTGGTATATTATGTGTATGAAATGTTATGGAATGATTGCCAATTGGGTTATGAAATATGGTCATTTATGCTTATAAATGGCTGTGTATAGGGTGGCAAATGGCTTTGCAAATAGCCTATTTTTGTCCACATAGGCAGGGAGACAGGCATGTGTCTCAGCCGTGTGTGACACATGGTCATGTTACACGGTTGTGTGTCCCCTGGTGTTGAAATGGAATAGAATTTAGTATGCACCACATGGCCTTACACACGGGCGTCTGACTGGCCGTGTGGTACAAATCAATATACCCCCTAAATGGCACACAGCCTAGCACACGGGCATGCGGCTTGGCCATGTTGATAAGTCAATATACCCTACAGTTTTAGCAAGGCCTGATACACGGGCGTGTATGGCCATTTTGAAGGGCACACAATCTAGACACACGGGCGTGT
Source organism: Gossypium australe (assembly GCA_005393395.2). Classification (NCBI taxonomy): domain Eukaryota; kingdom Viridiplantae; phylum Streptophyta; class Magnoliopsida; order Malvales; family Malvaceae; genus Gossypium; species Gossypium australe. Next base: position 73,849,815 of record CM016614.1, on the reverse strand, counting down.
GGTTGGCCGTGTGACCCAAGTCAGTATACTTCCCAGTTTTCACGCTGCCTAGCACACGGTATGTCCTCGGTCGTGTGACACAAGTCAATAGGTATGCCCTGTTTTCACATAGTCTAAGACACGGGCGTGTCTACTAGCCGTGTAAGGCACACGGCCTATTCACACGGGTGTGTGATACTTGAAATGTTGAAATTTTTTCTAAGTTTCCAAAATTTTTATATGTTACTGATTTAGTCCCGAATGTATGATTGAAGCCTTGTATATTTAAATATATATTGAATGTGAATGAATGATATTTACTAAAATGAGATGATATTTGATAAATGATTGTTCTGAACTGAGTTTCTAGTTCGGTAATGCCTCTTATCCTATTCCGGCGACGGTTACGGGTTAAGGGTGTTACTTTTATTGGTATTAGAGCTACGGTTTAGTCGATTCTAGGACTAACGTAGCGTAAGTGAGTCTAGCTATACATGTCATATATAAAACTGTGATAGTGCGATGACTCCTAACATTTTCAAATGTGTTTTTATATAGTAATGGATCCCGAACGAGCTGTAGCGAATGACGTAGAAAGTAACGCGCCAGCTCCCGCTCAAGGGACTGTGCCTACTGAATCTAGACCCATGCCTCGTAGTTATGGAGGTGAGTCTAAAGAAGCCTTCTTTCAGATAATGAATGAGTGGTTCACACAATACATTCGTACGAACCCGGCTGTTTAGCAACCTCCACCCCCACCTGTTCCCCAACCGATCCTGTATTTCCTCAAGGTATTGATCCTCTGGGATTAAATAAACCACCTATTGACAAGATACAGAAACATGGGGCCGAAGACTTCAGAGCCACTACTAATGATGATCCTGAGAGAGTCGAGTTTTAGCTCGAGAACACAATTCGGGTATTTGATAAACTGTCCTACACACCTGAAGAATGTTTAAAATGTGCTATATCATTGGTACGAGATACTACGTATCAGTGGTGGAATACCTTGATATCCGTAGTTCCATGAGAAAGGGTTACTTGCGAGTTCTTTCAAGTTGAATTTAGAAAGAAATGCATCAGCCAAAGATTCATCAATCAAAAAAGAAAGGAATTTATTGAATTGAAGCAAGGTCGTATGCCAGTCACAGGATATGAATGAGTGTTTTTACGATTCAGTAAATACGCCCGTGAATGTGTATCTTCTGAAGCTATAATGTGTAAAAGATTCGTGGATGGATTGCAT